>JAECXG010000811.1:1200000-1682109 GCA_018152135.1 Drosophila paulistorum | reverse complement strand
GAATTAATAAGTCAAATTCTGTCTCTGTATAGCTTACTGCAATGATACGTCTTGCGTAAAGCTTAGATTTAATCGTGATTTTGGGGGTAATATTGGTGTGTATTCCAATAGGTTAGAGATTTGTCACACAATAAATTTTAAAAGACTTACCAATGCAGGGGCAATAATCCTTTCTTGAGCAGAAAGCACTTAGACACCTCACAGCATTTGAGCACAGGGAAAATTTGCTCAAAGTTGCAAGCAATGATAGGAACCTTTTTGGTAATAAGCAAATGATTAATCAAAATCTAGCTTACTACTGCAATTTGAAGTCCGAATTTAATGCTAGGGATGATCTGAATAAAGATCCATTTACTGATATAATGTTGAAAAATGGGTATTCCTACATAAAACATTTATCTGCAAAATTGGAAGTATTTCTATGGAATGTTGAACATATACGATTTTTCCAAGAAAACTTCAATTTCTATACGTTACACATAGACGCCACGGGATGTGTTATAAGTAGTAGACCCCTAGTGGTAGCCAAATATAGGATATTTCTTTACTCCATAGTAGCACACATTCCTGACATGTGTGTAACGTATGGAATGGCACATGCCGTTCTTTCAAATCACTCAGCCTATGATATAGGCCGCTTTTTGAGTGTTTTAAATATCTCCCTTAAGGAAAAAAAATTGCACACGCCAATCTGCAAACGCTTCATAACCGATGTATGTTTTGCTATTATTTCAGCAGTTCTTAAAGAAAACTGCTGTTGTACTCTCACAGAGTACAACGAAATGTGCTATCAGTTTCTCTATAACGAAAGCAAAACATTTCCGGCGTTATTAGTACAAGTTTGCACAAGCCATTAGTGATGTAAATTTCAATAAAAACATCGATATCTATGTTCATCGATGGTTCCAATGTTAATAATCGATGGTGCTTAAAACCATCGGGCTAATATCTCGATGAATCGATGTATGTCTGATGTTTTTCTAAATTAATAAAGTTCACTGTTCTCTAATAATTAAATGTTCTCATAATAGTTGTTGAAGAACTGACTTTTAGTTAAAACACCGCTTTTATATGTTTATATATCTTCATTTATATTAAACACTTGAACTTAAGTTTTGGCAACACCAGCAAACCACGTTTTATATTTGCAGAAAAAAAGTAAAAGAATAAACTTCAGTGTGACCAAACTTCATGTCACTTAAAAAACTTAATCTAGTATTGTAAAGAGTAATTTTGTAGGTGGAATAGGGTATTCCAACAATAGTATTTAAAATTAATCTTAAATGAATAAGGTATTAGTATATAATGTTGAAACTCGCTGGTCTCTTTTTTAAATGTTGGTCTTATCTTTAAAAAACTATTTGATAAAGTATTTATAGGCTTTACTTTCCGAAACAAAATTTCGTTTTCCTGATTTGAGCTTCATTCAGTTTATTTGTCAGTCGGTGAAAAACACTTTACGTTATCTTTGTTGCCAATCTGAAAAAATACGGCTAACGTTATAGCTTAAGTAAGATTTGAAAGGGCTTTTTAAAAACAGCTTCATTTAATTATATGATAAAATTTCATTAGTGGCAAATTGAACCGATGTTTTGGTGAAACATCGATACATAGCTAAACATCGACATCGACCAAAACATCGAGAAACATCGCCAAGAGAACATCTGTGTTCTATGCATCTATATTTTTTTTTTTACATCATTACTGATAAGCTTTATGGGGGTCCTAATTTCAATCTTGAATCAAACTTAATGAAATGAAACACAAATAGTTTTAATTCTTTTTACTTCATTTAATGATTCGTATTGAAACATCTCGTTTAATGAAGTAAGTAAGTCGTCTCGCCGACTTAGGTGTACCATACACCAGCAAAAGAAATATTTCAAATTTGTTATAACAAATGCATTTACCTATTTTAAAAAAGTTCTGTTCACATGCTTTTAAAAAGCATATCTTAATATCTCACTCACTCATGCATATGAACACCTACTACCGCCCACCCGAACGGCCAACTCCGGCCTTATGGAAAAACGTTTATATGCATAACTTGGCTACTTATTTTTAATCAAATTTGGTTGTCTGGGGGTTATTATTAAATTCCCAATGTGCCAAATTGATTCTACAAAGTAAGATAATCGGGTTTTTCAAACTTCAGGGGCGGAAAGGGGCGTGGCAAAATCTTTATACTTACAAAATGTGCGCATTTACTAAGCAAATATACATACCAAATATGGTGTCTCTAGCTGCAATAGTTTTTGAGATAAACGTTTTTTTTGAATTGCGGGGGCGGAAAGGGGCGTGGCAAAAATTTAAAACAAACTCGATCACTCTACTTACTACACGAGCCTACATTCCAAATTTGGTGGCTCTATCTCTTTTAGTCTCCGAGATCTAGGCGTTCATACGGACGGACAGACGGACGGACGGACAGACGGACGGACAGACGGACATGGCTAGATCGACTCGGCTGTTGATACTGATCGAGAATATATATACTTTATGGGGTCGGAGAAGCTTCCTTCTGCCTGTTACATACATTTTGGCGACTTTAATATACCATTTCACCCTATGGGTGTATGGTATAAAAATTTCAATTCAGCGATTTCATTTCAATTCTGACAGATTGTAGTAAAATCGCTGCCCATGCGATTCAATTCCTGTTGGAGATTTGGCTCAATTTTAATATTTCCCACTCCATATTTTATTTTTATTTTGAGAAAAAACGAAACTTTTGACAGCGCTTGTAACTATTCTGTTGAACATTTACCAACACTGCGTTAAAAATATACATACTATTTACCAACATTAAAAAAATCGAAGTCGAGAATCTTAAGTCCACCACTAACGGTCAAAATAAACGACTTTTTTAAGTTTACTATAATCAAAGAAGGCCTTGCCATCTTTTTTCTGTTTTTTTCATATAAACACTCGGCAGATTTCCCAATTCAAATCATTCGACTGCCATATGTAAGGCAGTCAACAACATTCGGACTTGATTTCTTTAAAACTTGAAATGTAAAATCTGTTCAAAACCAAATTAAATATTCATTTATTTCGGATTATAATTTGTGATTGAATTAACTAAATATTATTCCCTTATCCAGATCCCAAATTTCAAGACGATAGCGATGTGGTCCCTTTTTCCATACATGGAGGATGGCCAAGGTCATCGGTAAGGATATACTTTGACCAGAGTTCGAGAATGGTAAATTTTTGTAATGTGAGGTGTTTGTCTTTTCAGTTCCAGGTCTGAATTAACAGCCGAATAGCAATTGTATTAAGTGGTGTGAAATCTGTGGATTAAATGTTGACGGTACCGGGCCCAGGATTGGGTCTGCAGCTTTGCGTCAATAGACAATAGACAAGAGAATGGTTAACAACAAACATAAAATAAAATAAATATAGTGTATAAATATATATACACTACTCGATCACCAAATTGCAATTTCCACATATAATAGCACATTTTATTCAGGTCTGAGCTCAAGGGAAATGGTTTGTGGCCCTAAAACGATGTTTGTTTATAGCTTGGGTAAGATTTGAAAGGGCTTTTTAAAAACAGCTTAATATAATTATGTGATAAAATTTGATAAGTGGCAAATAGAACCGATGTTTTGGTGAAACATAGCTGAACATCGACATCGACCAAAACATCGGTAAACATCGAGAAACATCGCCAAGAGAACATCGATGATCAATGCATCGATGTTTTTTTACATCACTACAAGCCATTAAATAAAATAATGTGTGCTGATATAGATGGCACCATTGGCTTGCAAAATGTACCACTTAGGAAATTTTTAAAATTTAAATAAAATTAAATTTTTAATAAATGGGTTATAGTATATCCCGAATTGGGGACTTTGAGGAATGGTTCCAATATTTGGTATAAATTCTTTTGTCCCGCAATTCAAATGAGATGGTACGTAATTCCATCAATTATTTTAGGAATGAACGTGCACTTTATGTTGATTTATCCGACAATGAAAATAAAGTTGTTAAGAAAAAAATAAACAATGAGGAATGCCACAAAAACTGTTGCTGGCAACAGCAGGTTGACGCTTAAATCGAGCATAATTAAGGATAAACAAGGGATGAAGCTGGGAAGATTTATTCGAAAAATGAATGATCTTTCGAATTCAGTTGACAAACAAGTGGAACTGGCTCGGCCAGAAATCTTGTACCCATCCACAGTGCACGGTTCAGTAGTGAAGGGTAAGCCCAAAAATTGGTGGGGATTTTAAAGGGCGTGATAAATATAGGAATGTCTAATAAAAAACTGGCCAATTATAAGGAAAGTTGGAACAAAAAGGGTCCAATCAACCAACCAAATAAAATCTGGATTATTTCGTGGTGATTTCACCGGACCAACTAGGGTTCGGGAATCACATATTGATAATGATGGTGAAGATTCAGTAGCTACAGAAAATATATTTCGTTCTACTGACTTCACAGTTCAATTTCGCCATTCTTTTTCTCGAAATCCGTTTGGAATCGAAGAAAATATAAGGCAATAATCGACCCCGATTTTGATACTTATAGCCTCAATTTTCCCAACACTTTAAATTTAAAATCCTCCCAGCGTTCACGTTGTTTGTTGTGCCATCTTTATGCGGATAATTATCCAAATTGATTAGTTTAGTGTGTATATTCTTAATCAGTCCAGCCACCACAAAGACATCGGTGAACTCTCGACGAGTGGCCGCATTCAATTCGTAAATGTGCACCAGGCATTCCTTTACTTCCTTGAGCTCATTGGAATTCAATATAGATACTTAGATTGGAAAGACTCATCTTTAATCTGAACAATAAATTTTGTTTAGATTTTTTTTAACAAAAAGTTATTTTTGGTCTCGTCTCTACTAGATTTTCCAAAATATGAAACAAAAATGTAGAACAAAAAACCCAACAATTGTAACTACTTGATATATAAATTTCAAATTTTTTTTATCTATTTATTTACCAAAAAAGTGGTAGAGTTGTAGGCATGATGAAATAAGTACAAGGTGGTCCCGTCGGCAAATCGTACGTAGGGACACGAAAAAAGTATCGATACCTTTTGGTATCGAGTATATTCGTTACTGATACCGATATTTTATACTTGATACTTTTGTTTCGATTTTTATACTCAACAAGTATCTCATGAGCTTTATCGAGGACAAAAAAATTGCGCGGGACTACGTGAAGCACGCCACTAAATTTGCAAATTGCGACGCCAATTGTCTGGTCATAAAAAGTGAAGTGAAAAAGTGAAAATATTTAGGCAAATTAGATTAAAAGTTAAAGTAAGTATTAAAGCTATTATTATGTGCAGTTTGTTGAAATTTGTTTCGTTAGATATATGGCAATGTTTGGGGATACTTTACCAAAACCTCTAAGAAGTTGGCGCACACAGAGAAGCTGAAAAATCAAGTTCTGCAATGAATTTTTCACATAATGATGAATTAAGTCGGTACCTGTCTGCCCAGGTTTCACCACTTTCCACCGACCCTTTAAAACAATGGGAGGACATGAAAGTGGTATATCCGAATCTTTACCATCTGGCGCAGATGTATTTGGGAATTCCTGCGACATCTGTGACCTCTGAACTTTTGTTCTCTAAAGCTGGAAGTACTATAACAAAAACTCGCAACCGACTTTCACCGAAACGGCTTGACAAGCTGCTGTTCTTAGCCGATTTTACGGAGAAGGAGTGGGATATTTAAAAATAATGTAAAAAAAAAAAAATTTGGCGCAAATAAATCAATACTCGATACTTGCAATATCGATACTTAAGTTCCGATATTTTTTATGAGTACGATGCTTTTATTTTGATACTACTCACGAGTACGTGATCGATACTTCGATATCGTGCGGTCCTATGCATGATGAAATGAGTATAACGACAGCTGAGACAGCTAAGTCGAACGATAACTGAAATAAGACCTCATCGTGGGCAGCGCTGCTGCCGACGGAACCACCTTTTACTTCGCCAAATTTTTCACTCTGTTTTACGTTTCATTCATTCTCACTCTTTTCTTTAAATGCTGTGTGTTATGAGAGGCAATAGGCCCTCAGACTCACACTCAATCACTTAATTGTAGGCACGAACTCACACAATTCCATTCCAATCATTTCATTTCGAGACCAATCATTTCTTTGTATAAATAGAGCATGTATGTTGTAATTTCAACAAAGTAAATATTAATTTATTTCGGATTATAATTTGTGTGAATTAAGTAAATATTATTCTCCTTATCCAGATCCCAAATTTCAAGACGATAGCGATGTGGTCCCTTTCTCCATACATGGAGGATGGCCAAGGTCATCGGTAAGGATATATGTACTTTGACCAGAGTTCGATAATCGTAAATTGTTGTAATGTGAGGTGTTTGTCTTTTCAGTTCCAGGTCTGAATTAACAACCAAATAGCAATTGTATTAAGTGGTGTGAAATCTGTGGATTAAATGTTGACGGTACCGGGCCCAGGATTGGGTCTGCAGCTTTGCGTCAATTATGGGCTTAATAGACAAGAGAATGTTTAACAACAACCATAAAATAAAATAAATTTAGTGTATAAATATATATACACTACTCGATCACCAAATGCTTGTTGTTTATACTTAGCTTGGGTTAATATTTTCTAAAATATTTAAATACTTCTAATACTTACTTTAAAAACTATCGGTAAACAAAGAGTCTAATGTCAAACTAATTTTCTCTCTTGATTTTACATAATTTTCTGTCAGTTCATTCTAATACGATAAATTGGGGAAGAAATCAAAATTTTTGATTTTACAGAAAAGATTCTTAAATATGTTTGGAATTTTAGATTATTTGAAAAAAAGCTGGCAGGCGGTTAGGGAAACGCCACTAATACAAATAAGTTGGGCTCTCAAATCCGTATACTTCATTGAGACGATATTTTCCCGAAGACGTGAACGAAGAAATCTATACAAAATTCCCTATTGATTTCTGTGCTAGGCAGAGGATGAGCCTCGAGAAGGCTGTGCCCAAGGCATATGTACTGTGGAAGAGCTTGGCGGAAGCGGAATTACAAAAAATATATTACGAAGATAATTACAACAACAAAAGAGAAGGGTAAAACCACCTCAGACTCGGAATCCATCTAATCATTCTAATGATGACACACAATTTTAACTGGATAAGTGAGTCTATCAAGGGCCTTGCACTGCTCCGGACAATTATTATAGTTAGTCGGTTCCTATTGCAGTTGTAGATAAATGGGATACTTTAAATTAAGGAAGAGAAAAGAAACATTTGATACGGGATAAGTGAGACCATCAAGGGCCTTGTACTGCTCCGACAATTATTATAGTTAGTCGGTTCCTAATGCAGTTGTAGGAAAAGAAAATACCTTCATCAGCAGATTGTGTTGATTAGAACTTTTGTAGGAATAAGGAAAATATGATTCAGTTGTTATCCGAACAGAAGGAAGTAACTGAATGAGTTAAGCCTGTGAGTCGATCCAGTATTTTTACCTACCATTACGAAACAAATTTGCCGATGGCTACTTGATGAAAATGAAAATGTTCAATATTGTGCCACACTGACTTTTCTATCGATAACTAATACATAAAAATCACTTGGAAACGATTGAAATGTTGGATGTGAAACACCAAACTAATTACTTCATATAGCCAAAATAATACAAATAATTTGTGGAAAAATATTAAAAACCCAGTTTCAGCCATCTGCAAGGGCTTTTTTAAAAACAGCCTCAAAACTGTTGCTGGCAACAGCAGGTTGAGAAAACGTTTCACAGACATTATTAATAATGTGATGAACATGATTTCTTAACAGTCCGAAAAAGAAGAAGAGGATAATATTGTTTTTAATTTCAATATGGCACAGGTCATTTTAGGGAAATATGAATGGAATCGTTTTTTAAGACGCTTAAATCGAGCATAATTAAGGATAAACAAGGAATGAAGCTGGGAAGATTTATTCGAAAAATGAATGATCTTTCGAATTCAGTTGACAAACAAGTGGAACTGGCTCGGCCAGAAATCTTGTACCCATCCACAGTGCACGGTTCAGTAGTGAAGGGTAAGCCCAAAAAATTGGTGGGGATTTTAAAGGGCGTGATAAATATAGGAATGTCTAATAAAAAACTGGCCAATTATAAGGAAAGTTGGAACAAAAAGGGTCCAATCAACCAACGAAATAAAAACTGAATTCTTTCGTGGTGATTTCACCGGACCAACTAGGGTTCGGGAATCACATATTGATAATGATGGTGCAGATTCAGTAGCTACAGAAAATATATTTCGTTCTACTGACTTCACAGTTCAATTTCGCCATTCTTTTTCTCGAAATCCGTTTGGAATCGAAGAAGAATATAAGGCAATAATCGACCCCGATTTTGATACTTATAGCCTCAATTTTCCCAACACTTTAAATTTAAAATCCTCCCAGCGTTCACGTTGTTTGTTGTGCTATTTTTATGCGGATAATTATCCAAATTGATTAGTTTAGTGTGTATATTCTTAATCAGTCCAGCCACCACAAAGACATCGGTGAACTCTCGACGAGTGGCCGCATTCAATTCGTAAATGTGCACCAGGCATTCCTTTACTTCCTTGAGCTCATTGGAATTCAATATACTTAGATTGGAAAGACTCATCTTTAATCTGAACAATAAATTTTGTTTAGATTTTTTTTAACAAAAAGTTATTTTTGGTCTCGTCTCTACTAGATTTTCCAAAATATGAAACAAAAATGTAGAACAAAAAACCCAACAATTGTAACCACTTGATATATAAATTTCAATTTTTTTTTATTTGTCTAGATTTCGAACTCATTGAAGTTAATCAAAACTGGAGTTACCAAAAAAGTGGTGGAGTTGTAGGCATAATGAAATAATTACAAGGTGGTCCCGTCGGCAAATCTTACGGTCCTATGCATGATGAAATGAGTATAACGACAGCTGAGGCAGCTAAGTCGAACGATAACTAAAATAAGACCTCATCGTGAGCAGCGCTGCTGCCGACGGAACCAACTTTTACTTCGCCTTCGCCAAATTTTTCACTCTGTTTTACGCTTCATTCATTCTCACTCTTTTTTTTAAATGCTGTGTGTTATGAGAGGCAATAGACCCTCAGACTCACACTCAATCCCTTAATTGTAGGCACGAACTCACACAATTCCATTCCAATCATTTCATTTCGAGACCAATCATTTCTTTGTATAAATAGAGCAGGGGTAGGCTCGTATGTGTACATTCCATTGCTCGCAAATGACGATTTTTCAATAATTTGTCTCTTTCTGTCTTACGAAACTTTATATATTTATGTACATATGTACACTCATACATGCGCAAAAGACTTTTCGAATCGTTGCTCATTGTGAACGGTCCGGGAATGCTCAGAGCAAAAGCAACGGAAATGAACGCGTAAAACTGCTCGTCGGTTAAGCACGAACCATGATGAAATAAAATAAGGCGGTCTCGTTGGAAGCCTAAGCACAGTGGTTGGGTTTGTATGGAGCGCGCGGCCAAAAGTACTTCTAGAGGAGATAAAAATCTGAAACTTTTTCCGAAATTCAATAAAAATAACATAAATAAGAAACATAAAAAAAGTTGATCATATTCAACCTCCTTCAAAAGTTACACCCACTACAGTGGTCGCGCTTGTATAGAGCGAGTGACAAAAAATTGTTGTTATGGAGATATCATTTTGAAATGTTTTCCAAATTTGTATACAAAAATAATAAGTAATAAAAGATATCTCAAGTCATACATATTCCTTCCTTCACCCCTATAGACGTACACTAAGAAAGAAAACTATAAAAAATAAAGTACAAAAATAAAGGAAAATATTTATTCAAACGCAATTAGCAAAACAGAAAATGTAAGAAAAAATGTTTCAACAAAACAATAATATATTAATAATTAGGTTTACTCATCTATTAACAATTGGAATGCACTGTTTAATAATTTCGTCTTTTTGTGCAAGGTAGTTTTCTTTGACCAGCAATGAAAGGATCTGAGCTTAAAAGTAATCTATTAAAAAGGTCAGTTCTTGTTGCAACACGTGATATTTTTCTTGTGTGTTGCTCCCTAAATTTTTTAATGTCTTTATTTTTAGACTCTGCGGCTTCTTTAGATAATTCACCTATGGACACAAGCGCATAACTAATTATTTCTGGAGCATGTACCAGAACTTTATGTACAGATGGTGGCATATAGTACCATGGGTACAACTTAATTAGTTGTTTTGCCGTGTCAAGTGCATAATCTCCAAATTTTTCTATGTTTATTTTATAACCAGATGATATGCATAGCAATAATGATGAGCACCTAAGTAAAACATTTTCATCCAATCCTGTAATTTGAGCAGACAATGTTGTATTGGAAAAAAATTTTCTTGCTGTGTTTCCGTCGTTGGATGTCCCACTTCCTCCACAACTATCAGTCCCATTTTCGTTCGGAAGTCTGCTTGTATTTTGGCTTTTCTACTTCAAAAAGCAGCTTTCTCTTCTGAAGTAGAAACTCGCCAAATTTTTAATTCCAATCTATAGGAAACGTGTATAAAATATTCAAAAATCGTATGTATGAGTGCAACGGTGATAAGCCAAACTCATAACGTACTTCGTCGTTCTTCTTGCCTAAACATTTCTCCAAGTCGTTCATTTCTGTCGGCTTTGCGTTGCATATGTAACATTTACACGAAGATGTTTGGCTTAGAGCACTACAAATTTTACCGTCCACCATAGTCAGCTGTAAATTATGTTCAACTTCAATCATAATGTCAGAAACTAAACATGTTGTGGATTTCAGAAGTGAAATTTTTCCTTAAAATAGCTTTCTTCGGTAAGGGCCAATTGCGTTGTTTCTTTTTTGAATTGAAACCTTATTGGTCTACAGTATCGTGTAGATGACGGTCGAGGGTTCTTCCAAATTAATTTCCGCTTTTTAGGATCATCATCTTTAGTTATTAACTGCAGTGGTACATAAGAAGTTACAAATAAACTCGAATCGTCCATATTTGTCACGGTTTTTTGCTTATATTCGGAATGTCTAGAGCTGCCGTCAAAGCCCCACTTCCCAATTAACATTAAATCATAATCACCAACGGATTGAAGAACTTCTGCTTGAAGTTGCACAATTCTCGAGGCCGTATGATCTACCAAGCTCTGTAGCTCAACTTCAGCTTGCGATTCGCTGACACTGATGTTTTCAGGATAGCTTGATGCTTTGGCTGCCAGAAGCTTTTAGTAGCTTTGTAATAAGTTAAACGATATTTTACTATTTATAAATGTGCGTATAGTCAAATATTGATGTTTGCTCAAATTACTCTCCACGAGAATAGATAAAACTTCATCTGCACTAAATTCAGAAAACGCTGGATGGGATGAGTTGCAGAAGCGTAGAGCAGAAGCAATAGATTCATCGGCTTTTGCTATCTCAGCAATTCTACGATGTATTGTTCTATTAAAAGACTCCATAAAATCTATTTTCGACCGACCAGTTTCTTTGGGTGTTGAATGGGACATCTTGTGGGCACAGCGCAAAGAAATCCTCTCCTTTTCATTAAGCCAAACACCTTGATATTTAATCACTGAACATTTCTTGCGATCGTACTTTCCCCAAAAACTTGCTACTCTTTTACATATGTACGTAATTCGTTTCGACACAACATCCAGTTGTTCTTTGTTTACCATTTCAATGATTATCTTTAGTTTTGCAGCATTCGTTCCTTTTTCTTTGCACCAACGATCGAAGATAAACATGCGTACAAAAACACAATAAAAATTGTCTGCCAAATTCAAAATAAATATAGTTAATAAATAAATTCGCAAACTGAAACATAACCACAAACAACGAAGACAGAACGAAAAACAACAGCACAGTTCGACAAACAGATGTTTTGCAGCGCAAAACTGACCTTGAATAATGTAAGACGTCGTTGGTTTTTTTTACTTTAGTTCAGACATCCGCCAACTTCCGCAGCTAAACTAACGCATTTATTACCGTAAAAGTCAGACAAATACAATGACATATAACTCCGTTGTGGTATTTTATGTGATCACAACTAAAAGTCTAACTAAACATAAAAAAGATATTCACAAAACACTTAAAGAAGATTAAAACAAATAAATTAATTACACAGCAACATTTTAATTAGTTGGCTAATTATTAATATCAGAATTTAAAGTAAATACCTTCAACTTCAAAATTCATGTTAGACAATTAAATTTGGTACACTCAATATGACGTCCGACCTGTTTGAAGTGCAACTTTAAATGCGTAAAAAAGCTTACTGAGCGCTACAGCTGCGCGAAAACGAACACGTGTTCACGATTTCAATGCTATTTTTAAAATGTCCCGTTGCAAATCCAATCGCAAAGCATACTCAAAAAACACTTTGCTTCATTGTGAGAGTTAATAACCAGAGCAAAAGAATCGGTTTACAACACTTATTTGCGAACACCAAGAATCGGTCAACTGTTATTTGCAAGCTCTGGTTAGGAATCATCTAGATTCTAGAAGAGCGGAATGCACAACAACTAAAAACAAGCATATTTCAATCGCCTTTATGATTAATTGGCGATTGCTTTACATTTTGTTATTGCACCTTAAGCAAATCGCCTTTTAAGCATATGGGGGATTCATTTTCGAGTCGCCGTTGAATCGCGCATAAAATGAATCATTTTTGCCTCAGCAAAGCGAGTCAAAGAAGACTCATCAAAATGATTTGTCACAAAACAGTCTTCCAAATGCTATGTGGGTCAGAGCCAGTGCTGCAAAATCTATGTATTTTTACGTAGATCTACGTATTTTCAGCACCGATCTACGTATCTACGTATAGAGCTCCCAAATCTACGTATTCTTTTTAAATTGTACAAAAAAAAAATTTTAGCAAATTTTTTTTAGATATAAACAAGAATTTAAATGTTTAATTTAAAAGTAAACGAGTAATTTGCAATTTACCAACACTAACAGTGTGCTAGCAGCAGGCTTTAGTCAAGATGTTGCCTAATGTTGCCAGAAAGAACAGGCTGGCAACGATATTCATTATTCTCAGCTGTACAGCACATGTAAATTTTTGTCGCGATAAAAAGTTCCTAAAGTTTGGTTGTTTTTATATTGATCTCAAATGGAAAACTACTCTTCTATAAGCAGTGAAAGCGATAAGGAGCAATCCACCACTCCCACAAAGAAACGGAAACGCCACTATGACATGAAATATTCGGATAGTTGGGAGCACGACAAAAAATATTGCGGCTGGCTGAAAAGAAGCGTCAAAGGTAGAAATTTTTCTTTTGCAAAATTTGCAAAATAGACTTAAAATGTGGTGCAGATACAAGAGTTCTAGATAATCACGTAAATTGTACAAAACATAATACATACAGAATAAAAGGAATTGTTTAGGCACAGAAACCCTAAAAGGATTTTTATTCACAAAAGACCATTTAAAGCAAATATCATCTGAGCCATCGAAAGAGCACCTAAGCTATTTTAATAAAAATATTCACTCCTAAATATTACAAAAAATGTTAATTTTATTAATAAAAACTTATATGTAAACAAATATGGCATATATATAGTTAAAATACCCTTTATAATTGGCTTTGTTTGACTTTAAAAAAAAATACGTAGCTCTACGTATTTGACCAAATTTTGGCTACGTAAAAATACGTAGATTTTTAGTTCAAGCGACGTATAAAAAAATTTCATTTTGCAGCACTGGTCAGAGCACATGCATACACACACACAGACGCAGCGCTACACGAACTGTATGTGTATGCGTGTTGTGCTTTGCTTACGGAATGATGGAAGAAAAATTTGTAGGAAAAAGAGAAATAATTTGAATGTTTTGTTTGTTTGTTGATGAATTGAGTTGCAAGGAAACAAATTTCAAAATGTAAAAAAAATTTTTCCAAGGACTGCAAGGGTATATAAACTTCGGCATTCGGAAGTTAGCTTCTTTGATATTTCCTTTATTTTTCTAATAAAAACGTTTTAGAACGCTTCCAAACTAAAGCGGCAAACCCCACTTTAATGGGTTATATTTTCCTTTATATTATAATTCATAATTAAAGTGATGAAAACACAAGCGACAAGCTCGGTCGTGATGAATTTTTTCAATACTTTCATATTTTCCTTAATATTAAAATACAAAATTAAAGTATTAACTCAATGGACAAGCTCTATCTTGATACATGGTTTCAAGACAATTGTCTTAACTGTTGGCCCTTTATTTTAATACATTGGTTATATATTTTCTTTTTTTTATAAAAAATTGTTATTATATCATATAGCTCTAGAACAAACATTTTTGCAAAAATTGGAGTATCCCCATGAAATTTACCAATATGATAGCATTTGATATAAAATCTCAGATCCCAAAATTTTAATCTGATCGGACAAATAGGACACATATTACAGTCAATACAAATCGGTTCAAGCGCTGCCGGCGGCGCTGCTTGCTGCCTACTACGTCCCCTTCAGTACCAAATGTCGCCGGGGACAATATCGCCGCAAATTCCAAGCCACTGACGTCGGCAGAAAAAAATTCTGCCAGCGTATTTCATGCTGAGTTTAGCCGACGGCACCCAAACGAGCTTATGTCGTCATCGAAACTCGATCGGCTGCCGAAAAAAACTTTATATATTTTTTGAGAGGAAAAAAAATTGGGCAAGAAGTAACACTAGATCTACCACACCAGTCAAAATGACTGGTTTTACTTTTTATGTCATAAATATTGACAAAGTGTTTTTATTTTTTTTCGATATTATGTTATGACTTTTTAAATAACCACTAAATAAATACAATTTGATAAGTTAATTTCATTTTGTGTTCATAGGAAAAGAGATTCTTTTTGTTTTTGGCACTTATACCGTAACCAGTCACTTTGACTGGGTATATGATTGATATCATATATGTACATACATATCAATATCAGTATCAATATATCAATATCAGTATCAATATCAATATGAATATCAGTTATCAAGCCGAAGAAAGGCAAATGAAAGTCACCGTCCAGTAGGGCAGAATCCCCGGCCTGTACGTAAATGGTGCCAAATAGGGCATTTTTTTTTTTTTGTTTTTTTTTTTTATATAACGGGGATCTCCTATTTACAATCTGTCCGGTGGACAATAAGTAAATTATGGGGCGTGCCAGTGACTTAGGGAATTGAATTTTACATCGAATATATTAGACTATGATGTTTATGCCAAATCATCTTTAAGGCTAGGGTATTTAGGGTGGTTAGGGTTAAGTCAGGGGTGATGGTGGGTGGTGAATGGAGGGGGGGCGTTGTTGGTGGGAGCCAGTGAGCTGATCACTCCTCGCGGGCTGGTAGGTCCAAAGGATGGAGTCTTCTTAGGCGGCGGGTGGTAGTGCTGTTGTCCAGAAGATTTATGGCCAGCTGGTTGGGGTGCCTGTCGAGACGCTCCAGATGAGCCTTGCTGAGCCTAGCTATCTCGTCCAGAACCCAGGGCGTGTTGAGTTCCTCGTGGATCTCCGTGTTGGTGGTGTACATATGCGCATTCGATATTACTCTGAGAGTCTTGTTCTGGAAGGTCTGAATGAGCTCTCAGTTTTTGCGGCTGGCTGTACCCCAGATTGCAATGCCATATGTCCACATGGGCTTCATGATGGACTTATAAATAAGCATCTTCATGCGCAGCCGCAGTGTCGACCTTCTGCCTATGAGCCACATGTAGCTTTTGAGCCTTAGATCCAGCAATAGCCTCTTGTTTTTTAAGTGAGACTTCCAGGTCAGTCTCCTGTCCATAGTCAGACCCAGATATTTGGCAGAGTTGGAAGAAGGGATTATGCATCCATCCAGTTGGACGGGGGACAGTATCCTCTTCTTAGGGCAAATGTAACCTGCGCTGACTTTTCTGTGTTAACCGCCATGTTCCATCTTTGTAGCCATGCACCAGTGGAATCAATTTGCTCTTGCATTAGATTGCCAGCAGTCTGTTCTGATTTATCCACGGTTAAAAAGGCAGTATCATTTGCATACGTGGCTGTGAGCACTCTTGGGTCTGCGATTGTCGGCATGTCGGCCGTGTAGAGAGTGTACAAGACAGGACCCAGAACACTTCCTTGTGGGACTCCGGCCTTGACGTTTTCGATTCCAGATATTGCATCTCCGCATCTCACATAATACCCTGTCGCTGTCTGTGCGGCACCACGTACCATCTTCCTTCCTAAGAGGCTCCTTCCTCATGATGGGTCTTTTGATGTTTTTAGACAGCCGCCAAAGGTTATACTGCTGGTCGCCAGGCTCAACTTTATCCAGAAAGCTTTCCAGAGAGTTCCGGCGGAGTCTGTGTAGAAGCTCTTTGAGTTGCTTGGCCGCTCTGTTGAAGTCTGCCTTATCCCTGGGGTTGCGAGAATATTGGCACACTCGACGAAGTCGCCTCTTTTCCGCAACCAGCGAAGATACCTCCGGGTTCCAGAGATGCGCGTTCCTACGTGGAACATTATTGGTATTTCTGGTTGGTGTCGGAGTGGCTATTGAGGCCGCATTGTGGATGGCAATGTTGAGTTTTTCGACTGCATCGTCCAAATCCTCCTCGGAGTTGAGCTGGGCAGTAGGGTCAAGGTTGCTTTGGAGCCACGACTGGTAAACTTGGACGTTTGTGTTACTCTTGAACATCCTGCTTCTGCTATTGTTGGTGCTGGCTGGCATGTTAACGAGCAGCTTGACTGCACAGTGGTCGGAGCAGAGGTCAATATCATTGCTGGCAATAACCCTGTGTCTATGCAACCCCTTTGAAACAGCAAGGTCCAGAAGGTCTGGGATTTTGTTGGCGTCCATGGGCCAGTACGTGGGCTCTCCAGTGGAGTGGCAGTCAAACCTACTGTTCGCTATGCAGTTAAACAAGGCTCTGCCCTTGGG
The DNA here is from genome assembly GCA_018152135.1 of Drosophila paulistorum. Taxonomy (NCBI): domain Eukaryota; kingdom Metazoa; phylum Arthropoda; class Insecta; order Diptera; family Drosophilidae; genus Drosophila; species Drosophila paulistorum. The sequence continues at coordinate 1,665,246 of JAECXG010000811.1, read as the reverse complement.
GTTGATAATGCGGGATCCCCACCAAGTATGTTTTGCGTTAAAGTCTCCTCCAATAACGAAGCGAGTATCTAAGCTATCAAATAGGCTTTGGAACAGGGATTGAGCAACGTGGTGTCTTGGAGGGCAGTAGATGGCAGCAATAGTGGTGTCTCCGGTTGGGCTTAAAATTCTTACTTTGGCGCACTGGGCCCAGGGCTCCTGAAACGCAGGCAGTTCCACGTACTTGATACCCCTTTTGATAACTATTGCTGCACCTCCGCGCGCAGTTCCGTTGGGATGATTGGCAGATATGACGTCATAGCCGTTAATTGAGAAGTAAGATTTGCTTGTAAAGTGGGTTTCTGAGACGAGTAGAATGTCAACATGTTTAGTCATCAGAACATGCTCGACCTCTTGCCTGCTCTTACACAGGCCGTTCGCATTCCATATTAGTATATGGAGGCTTAGTTGCATAGCTTAGCCATGAGAGACATGAGCATTTGCGACAGCGCCGCAAACTGTTCTAGCATTTTGAACATCATGGCCTCGAGACGATCGACTCTTGATTCGTTTCTAACGTCCCCATTTGCCGGTTGTTCTTGCTGCAGGAGCGGCTTTTGCGATCCTCTAAGAGCGTTGGCGAATGTTAAGCCAGGTGTGACGGCTGTAGCGTTGGCGAATGTTAAGCCAGGTGTGACGGCTGTAGAAATGGGGCCTGATGGACGAGCAGGCACCTTTGCCTTGGGAAGGTAGTGGTCCTTTGCTTTTAGGTACACCTTGCATCCTTTGTAGGAGGCAGTGTGCTCTCCTTGGCAGTTCGCGCAGCGGGGAGGGGCCTCCTTGGGCTTTGGGCACTCGGCAGTGGCGTGGTCATGACTTCCACACTTCACGCAGGCAAAGCGAAGTCCGCAGTTCGCTTTGGTGTGACCAAATCCTTGGCAGCGATGGCATTGGACTACCTCTTTCGACTTGTGAGGGGGCTCGATAGCGACGATGCAGCTGCATAGTCGCTTGATGGTAAACGCATCCTTATTGTTGCTGGCAGGTTCAATGTTTACAAAGAAAATTGCCATTGGCTTCTTTGTTTGGTGGCTGAGACCATTTTTGATGTCATTGCCTCTGACAGTGTGTCCTAAGGCAGCTAGCGCATCCTTAATATCGGCTGGATCAGTAGAGTGGTGCAATCCCTTGATGACAATGCGGTATGCACGCTCGTCCTTTGGCTGGAATGTTTGAAAGAGCATCGACTTTTGAATTAAGAAGTGTTTGAGCTTAGTGAAGCTCTCTTTGTCAGGTGTATTAATTCTGACGCATCCGTCTCTGCCCGACTTATAGGTAAAGTTCTGCTTTCCAATGACCGCAGATACGTCCGATAGCATATCTTTTATGTTAACAACACTCGGAACAAAGATTGGGGGGGGCTTTATTATCCGCACAGGTACGCTGGGTGCCTGCTCTTGGATTGTTTCTCCTCCTTCCATTTCACTGTCATCGTCCTCCTCTTCCTCATCATTAGAGAGAATGTGGAACCTGTTGCTTGAGGCCTCCTTGTCGCCAATATTCGGAGCACTGGCGATATCGAATTGCCGCTTTGTGTGCAATGGGGTTTTTCTTTTCATTTCCCCAGGCTCGGTGCTTGAGGAGCTATCGTCGCTTTCACTCATGTGGATGACTCTCTTGGCTTTGGGTTTGGTTTGTGAAACCTTAGCCTGTTTTGGCGTTGATGCACCTTTCACATGATTGGTCTTACACAACTCAACAAGGCGCACGGATGCAATATATGTCCCGGGTACGACTTAATAAGATCTACAAAATTGCAATGCAGACCATCAGGAATTAGTATTTCCGAAACTGTGGCAAAGGTTTCTCTGCAGAATTTGTTAAACCACACAGCTGAACGAATATTGACATTACAAATTGATGTTTTAGAGAAAATGGAAAATGTAACGGACTGCACCCTTATTATTAGCTATGGGTTTGATGGATCGACGGGTCAAAGTTCATATAAAGAAAATTTGATTCAGATGAACCCGATTTCTTAGATCAATCGCTGTTCGTATCCACTGTCATATTAAATTGACATATCTTTAAATCGCGTAATATGGTTAAATAGAAGCCCACAGTCAGTAAGGTTTTGCAGGCCTTTAAAAATTGAATACGCGAAAGAGAGCTCCGCAAAAATCTTATGTGAAAAAGAAAATTTAGATATGCAAGTTGCGAAATTGGAAAAGTTCAAATGGCAATCTACAAATATTGCTGTGGCTTTTAATTGATGGAAAGGTATTAAACGTTAAAACTGGTAAAAAATCCAATCAATGTTGCCCAATCTGTGCCGTAAATCCCAAAGACTTATCGAAATCACAGATTTTAATTCTGAAACCTTTCGACCTCAGGCTGGATCTTTAAAATACGGCGTAATGGACATGTATGGATTCGATTTATGGAATTCGTCTTGAATATATCGTACCGTATGGATATAAAGACCTGGCACATTAAAGGCGATGATAAAAATAAAATTATGATAAGAAAGAAGGAAATCCAGCAAACAGTATGGAAGGAAAAAGGAAACCACCGTAGCGCAGAGGAAAATAATTCTGCATTTACATAGCCAAGGTAAATCGTATGCGGAAATAGGCGAAATCATGGAAAGAAGCCGATATACAATCAGGAGCATCGTTCAGCACACAGGTCGCCCAAAAGTGTTAAGCCTCCGCGAATGCAGCCAAATCATTCGCAAAGTGAAAGTGGACCCCACCATATCCTCCACACAGATCGCTGCTGAGCTTAAAAAAGATATGGGAACAGAAGTTTACCCAATTACGGTACGGCGAGTGCTACACGAGGCCAACTACTATGCGCGTGTGGCTCGACGCAAACCTTTGATTTCGGAAACGTATAAGAAAAAACGTCTGGACTACGCCAATGAGTTTATTGGGAAACCCCAAGATTTCTGGCAACAGGTGCTGTTTTCCGATGAAAGCAAATTCAATATTTTCCGATCGGACGGACGCCAAACAGTGTGGAGAAAGCCAAACACGGAATTCGAAAATCAAAATATAACTCCAACTGTTAAGCATGGTGGTGGAAGTGTTATGGGTTGGGGTTGTATGTCTGCTGCAAGTGTGGGTGAATTGGTATTCATAGACGGCATAATGGACAAAAATATTTGTCTTAATATTTTAAAGGATAACTTAAAAAAAGTGCCGAAAGTCTAAGTTTACCAAATTCATTCACATTTCAGCAAGATAATGATCCCAAGCATTCAGCCCACATAGTCAAAATGTGGTTTGCCTACAATACCGCCCATGTTCTGCCACACCCACCACAGTCCCCGGACCTCAATCCAATTGAACATTTGTGGGAAGAATTGGAAAGCGGGCGAACGAAGAAACTACCAAAAAATTAGTAGACTCGATGCCAACTCGCTCGCTATCGGCGGTCATTAAGGCTAAGGGCTTAAACATCAAATATTAAACATTTTTGACGTATCTTATTTTTAAGTTTTTCATGGGGTGTGTCGATAATTTTGTTCTTCGAAATATGCCTTATTTTTTAGTTTTTTGCTTTTTTGGTAGTAATATGTTTAGGTTTTTTGAAATAAGTTCTTTGTTTATGTATAATAAATACTTTAATCTCCTTGTCTGATATACTTTTTCAGACTCATTTTCATTCCAAGGGTGGCCAGAAAGTTAAACCAGAGGGCCAGGGTTAACTTTGACCACGTCGAAGTTTTTATACCCTTGCAACTGTTTTGGTAATTCTTTCCTTAGCATATGATATAACGAACTTTTTGATGAAAGTCACTGTTTTCCACCGATCGTTTCTATGGGAGCTATATGATATAGTCACCCGATCTTGATCATATTTGTCATAATTATTAATAAGAACACAAAACTGACAAATACCATCTTTAATGACAATAGCTATAAAATTAATGAAGTTATTGAGAAAAGTCACTGTTCGTGACTTTGACGTACGTTTGTATGGGAGCTATATGATGTAGCTGTCCGAACCGGCTGAATCCGAGATATACAACGCCTGCAGTATATACAAGCCTACGTGCAAAATTTCAGCTCTGTAGCTCTTACGGTCTCGGAGGAGTTTGCATCGATCCAGACGGACGGACGGACATGGTTATTTGAACTCGTCTCGTCGTGCTGATCAAGAATATATATACTTTCTATGGTCTGAGATGCTTCGTTCTATGCGTTGCACACTTCTGACCAAAATTAATATACCCTTTTTGCAAGGGTATAAAAAAATTGCTGAGCCAAGTATGCAACGACAGCGAGCACACGTTTCGGGACAGACCTACAATCCGTTTCTTTTGTAAAAGCCATAATATTTAATTGTAACACTAACATCAATGCCAATAAAGAAACCGGAATATAAATAAATACCACATGTATGTATGTATGTACGTTAAAACTGGTAAAAAATCCAATCAATGTTGCCCAATCTGTGCCGTAAATCCCAAAAGACTTATCGAAATCACAGATTTTAATTCTGAAACCTTTCGACCTCAGGCTGGATCTTTAAAATACGGCGTAATGGACATGTATGGATTCGATTTATGGAATTCGTCTTGAATATATCGTACCGTATAGATATAAAGACCTGGCACATTAAAGGCGATGATAAAAATAAAATTATGATAAGAAAGAAGGAAATCCAGCAAACAGTATGGAAGGTAATGGGTTTGCATATTAACATACCGAAACAGAACGGAAGTGGTAACAGCAATGATGGTAACACGGCGAGACGAATCTTTGCAAATACAAAACTGTTTGCATCCATAACATTGTTTTAGGTCATTTTGAATAATTTTTACTATATATTAATAGCAATATCGTGTGAGTTCTCAATCAGCTCAAAAAGTACCGACAATTTTGTAAAGACACTTTTAATCTATATATGAAAACATACCCAATGGCTCCAACTGTACATAAAATATTAGTTCACGGAGCAGACATTTTAAATTTGTGTATAGTTCCAGTTGGATGTTTGGGTAAAAGAAGAAGCTCGTAACAAACATTATAAAATGGACCGACGTTCTCATGCCAAAAAAAATTCTACATTAAGTAATATGGCTGACGTTTTTAATAGAGCCATGGACTCACCGGATCCATTAATATCAAGCTACTATATAAATAAGAGGCTGCAAAATTTGAAAAAGAAACCGCTTCCAATAGAAGTTATAAACCTTTTAGAGAATCCAACATCAGAGCTGAGCTCATACAATTTTATACCATACACCCATAGGGTGAAATGGTATATTAAAGTCGCCAAAATGTATGTAACAGGCAGAAGGAAGCTTTTCCGACCCCATAAAGTATATATATTCTCGATCAGTATCAACAGCCGAGTCGATATAGCCATGTCTGTCTGTCCGTCCGTCCGTCTGTCCGTATGAACACCTAGATCTCGAAGACTATAAAAGCTAGAGCCACCAAATGGTATGTAGGCTCATGTAGTATGTAGAATGTTTATCTCAAAAACTATTATAGCTAGAGACACCATATTTGGTTTGTATATTTGCTTAGTAGATGCGCACATTTTTTATGTATAAAGATTTTGCCACGCTCCTTTCCGCCCCCCGAAATTTGAAAAACTTGATTATATCCCGTAATTTTCTACCTTGTGGAATCAAATTTGGCACGCTAATACCAATCGAAGTACCAAATTTGATCAATATCGGACCAAAAATAGCCATGTCATACATATAAACGTTTTTCCACAAGGCCGGAGTTGGCCGTTGGCTGGTGGGGGCGTTAGGGTGCTCGAATGCTTGAGTGAGCGAGATATGCTTGTAATAAAAAGCATGTGAAAATGCATTTGTTTAATAAATTTAAAATATTTGCTTTACTGGTGTATGGTATACCTAAGTCGGCGAGACGACTTACTTACTTTATTTATTGTACAGAAGATGAAATTGGTTAACAATAGGGTATTAGAGAGACAGATGGTTAAAAGTATAATTGAACGACACATCATATATTGACAGGTCACAAAACATTTAGATTCTTAAAATACATATGTACCTTCACTTTGTGAAATACAAAAAAACTGGAGTAAAAATGAATAAAACAACGTTTTTTTCAACAATCTAAGATCGGTGTAAACACGTGGGTAAAGTGCAACGAAAAGCTGTGTTTCGATATTTTGTGTTTGTGAGCTCAGGGCTTATTAACGATATACATATTATCGATATAGATGCTATCGATTTTCTAAATGAACATATTACTATCGGAGGGAAATCCAATTTCGCATGATTTTAAATGTTGAAAATTGGTATTTCGGTACGCTAGATCAGCCAAATCGCCCACTGTGCGACGAAGTTTTCGTACGAACTACAGTGACGAACTAAATTTTTGGCACAGCAAGCTTTTTAACTTTCTGGCCACCGTGTGACCCTTGGAATGAAAATGTGTCGCAAAAAACAAAATTATTGGCACAGGGCTTTCTATATTAAATTTTAAGTATTATGACCGATTGGGCAACTCTTTTTTTTGGAAATATGGCAGCCTGGTTATCCCGTTATTTAAAATTTGGCAAATTAGAATTTGGAAAAATAAAGTTGCATTTAAATTGAGATTGTTTTGTTGTTTGCTGCCAATATGCCATCGAAACAAAAGGAAACCACCGTAGCGCAGAGGAAAATAATTCTGCATTTACATAGCCAAGGTAAATCGTATGCGGAAATAGGCGAAATCATGGAAAGAAGCCGATATACAATCAGGAGCATCGTTCAGCACACAGGTCGCCCAAAAGTGTTAAGCCTCCGCGAATGCAGCCAAATCATTCGCAAAGTGAAAGTGGACCCCACCATATCCTCCACACAGATCGCTGCTGAGCTTAAAAAAGATATGGGAACAGAAGTTTACCCAATTACGGTACGGCGAGTGCTACACGAGGCCAACTACTATGCGCGTGTGGCTCGACGCAAACCTTTGATTTCGGAAACGAATAAGAAAAAACGTCTGGACTACGCCAATGAGTTTATTGGGAAACCCCAAGATTTCTGGCAACAGGTGCTGTTTTCCCATGAAAGCAAATTCAATATTTTCCGATCGGACGGACGCCAAACAGTGTGGAGAAAGCCAAACACGGAATTCCCGAAAATCAAAATATAACTCCAACTGTTAAGCATGGTGGTGGAAGTGTTATGGGTTGGGGTTTGTATGTCTGCTGCAAGTGTGGGTGAATTGGTATTCATAGACGGCATAATGGACAAAAATATTTGTCTTAATATTTTAAAGGATAACTTAAAAAAAAGTGCCGAAAGTCTAAGTTTACCAAATTCATTCACATTTCAGCAAGATAATGATCCCAAGCATTCAGCCCACATAGTCAAAATGTGGTTTGCCTACAATACCGCCCATGTTCTGCCACACCCACCACAGTCCCCGGACCTCAATCCAATTGAACATTTGTGGGAAGAATTGGAAAGCGGGCGAACGAAGAAACTACCAAAAAATTAGTAGACTCGATGCCAACTCGCTCGCTATCGGCGGTCATTAAGGCTAAGGGCTTAAACATCAAATATTAAACATTTTTGACGTATCTTATTTTTAAGTTTTTCATGGGGTGTGTCGATAATTTTGTTCTTCGAAATATGCCTTATTTTTTAGTTTTTTGCTTTTTGGTAGTAATATGTTTAGGTTTTTGAAATAAGTTCTTTGTTTATGTATAATAAATACTTTAATCTCCTTGTCTGATATACTTTTTGCGACTCATTTTCATTCCAAGGGTGGCCAGAAAGTTAAACCAGAGGGCCGGGGTTAACTTTGACCACGTCGAAGTTTTTTATACCCTTGCAACTGTTTTGGTAATTCTTTCCTTAGCATATGATATAACGAACTTTTTGATGAAAGTCACTGTTTTCCACCGATCGTTTCTATGGGAGCTATATGATATAGTCACCCGATCTTGATCATATTTGTCATAATTATTAATAAGAACACAAAACTGACAAATACCATCTTTTATGACAATAGCTATAAAATTAATGAAGTTATTGAGAAAAGTCACTGTTCGTGACTTTGACGTACGTTTGTATGGGAGCTATATGATGTAGCTGTCCGAACCGGCTGAATCCGAGATATACAACGCCTGCAGTATATACAAGCCTACGTGCAAAATTTCAGCTCTGTAGCTCTTACGGTCTCGGAGGAGTTTGCATCGATCCAGACGGACGGACGGACATGGTTATTTGAACTCGTCTCGTCGTGCTGATCAAGAATATATATACTTTCTATGGTCTGAGATGCTTCGTTCTATGCGTTGCACACTTCTGACCAAAATTAATATACCCTTTTGCAAGGGTATAAAAAAATTGCTGAGCCAAGTATGCAACGACAGCGAGCACACGTTTCGGGACAGACCTACAGTCCGTTTCTTTTGTAAAAGCCATAATATTTAATTGTAACACTAACATCAATGCCAATAAAGAAACCGGAATATAAATAAATACCATGTATGTATGTATGTATCTATCTGAGAATTCTTTTATGTAAACGTTAAAACTGGTAAAAATCCAATCAATGTTGCCCAATCTGTGCCGTAAATCCCAAAAAGACTTATCGAAATCACAGATTTTAATTCTGAAACCTTTCGACCTCAGGCTGGATCTTTAAAATACGGCGTAATGGACATGTATGGATTCGATTTATGGAATTCGTCTTGAATATATCGTACCGTATAGATATAAAGACCTGGCACATTAAAGGCGATGATAAAAATAAAATTATGATAAGAAAGAAGGAAATCCAGCAAACAGTATGGAAGGTAATGGGTTTGCATATTAACATACCGAAACAGAACGGAAGTGGTAACAGCAATGATGGTAACACGGCGAGACGAATCTTTGCAAATACAAAACTGTTTGCATCCATAACATTGTTTTAGGTCATTTTGAATAATTTTTACTATATATTAATAGCAATATCGTGTGAATTCTCAATCAGCTCAAAAAAGTACCGACAATTTTGTAAAGACACTTTTAATCTATATATGAAAACATACCCAATGGCTCCAACTGTACATAAAATATTAGTTCACGGAGCAGACATTTTAAATTTGTGTATAGTTCCAGTTGGATGTTTGGGTAAAAGAAGAAGCTCGTAACAAACATTATAAAATGGACCGACGTTCTCATGCCAAAAAAATTCTACATTAAGTAATATGGCTGACGTTTTTAATAGAGCCATGGACTCACCGGATCCATTAATATCAAGCTACTATATAAATAAGAGGCTGCAAAATTTGAAAAAGAAACCGCTTCCAATAGAAGTTATAAACCTTTTAGAGAATCCAACATCAGAGCTGAGCTCATACAATTTTTATACCATACACCCATAGGGTGAAATGGTATATTAAAGTCGCCAAAATGTATGTAACAGGCAGAAGGAAGCTTTTCCGACCCCCATAAAGTATATATATTCTCGATCAGTATCAACAGCCGAGTCGATATAGCCATGTCTGTCTGTCCGTCCGTCCGTCTGTCCGTATGAACACCTAGATCTCGAAGACTATAAAAGCTAGAGCCACCAAATGGTATGTAGGCTCATGTAGTATGTAGAATGTTTATCTCAAAAACTATTATAGCTAGAGACACCATATTTGGTTTGTATATTTGCTTAGTAGATGCGCACATTTTTTATGTATAAAGATTTTGCCACGCTCCTTTCCGCCCCCGAAATTTGAAAAACTTGATTATATCCCGTAATTTTCTACCTTGTGGAATCAAATTTGGCACGCTAATACCAATCGAAGTACCAAATTTGATCAATATCGGACCAAAAATAGCCATGTCATGCATATAAACGTTTTTCCACAAGGCCGGAGTTGGCCGTTGGCTGGTGGGGGCGTTAGGGTGCTCGAATGCTTGAGTGAGCGAGATATGCTTGTAATAAAAAGTATGTGAAAATGCATTTGTTTAATAAATTTAAAATATTTGCTTTACTGGTGTATGGTATACCTAAGTCGGCGAGACGACTTACTTACTTTATTTATTGTACAGAAGATGAAATTGGTTAACAATAGGGTATTAGAGAGACAGATGGTTAAAAGTATAATTGAACGACACATCATATATTGACAGGTCACAAAACATTTAGATTCTTAAAATACATATGTACCTTCACTTTGTGAAATACAAAAAAACTGGAGTAAAAATGAATAAAACAACGTTTTTTCAACAATCTAAGATCGGTGTAAACACGTGGGTAAAGTGCAACGAAAGCTGTGTTTCGATATTTTGTGTTTGTGAGCTCAGGGCTTATTAACGATATACATATTATCGATATAGATGCTATCGATTTTCTAAATGAACATATTACTATCGGAGGGAAATCCAATTTCGCATGATTTTAAATGTTGAAAATTGGTATTTCGGTACGCTAGATCAGCCAAATCGCCCACTGTGCGACGAAGTTTTCGTACGAACTACAGTGACGAACTAAATTTTGGCACAGCAAGCTTTTTTAACTTTCTGGCCACCGTGTGACCCTTGGAATGAAAATGTGTCGCAAAAAAACAAAATTATTGGCACAGGGCTTTCTATATTAAATTTTAAGTATTATGACCGATTGGGCAACTCTTTTTTTGGAAATATGGCAGCCTGGTTATCCCGTTATTTAAAATTTGGCAAATTAGAATTTGGAAAAATAAAAGTTGCATTTAAATTGAGATTGTTTTGTTGTTTGCTGCCAATATGCCATCGAAACAAAAGGAAACCACCGTAGCGCAGAGGAAAATAATTCTGCATTTACATAGCCAAGGTAAATCGTATGCGGAAATAGGCGAAATCATGGAAAGAAGCCGATATACAATCAGGAGCATCGTTCAGCACACAGGTCGCCCAAAAGTGTTAAGCCTCCGCGAATGCAGCCAAATCATTCGCAAAGTGAAAGTGGACCCCACCATATCCTCCACACAGATCGCTGCTGAGCTTAAAAAAGATATGGGAACAGAAGTTTACCCAATTACGGTACGGCGAGTGCTACACGAGGCCAACTACTATGCGCGTGTGGCTCGACGCAAACCTTTGATTTCGGAAACGTATAAGAAAAAACGTCTGGACTACGCCAATGAGTTTATTGGGAAACCCCAAGATTTCTGGCAACAGGTGCTGTTTTCCGATGAAAGCAAATTCAATATTTTCCGATCGGACGGACGCCAAACAGTGTGGAGAAAGCCAAACACGGAATTCGAAAATCAAAATATAACTCCAACTGTTAAGCATGGTGGTGGAAGTGTTATGGGTTGGGGTTGTATGTCTGCTGCAAGTGTGGGTGAATTGGTATTCATAGACGGCATAATGGACAAAAATATTTGTCTTAATATTTTAAAGGATAACTTAAAAAAAAGTGCCGAAAGTCTAAGTTTACCAAATTCATTCACATTTCAGCAAGATAATGATCCCAAGCATTCAGCCCACATAGTCAAAATGTGGTTTGCCTACAATACCGCCCATGTTCTGCCACACCCACCACAGTCCCCCGGACCTCAATCCAATTGAACATTTGTGGGAAGAATTGGAAAGCGGGCGAACGAAGAAACTACCAAAAAATTAGTAGACTCGATGCCAACTCGCTCGCTATCGGCGGTCATTAAGGCTAAGGGCTTAAACATCAAATATTAAACATTTTTGACGTATCTTATTTTAAGTTTTTCTGGGTGTGTCGATAATTTTGTTCTTCGAAATATGCCTTATTTTTAGTTTTTGCTTTTTTGGTAGTAATATGTTTAGGTTTTTTGAAATAAGTTCTTTGTTTATGTATAATAAATACTTTAATCTCCTTGTCTGATATACTTTTTGCGACTCATTTTCATTCCAAGGGGTGGCCAGAAAGTTAAACCAGAGGGCCGGGGTTAACTTTGACCACGTCGAAGTTTTTATACCCTTGCAACTGTTTTGGTAATTCTTTCCTTAGCATATGATATAACGAACTTTTTGATGAAAGTCACTGTTTTCCACCGATCGTTTCTATGGGAGCTATATGATATAGTCACCCGATCTTGATCATATTTGTCATAATTATTAATAAGAACACAAAACTGACAAATACCATCTTTTATGACAATAGCTATAAAATTAATGAAGTTATTGAGAAAAGTCACTGTTCGTGACTTTGACGTACGTTTGTATGGGAGCTATATGATGTAGCTGTCCGAACCGGCTGAATCCGAGATATACAACGCCTGCAGTATATACAAGCCTACGTGCAAAATTTCAGCTCTGTAGCTCTTACGGTCTCGGAGGAGTTTGCATCGATCCAGACGGACGGACGGACATGGTTATTTGAACTCGTCTCGTCGTGCTGATCAAGAATATATATACTTTCTATGGTCTGAGATGCTTCGTTCTATGCGTTGCACACTTCTGACCAAAATTAATATACCCTTTTGCAAGGGTATAAAAAAATTGCTGAGCCAAGTATGCAACGACAGCGAGCACACGTTTCGGGACAGACCTACAGTCCGTTTCTTTTGTAAAAGCCATAATATTTAATTGTAACACTAACATCAATGCCAATAAAGAAACCGGAATATAAATAAATACCACATGTATGTATGTATGTATCTATCTGAGAATTCTTTTATGTAAACGTTAAAACTGGTAAAAATCCAATCAATGTTGCCCAATCTGTGCCGTAAATCCCAAAAGACTTATCGAAATCACAGATTTTAATTCTGAAACCTTTCGACCTCAGGCTGGATCTTTAAAATACGGCGTAATGGACATGTATGGATTCGATTTATGGAATTCGTCTTGAATATATCGTACCGTATAGATATAAAGACCTGGCACATTAAAGGCGATGATAAAAATAAAATTATGATAAGAAAGAAGGAAATCCAGCAAACAGTATGGAAGGTAATGGGTTTGCATATTAACATACCGAAACAGAACGGAAGTGGTAACAGCAATGATGGTAACACGGCGAGACGAATCTTTGCAAATACAAAACTGTTTGCATCCATAACATTGTTTTAGGTCATTTTGAATAATTTTTACTATATATTAATAGCAATATCGTGTGAATTCTCAATCAGCTCAAAAAAGTACCGACAATTTTGTAAAGACACTTTTAATCTATATATGAAAACATACCCAATGGCTCCAACTGTACATAAAATATTAGTTCACGGAGCAGACATTTTAAATTTGTGTATAGTTCCAGTTGGATGTTTGGGTAAAAGAAGAAGCTCGTAACAAACATTATAAAATGGACCGACGTTCTCATGCCAAAAAAAAATTCTACATTAAGTAATATGGCTGACGTTTTTAATAGAGCCATGGACTCACCGGATCCATTAATATCAAGCTACTATATAAATAAGAGGCTGCAAAATTTGAAAAAGAAACCGCTTCCAATAGAAGTTATAAACCTTTTAGAGAATCCAACATCAGAGCTGAGCTCATACAATTTTTATACCATACACCCATAGGGTGAAATGGTATATTAAAGTCGCCAAAATGTATGTAACAGGCAGAAGGAAGCTTTTCCGACCCCATAAAGTATATATATTCTCGATCAGTATCAACAGCCGAGTCGATATAGCCATGTCTGTCTGTCCGTCCGTCCGTCTGTCCGTATGAACACCTAGATCTCGAAGACTATAAAAGCTAGAGCCACCAAATGGTATGTAGGCTCATGTAGTATGTAGAATGTTTATCTCAAAAACTATTATAGCTAGAGACACCATATTTGGTTTGTATATTTGCTTAGTAGATGCGCATATTTTTATGTATAAAGATTTTGCCACGCTCCTTTCCGCCCCCGAAATTTGAAAAACTTGATTATATCCCGTAATTTTCTACCTTGTGGAATCAAATTTGGCACGCTAATACCAATCGAAGTACCAAATTTGATCAATATCGGACCAAAAATAGCCATGTCATGCATATAAACGTTTTTCCACAAGGCCGGAGTTGGCCGTTGGCTGGTGGGGGCGTTAGGGTGCTCGAATGCTTGAGTGAGCGAGATATGCTTGTAATAAAAAGTATGTGAAAATGCATTTGTTTAATAAATTTAAAATATTTGCTTTACTGGTGTATGGTATACCTAAGTCGGCGAGACGACTTACTTACTTTATTTATTGTACAGAAGATGAAATTGGTTAACAATAGGGTATTAGAGAGACAGATGGTTAAAAGTATAATTGAACGACACATCATATATTGACAGGTCACAAAACATTTAGATTCTTAAAATACATATGTACCTTCACTTTGTGAAATACAAAAAAACTGGAGTAAAAATGAATAAAACAACGTTTTTTTCAACAATCTAAGATCGGTGTAAACACGTGGGTAAAGTGCAACGAAAAAGCTGTGTTTCGATATTTTGTGTTTGTGAGCTCAGGGCTTATTAACGATATACATATTATCGATATAGATGCTATCGATTTTCTAAATGAACATATTACTATCGGAGGGAAATCCAATTTCGCATGATTTTAAATGTTGAAAATTGGTATTTCGGTACGCTAGATCAGCCAAATCGCCCACTGTGCGACGAAGTTTTCGTACGAACTACAGTGACGAACTAAATTTTTGGCACAGCAAGCTTTTTTAACTTTCTGGCCACCGTGTGACCCTTGGAATGAAAATGTGTCGCAAAAAACAAAATTATTGGCACAGGGCTTTCTATATTAAATTTTAAGTATTATGACCGATTGGGCAACTCTTTTTGGAAATATGGCAGCCTGGTTATCCCGTTATTTAAAATTTGGCAAATTAGAATTTGGAAAAATAAAGTTGCATTTAAATTGAGATTGTTTTGTTGTTTGCTGCCAATATGCCATCGAAACAAAAGGAAACCACCGTAGCGCAGAGGAAAATAATTCTGCATTTACATAGCCAAGGTAAATCGTATGCGGAAATAGGCGAAATCATGGAAAGAAGCCGATATACAATCAGGAGCATCGTTCAGCACACAGGTCGCCCAAAAGTGTTAAGCCTCCGCGAATGCAGCCAAATCATTCGCAAAGTGAAAGTGGACCCCACCATATCCTCCACACAGATCGCTGCTGAGCTTAAAAAAGATATGGGAACAGAAGTTTACCCAATTACGGTACGGCGAGTGCTACACGAGGCCAACTACTATGCGCGTGTGGCTCGACGCAAACCTTTGATTTCGGAAACGTATAAGAAAAAACGTCTGGACTACGCCAATGAGTTTATTGGGAAACCCCAAGATTTCTGGCAACAGGTGCTGTTTTCCGATGAAAGCAAATTCAATATTTTCCGATCGGACGGACGCCAAACAGTGTGGAGAAAGCCAAACACGGAATTCGAAAATCAAAATATAACTCCAACTGTTAAGCATGGTGGTGGAAGTGTTATGGGTTGGGGT
This sequence comes from Drosophila paulistorum, assembly GCA_018152135.1. Lineage (NCBI taxonomy): Eukaryota > Metazoa > Arthropoda > Insecta > Diptera > Drosophilidae > Drosophila > Drosophila paulistorum. The sequence continues at coordinate 1,649,902 of JAECXG010000811.1, read as the reverse complement.
TGTATGTCTGCTGCAAGTGTGGGTGAATTGGTATTCATAGACGGCATAATGGACAAAAATATTTGTCTTAATATTTTAAAGGATAACTTAAAAAAAAGTGCCGAAAGTCTAAGTTTACCAAATTCATTCACATTTCAGCAAGATAATGATCCCAAGCATTCAGCCCACATAGTCAAAATGTGGTTTGCCTACAATACCGCCCATGTTCTGCCACACCCACCACAGTCCCCGGACCTCAATCCAATTGAACATTTGTGGGAAGAATTGGAAAGCGGGCGAACGAAGAAACTACCAAAAAATTAGTAGACTCGATGCCAACTCGCTCGCTATCGGCGGTCATTAAGGCTAAGGGCTTAAACATCAAATATTAAACATTTTTGACGTATCTTATTTTTAAGTTTTTCATGGGGTGTGTCGATAATTTTGTTCTTCGAAATATGCCTTATTTTTTAGTTTTTTGCTTTTTTTGGTAGTAATATGTTTAGGTTTTTGAAATAAGTTCTTTGTTTATGTATAATAAATACTTTAATCTCCTTGTCTGATATACTTTTTTGCGACTCATTTTCATTCCAAGGGTGGCCAGAAAGTTAAACCAGAGGGCCGGGGTTAACTTTGACCACGTCGAAGTTTTTATACCCTTGCAACTGTTTTGGTAATTCTTTCCTTAGCATATGATATAACGAACTTTTTGATGAAAGTCACTGTTTTCCACCGATCGTTTCTATGGGAGCTATATGATATAGTCACCCGATCTTGATCATATTTGTCATAATTATTAATAAGAACACAAAACTGACAAATACCATCTTTTATGACAATAGCTATAAAATTAATGAAGTTATTGAGAAAAGTCACTGTTCGTGACTTTGACGTACGTTTGTATGGGAGCTATATGATGTAGCTGTCCGAACCGGCTGAATCCGAGATATACAACGCCTGCAGTATATACAAGCCTACGTGCAAAATTTCAGCTCTGTAGCTCTTACGGTCTCGGAGGAGTTTGCATCGATCCAGACGGACGGACGGACATGGTTATTTGAACTCGTCTCGTCGTGCTGATCAAGAATATATATACTTTCTATGGTCTGAGATGCTTCGTTCTATGCGTTGCACACTTCTGACCAAAATTAATATACCCTTTTTGCAAGGGTATAAAAAAAATTGCTGAGCCAAGTATGCAACGACAGCGAGCACACGTTTCGGGACAGACCTACAGTCCGTTTCTTTTGTAAAAGCCATAATATTTAATTGTAACACTAACATCAATGCCAATAAAGAAACCGGAATATAAATAAATACCACATGTATGTATGTATGTATCTATCTGAGAATTCTTTTATGTAAACGTTAAAACTGGTAAAAAATCCAATCAATGTTGCCCAATCTGTGCCGTAAATCCCAAAAGACTTATCGAAATCACAGATTTTAATTCTGAAACCTTTCGACCTCAGGCTGGATCTTTAAAATACGGCGTAATGGACATGTATGGATTCGATTTATGGAATTCGTCTTGAATATATCGTACCGTATAGATATAAAGACCTGGCACATTAAAGGCGATGATAAAAATAAAATTATGATAAGAAAGAAGGAAATCCAGCAAACAGTATGGAAGGTAATGGGTTTGCATATTAACATACCGAAACAGAACGGAAGTGGTAACAGCAATGATGGTAACACGGCGAGACGAATCTTTGCAAATACAAAACTGTTTGCATCCATAACATTGTTTTAGGTCATTTTGAATAATTTTTACTATATATTAATAGCAATATCGTGTGAATTCTCAATCAGCTCAAAAAAGTACCGACAATTTTGTAAAGACACTTTTAATCTATATATGAAAACATACCCAATGGCTCCAACTGTACATAAAATATTAGTTCACGGAGCAGACATTTTAAATTTGTGTATAGTTCCAGTTGGATGTTTGGGTAAAAGAAGAAGCTCGTAACAAACATTATAAAATGGACCGACGTTCTCATGCCAAAAAAAAAATTCTACATTAAGTAATATGGCTGACGTTTTTAATAGAGCCATGGACTCACCGGATCCATTAATATCAAGCTACTATATAAATAAGAGGCTGCAAAATTTGAAAAAGAAACCGCTTCCAATAGAAGTTATAAACCTTTTAGAGAATCCAACATCAGAGCTGAGCTCATACAATTTTTATACCATACACCCATAGGGTGAAATGGTATATTAAAGTCGCCAAAATGTATGTAACAGGCAGAAGGAAGCTTTTCCGACCCCATAAAGTATATATATTCTCGATCAGTATCAACAGCCGAGTCGATATAGCCATGTCTGTCTGTCCGTCCGTCCGTCTGTCCGTATGAACACCTAGATCTCGAAGACTATAAAAGCTAGAGCCACCAAATGGTATGTAGGCTCATGTAGTATGTAGAATGTTTATCTCAAAAACTATTATAGCTAGAGACACCATATTTGGTTTGTATATTTGCTTAGTAGATGCGCACATTTTTTATGTATAAAGATTTTGCCACGCTCCTTTCCGCCCCCGAAATTTGAAAAACTTGATTATATCCCGTAATTTTCTACCTTGTGGAATCAAATTTGGCACGCTAATACCAATCGAAGTACCAAATTTGATCAATATCGGACCAAAAATAGCCATGTCATGCATATAAACGTTTTTCCACAAGGCCGGAGTTGGCCGTTGGCTGGTGGGGGCGTTAGGGTGCTCGAATGCTTGAGTGAGCGAGATATGCTTGTAATAAAAAGTATGTGAAAATGCATTTGTTTAATAAATTTAAAATATTTGCTTTACTGGTGTATGGTATACCTAAGTCGGCGAGACGACTTACTTACTTTATTTATTGTACAGAAGATGAAATTGGTTAACAATAGGGTATTAGAGAGACAGATGGTTAAAAGTATAATTGAACGACACATCATATATTGACAGGTCACAAAACATTTAGATTCTTAAAATACATATGTACCTTCACTTTGTGAAATACAAAAAAACTGGAGTAAAAATGAATAAAACAACGTTTTTTTCAACAATCTAAGATCGGTGTAAACACGTGGGTAAAGTGCAACGAAAAGCTGTGTTTCGATATTTTGTGTTTGTGAGCTCAGGGCTTATTAACGATATACATATTATCGATATAGATGCTATCGATTTTCTAAATGAACATATTACTATCGGAGGGAAATCCAATTTCGCATGATTTTAAATGTTGAAAATTGGTATTTCGGTACGCTAGATCAGCCAAATCGCCCACTGTGCGACGAAGTTTTCGTACGAACTACAGTGACGAACTAAATTTTTGGCACAGCAAGCTTTTTTAACTTTCTGGCCACCGTGTGACCCTTGGAATGAAAATGTGTCGCAAAAAAAACAAAATTATTGGCACAGGGCTTTCTATATTAAATTTTAAGTATTATGACCGATTGGGCAACTCTTTTTTTTGGAAATATGGCAGCCTGGTTATCCCGTTATTTAAAATTTGGCAAATTAGAATTTGGAAAAATAAAGTTGCATTTAAATTGAGATTGTTTTGTTGTTTGCTGCCAATATGCCATCGAAACAAAAGGAAACCACCGTAGCGCAGAGGAAAATAATTCTGCATTTACATAGCCAAGGTAAATCGTATGCGGAAATAGGCGAAATCATGGAAAGAAGCCGATATACAATCAGGAGCATCGTTCAGCACACAGGTCGCCCAAAAGTGTTAAGCCTCCGCGAATGCAGCCAAATCATTCGCAAAGTGAAAGTGGACCCCACCATATCCTCCACACAGATCGCTGCTGAGCTTAAAAAAGATATGGGAACAGAAGTTTACCCAATTACGGTACGGCGAGTGCTACACGAGGCCAACTACTATGCGCGTGTGGCTCGACGCAAACCTTTGATTTCGGAAACGTATAAGAAAAAACGTCTGGACTACGCCAATGAGTTTATTGGGAAACCCCAAGATTTCTGGCAACAGGTGCTGTTTTCCGATGAAAGCAAATTCAATATTTTCCGATCGGACGGACGCCAAACAGTGTGGAGAAAGCCAAACACGGAATTCGAAAATCAAAATATAACTCCAACTGTTAAGCATGGTGGTGGAAGTGTTATGGGTTGGGGTTGTATGTCTGCTGCAAGTGTGGGTGAATTGGTATTCATAGACGGCATAATGGACAAAAATATTTGTCTTAATATTTTAAAGGATAACTTAAAAAAAGTGCCGAAAGTCTAAGTTTACCAAATTCATTCACATTTCAGCAAGATAATGATCCCAAGCATTCAGCCCACATAGTCAAAATGTGGTTTGCCTACAATACCGCCCATGTTCTGCCACACCCACCACAGTCCCCGGACCTCAATCCAATTGAACATTTGTGGGAAGAATTGGAAAGCGGGCGAACGAAGAAACTACCAAAAATTAGTAGACTCGATGCCAACTCGCTCGCTATCGGCGGTCATTAAGGCTAAGGGCTTAAACATCAAATATTAAACATTTTTGACGTATCTTATTTTTAAGTTTTTCATGGGGTGTGTCGATAATTTTGTTCTTCGAAATATGCCTTATTTTTTAGTTTTTTTGCTTTTTTGGTAGTAATATGTTTAGGTTTTTTGAAATAAGTTCTTTGTTTATGTATAATAAATACTTTAATCTCCTTGTCTGATATACTTTTTGCGACTCATTTTCATTCCAAGGGTGGCCAGAAAGTTAAACCAGAGGGCCGGGGTTAACTTTGACCACGTCGAAGTTTTTATACCCTTGCAACTGTTTTGGTAATTCTTTCCTTAGCATATGATATAACGAACTTTTTGATGAAAGTCACTGTTTTCCACCGATCGTTTCTATGGGAGCTATATGATATAGTCACCCGATCTTGATCATATTTGTCATAATTATTAATAAGAACACAAAACTGACAAATACCATCTTTTATGACAATAGCTATAAAATTAATGAAGTTATTGAGAAAAGTCACTGTTCGTGACTTTGACGTACGTTTGTATGGGAGCTATATGATGTAGCTGTCCGAACCGGCTGAATCCGAGATATACAACGCCTGCAGTATATACAAGCCTACGTGCAAAATTTCAGCTCTGTAGCTCTTACGGTCTCGGAGGAGTTTGCATCGATCCAGACGGACGGACGGACATGGTTATTTGAACTCGTCTCGTCGTGCTGATCAAGAATATATATACTTTCTATGGTCTGAGATGCTTCGTTCTATGCGTTGCACACTTCTGACCAAAATTAATATACCCTTTTTGCAAGGGTATAAAAAAATTGCTGAGCCAAGTATGCAACGACAGCGAGCACACGTTTCGGGACAGACCTACAGTCCGTTTCTTTTGTAAAAGCCATAATATTTAATTGTAACACTAACATCAATGCCAATAAAGAAACCGGAATATAAATAAATACCACATGTATGTATGTATGTATCTATCTGAGAATTCTTTTATGTAAACGTTAAAACTGGTAAAAAATCCAATCAATGTTGCCCAATCTGTGCCGTAAATCCCAAAAGACTTATCGAAATCACAGATTTTAATTCTGAAACCTTTCGACCTCAGGCTGGATCTTTAAAATACGGCGTAATGGACATGTATGGATTCGATTTATGGAATTCGTCTTGAATATATCGTACCGTATGGATATAAAGACCTGGCACATTAAAGGCGATGATAAAAATAAAATTATGATAAGAAAGAAGGAAATCCAGCAAACAGTATGGAAGGTAATGGGTTTGCATATTAACATACCGAAACAGAACGGAAGTGGTAACAGCAATGATGGTAACACGGCGAGACGAATCTTTGCAAATACAAAACTGTTTGCATCCATAACATTGTTTTAGGTCATTTTGAATAATTTTTACTATATATTAATAGCAATATCGTGTGAATTCTCAATCAGCTCAAAAAGTACCGACAATTTTGTAAAGACACTTTTAATCTATATATGAAAACATACCCAATGGCTCCAACTGTACATAAAATATTAGTTCACGGAGCAGACATTTTAAATTTGTGTATAGTTCCAGTTGGATGTTTGGGTAAAAGAAGAAGCTCGTAACAAACATTATAAAATGGACCGACGTTCTCATGCCAAAAAAAATTCTACATTAAGTAATATGGCTGACGTTTTTAATAGAGCCATGGACTCACCGGATCCATTAATATCAAGCTACTATATAAATAAGAGGCTGCAAAATTTGAAAAAGAAACCGCTTCCAATAGAAGTTATAAACCTTTTAGAGAATCCAACATCAGAGCTGAGCTCATACAATTTTTATACCATACACCCATAGGGTGAAATGGTATATTAAAGTCGCCAAAATGTATGTAACAGGCAGAAGGAAGCTTTTCCGACCCCATAAAGTATATATATTCTCGATCAGTATCAACAGCCGAGTCGATATAGCCATGTCTGTCTGTCCGTATGAACACCTAGATCTCGAAGACTATAAAAGCTAGAGCCACCAAATGGTATGTAGGCTCATGTAGTATGTAGAATGTTTATCTCAAAAACTATTATAGCTAGAGACACCATATTTGGTTTGTATATTTGCTTAGTAGATGCGCACATTTTTTATGTATAAAGATTTTGCCACGCTCCTTTCCGCCCCCGAAATTTGAAAAACTTGATTATATCCCGTAATTTTCTACCTTGTGGAATCAAATTTGGCACGCTAATACCAATCGAAGTACCAAATTTGATCAATATCGGACCAAAAATAGCCATGTCATGCATATAAACGTTTTTCCACAAGGCCGGAGTTGGCCGTTGGCTGGTGGGGGCGTTAGGGTGCTCGAATGCTTGAGTGAGCGAGATATGCTTGTAATAAAAAGCATGTGAAAATGCATTTGTTTAATAAATTTAAAATATTTGCTTTACTGGTGTATGGTATACCTAAGTCGGCGAGACGACTTACTTACTTTATTTATTGTACAGAAGATGAAATTGGTTAACAATAGGGTATTAGAGAGACAGATGGTTAAAAGTATAATTGAACGACACATCATATATTGACAGGTCACAAAACATTTAGATTCTTAAAATACATATGTACCTTCACTTTGTGAAATACAAAAAAACTGGAGTAAAAATGAATAAAACAACGTTTTTTTCAACAATCTAAGATCGGTGTAAACACGTGGGTAAAGTGCAACGAAAAGCTGTGTTTCGATATTTTGTGTTTGTGAGCTCAGGGCTTATTAACGATATACATATTATCGATATAGATGCTATCGATTTTCTAAATGAACATATTACTATCGGAGGGAAATCCAATTTCGCATGATTTTAAATGTTGAAAATTGGTATTTCGGTACGCTAGATCAGCCAAATCGCCCACTGTGCGACGAAGTTTTCGTACGAACTACAGTGACGAACTAAATTTTTGGCACAGCAAGCTTTTTTAACTTTCTGGCCACCGTGTGACCCTTGGAATGAAAATGTGTCGCAAAAAAACAAAATTATTGTCACAGGGCTTTCTATATTGAATTTTAAGTATTATGACCGATTGGGCAACTCTTTTTTTTGGAAATATGGCAGCCTGGTTATCCCGTTATTTAAAATTTGGCAAATTAGAATTTGGAAAAATAAAGTTGCATTTAAATTGAGATTGTTTTGTTGTTTGCTGCCAATATGCCATCGAAACAAAAGGAAACCACCGTAGCGCAGAGGAAAATAATTCTGCATTTACATAGCCAAGGTAAATCGTATGCGGAAATAGGCGAAATCATGGAAAGAAACCGATATACAATCAGGAGCATCGTTCAGCACACAGGTCGCCCAAAAGTGTTAAGTCTCCGCGAATGCAGCCAAATCATTCGCAAAGTGAAAGTGGACCCCACCATATCCTCCACACAGATCGCTGCTGAGCTTAAAAAAGATATGGGAACAGAAGTTTACCCAATTACGGTACGGCGAGTGCTACACGAGGCCAACTACTATGCGCGTGTGGCTCGACGCAAACCTTTGATTTCGGAAACGTATAAGAAAAAACGTCTGGACTACGCCAATGAGTTTATTGGGAAACCCCAAGATTTCTGGCAACAGGTGCTGTTTTCCGATGAAAGCAAATTCAATATTTTCCGATCGGACGGACGCCAAACAGTGTGGAGAAAGCCAAACACGGAATTCGAAAATCAAAATATAACTCCAACTGTTAAGCATGGTGGTGGAAGTGTTATGGGTTGGGGTTGTATGTCTGCTGCAAGTGTGGGTGAATTGGTATTCATAGACGGCATAATGGACAAAAATATTTGTCTTAATATTTTAAAGGATAACTTAAAAAAAAAGTGCCGAAAGTCTAAGTTTACCAAATTCATTCACATTTCAGCAAGATAATGATCCCAAGCATTCAGCCCACATAGTCAAAATGTGGTTTGCCTACAATACCGCCCATGTTCTGCCACACCCACCACAGTCCCCGGACCTCAATCCAATTGAACATTTGTGGGAAGAATTGGAAAGCGGGCGAACGAAGAAACTACCAAAAAATTAGTAGACTCGATGCCAACTCGCTCGCTATCGGCGGTCATTAAGGCTAAGGGCTTAAACATCAAATATTAAACATTTTTGACGTATCTTATTTTTAAGTTTTTCATGGGGTGTGTCGATAATTTTGTTCTTCGAAATATGCCTTATTTTTTAGTTTTTTGCTTTTTTGGTAGTAATATGTTTAGGTTTTTGAAATAAGTTCTTTGTTTATGTATAATAAATACTTTAATCTCCTTGTCTGATATACTTTTTGCGACTCATTTTCATTCCAAGGGTGGCCAGAAAGTTAAACCAGAGGGCCGGGGTTAACTTTGACCACGTCGAAGTTTTTATACCCTTGCAACTGTTTTGGTAATTCTTTCCTTAGCATATGATATAACGAACTTTTTGATGAAAGTCACTGTTTTCCACCGATCGTTTCTATGGGAGCTATATGATATAGTCACCCGATCTTGATCATATTTGTCATAATTATTAATAAGAACACAAAACTGACAAATACCATCTTTTATGACAATAGCTATAAAATTAATGAAGTTATTGAGAAAAGTCACTGTTCGTGACTTTGACGTACGTTTGTATGGGAGCTATATGATGTAGCTGTCCGAACCGGCTGAATCCGAGATATACAACGCCTGCAGTATATACAAGCCTACGTGCAAAATTTCAGCTCTGTAGCTCTTACGGTCTCGGAGGAGTTTGCATCGATCCAGACGGACGGACGGACATGGTTATTTGAACTCGTCTCGTCGTGCTGATCAAGAATATATATACTTTCTATGGTCTGAGATGCTTCGTTCTATGCGTTGCACACTTCTGACCAAAATTAATATACCCTTTTTGCAAGGGTATAAAAAAATTGCTGAGCCAAGTATGCAACGACAGCGAGCACACGTTTCGGGACAGACCTACAGTCCGTTTCTTTTGTAAAAGCCATAATATTTAATTGTAACACTAACATCAATGCCAATAAAGAAACCGGAATATAAATAAATACCACATGTATGTATGTACATATGTATCTTCGGGAATCTGCATGGCTATCTCGCTTAATTTTTCCGAGTCTGAGAATTCTTTTATGTACTCTTGTATATCGACACATTTTGATGCTCGTAACCGAAGTAACTGTTTAACCAAGCTAATTTTTCTTGTTTTCCAAGCTTCTCTACCAGAAACACAATTTTTTATAAAGCTAATTTGCGACGGTTTCACACCAAGTAAAATGCTCGCCAACGCTTTTTCATCTAGCGCATCAAAATTATTCTTTTGCTCTTGAGTGTCACTTTCTCTCTTCACGTTTCTTCCACCCACGATTGGCCACAATTCACTTTCCACCAATATGCTTTTCATTTGTACCGACCATATTGCATAGTTTTTACTGTCCAACTTTTCGATGGCAGAATAACCTTGAACACTCATTGTCACTTTAATTTGTTGCCCGATCACACACAGTAATCCAAATTAAATCCAAATACAGTAAGCCCAAAAAGTATTGGCACACTTAAAATTTTCAACTTTGATCCCATGTAATTTCTGTTTCATTTGTCGGCACCCCAAAATAAAAATGCAATTCGATAGAATATGGTTTAAATTATCTAATTCACAAATAAAAATTAATTTTCATAACATTTTTTCGCAGTTATGTTTAATAAACTAATAAATAGGCACACATTCACGCCAAAAAAGTATTGGCACATTTTTTCATAACGTCTAACTCTTTTGCTGTTGTAACGGATAAGTTCCGTTTTTTCTGATTTTCTTAGAATAAGAGCTTTCAAGAGAATGAAAAATTTGTCAAAACAAAAGCCATTTGAAATGTATTAAGGCTTTAAGTACAGTTATTTGTTATTAAACGGTAATTAAAGTTCAATACAAAGTATAAAAACAGTGGCTTCTTAGTTTGTAAGCATACTTTTTCTGCATTGAAATTCGTTGTTTTTTAGTTTTTTAATTATAAAATATCAAAGAAGCTAACTTCGGCAATGCCGAAGTTTATATACCCTTGCAGTCCTTGGCAATAATTTTTTTACATTTTGAAATTTCTTTCCCTGCAACTCAATTCATCAATACACAAACAAAACATTCAAATTATTACTCTTTTTACTACAATTTTTCTTCTTCTACCATCCAAAGCATCGCACGCATACACATACAGTTCGTGTAGCTTTGCGTCTGTGTGTGTGTATGCATGTTTGATTTGCTGATGACGTAGAACCGATTTGTATTGACTGTAACTTGTGTTCTATTTATCCGATCAGACTCAAATGGGATCTGAGATTTTATATCAAATTCTATTATATTTGTAAATTTCATGGGGATACTCCAATTTTTGCAAAAATTTTTGTTCTAGAGCTATATGATATAGTAGTCCGATCCTGACAATTTTCATACTTTATTCTCTCCCGGCTAAAAGTAGCTCAAATATGAAATTTCATTCCGATAGCTCTTAAGATGACAGCGTGAAGTTGATTTGCACAGACGGACGGACAGACGGACATGGCTATATCGACTCAGCTTCTCATGCTGATCAAGAATATATATACTTTATGGGGTCGGAAACGTCTCCTTCTGTGCGTTACAAACATCTGTCCAATTTTATAATTCCCTCTGCAAGGGTATAAAAATAAACTGTAATGGATTTTGAAAAAAAAATTTGCCCATCTTATTCATAAATAATGCGTTTATCATTAAAAAATATAATTTCGTCAATATCTTAATTAGAAGCATAATTTTTTTAGAAACAAAGTTTCACATTGAGCTTGTACGCATTATATGGCGAACCGAATGGTACGACGAAGATGAACAACTAACTGAACTGAAAAATAGTGATGCCAGACTACAAGTATTGTTGCCAAATTAATAGATACTATAATTATCACCATTTATCAATCATTTTTCTTATGTTTTCTTTGTGATAGTTATTTTTATACATTTAAAAAACTACAAAATCGTCGAATTTCATATCAGAAAAAATATGTATACACTTTACGAAGCCGCTTTAATCAAGCTTTGTGTTGAACTTTACATACCGTTTATTAGAACATAACGATTCTAAAAGCTTTTATGCATTTCAAATGTTAATTGTTTTCGATCGAGAGAAGAAGGACGTTTTGAAGACTGTGCGGCTAAATCCTGGCATATCTGCAAATAAGATTGGTCAGGATATTAGCTAGAAGTTTAACAAAAATTTCTGCTGAAATTAGGGACAAAGTAATAGAGTGGTTTACAAATTTTTTCGGTCATTTTAAACCAATAATCTTATCATAACGTACAGATGGGTAAAACTGGTGGCCTGCTAGTGCAGTTTGACGGAAAGTTCATGACAGATTTAGTCTAGTAAGGTTGAACGCATAGAAGTTCTAGTTAGCTACAATGGTACTTCAAAGTTCCTAAGTGCACCAAAAGTGGAGACTTCAACTAGCAAAAATATTGCTGAGGCAGTTTTCGACAGGCTAGTCAAATGGAATTTAGTAGAACAAGTCAATGGTTTGTCCTATGACACCACGGCTGCACATACAGGGATTTTCTCAGGAGCAGCAGTACTATTTGAAAAAAAGTTTGGACGCAGTCTAATAAACCTATCCTGCAGCCACCATATGCTCGAAATTATATTGCGAAGCGTATTTGAACTAAAGCTATGCTCCACATCTGCAGCAGGAGTTCCGATATTTGAAAGGTTTTTAAAATCATGCTCAAATTTCAAGAAGGATAAATTCGAAAGTGGCGCTGCCGGTGAAACAATTCGTGTCCAAATTTGTGGAGCAGAAGGCCAGGACTTCACGATATTTTGCCTTGCTGAACTACAGAAATGTCAGATCCGAGAAGATCATAAAGAATTGCTTCAGCTAGAATTAATCTTTCTTGGTGTAAAGCAATATACTTTTCGTACTCCTGGGCCATGCCCGCTGGATATCAAAAGCCATATATTCCTTGAAGATATTTTTATTTAGACATCAATTTCAGCTAACAAAAAAGGAAGAAAATGGTTTCCGTGGTGTTTGCATTTTCTTGGTGAAAATGTATATTAAAGCATGGTTTAAGTGTACAAACGCTATTGAAGCTCCTTTACATGATCTGAACCATGTGGAAAATTGTATAAAATATGCAAATACTGACGCTGAAACTTCGGCTATACTATTGAAAAAAATGAGCAATCATTTATGGTACCTTGCCGAAGATTTAATAGCTCTGGCGTTTTTTGACTCCAATGTCTCCTCCGAAGAATAAATCCGAATGGTTAGCAATCTTAACTTAAAGGATCCAAATGTTCAACTGAAAAATAATAGGCATTTTTCGAATTTGGTGGACCTTCAAAAATACTCCTTGTCTGACTTTGTGTCATCAAAAAACAAAAAATTTTTTTGAGAAAGCTAAGACACCACAAACATTTTTTGAACTGGATCTATCGAACTGGAAGCAAATATGTGAATTTGAGGAAGATTTATGATACTGCCGTGATCTTCTTGTGGTAAATGATTTGGCCGAAAGAGGAATCAAATTTATGCAGGAGTACAACAGAGTTCTCACAAACAACGAGGAAGAAAAACAATTATTGCTTCAAGTTGTTAAAGCTTATAAAAAATACCGCACTGCAAAAAAAGTGATCTAGTCAGTGATAATAATAAAAATTTACGTTAAAATATTTATTAAGAAACATTTGTTTCTATTCTTCTTTTCTTTTTGTAAGAAATCATCAACAGTGTTAACAAGGTACTAAAATTTTATTTCATAGCATCCCATCTCGCTCACTATTATGATATTTGTATGGTGCAATGTAATCTTATATGGGAGCATCACACTGAAAACTTTAGGTGAGTTCCGCGCCCATTCAACATTATCCGATCAGCCCCAAATTTTTTTGAGCTTTTTCTTAGACTAAAAAGAAAAAAATGCCCGGCACTTAAAGAAAAATGGATATTTTTTTCCCCCATACTACTAAGAACACCCTAATGTACATACAGTGGCTCACAGCTTATTTGATACAGCAATAAGTTTTCACTTCCGATATCTTTTTATCGATAAACTTGAAATGCATCACAGTAGGTACATATCAGAGAACGACAGGGCGTGTTGGCAAAAAAAAATCACAAAATTACACAAAAATAGCCGAATAATCGTGTCATTCGGCTCAGCCGATCAAACATTCGTATTTACATGAACTCACTGTCGACTAAAATTAACTCCAATCGGCTCATATTTTTTTCTTACTGAGTTCGGCTCAACATTGATTTATTTCCTTGATTTACTTATACGCCCAAATTCTTACTCAATTCACCTCACTGAACGAAAATCAGCGTTGAATGAAAATCAGCTCATAATGCCAAAGTCACTGAACTCGTTTAGATGCATTACCGTTATGTTTTTGTTATTTTTATATTTATGTATTCCTATATATATATATGTACATACATATATATATATACAAACATATCTATATATATATGAAATATTTTTTATACCCTTGCAAAAAGGGTATATTAATTTTGGTCAGAAGTGTGCAACGCATAGAACGAAGCATCTCAGACCATATAAAGTATATATATTCTTGATCAGCACGACGAGACGAGTTCAAATAGCCATGTCCGTCCGTCTGGATCAACGCGAACTCCTCCGAGACCGTAAGAGCTACAGCTGAAATTTTGCACGTATGCTTGTATATACTGCAGGCGTTGTATAACTCGGATTCAGCCGGATCGGACCACTATATCATATAGCTCCCATACAAACGTCAAAGTCACGAACAGTGACTTTTCTCAATAACTTTGTTATTTTATCAGCAATTGTCATAAAAGTTGGTATTGGTCAGTTTTGTGTTCTTATTAATAATTGTGCCAAATTTGATCAAGATCATGTGACTATATCATATAGCTCCCATACAAACGTCAAAGTCACGAACAATGACTTTTCTCAATAACTTCGTTATTTTATCAGCAATTGTCATAAAAGTTGGTATTGGTCAGTTTTGTGTTCTTATTAATAATTGTGCCAAATATGATCAAGATCATGTGACTATATCATATAGCTCCCATACAAACGTCAAAGTCACGAACAGTGACTTTTCTCAATAACTTCGTTATTTTATCAGCAATTGTCATAAAAGTTGGTATTTGTCAGTTTGGTGTTTCTATTAATAATTGTGCCAAATTTGATCAAGATCATGTGACTATATCATATAGCTCCGATACAAACGTACGTCAAAGTCACGAACAGTGACTTTTCTCAATAACTTCGTTATTTTATCAGCAATTGTCATAAAAGTGTGTATTAGTCAGTTTTGTGGTATTTTTAATAATTGTGCCAAATATGATCAAGATCGGGTGACTATATCATATAGCTCCCATAGAAACGATCGGTGGAAAAAAGTGACTTTCATCAAAAAGTTCGTTATATTCTATACTAAGATTGAAGGCCGTTCTTTCGCAAACATTGGACTTTTTGGATAAAACGTTTTTACACTTTGATGGCTATGGGTAAGGAAAGAATTACCAAAACAGTTGCAAGGGTATACAAACTTCGACGTGGTCGAAGTTAACCCCGGCCCTCTGGTTTTATTTTATTTCATTAATTTTTTAATTTTCTTTGTTAATTTTCTTTTTGTTGTAATTGAATATGAAAATATATGTACCTATATCTGTTGTGAAATTACGTATTTTGATTTCCTTGACTCATACGCCTTGATTTAAATCAATGTTGAGCCGAAACAACATACGCCCAAAAGATCGGTAGCACATTGACCATGAATACTCTCAACAGTGAGTTCGTGTACATATGAATGTTTCATCGGTTGAGCCGAATGGCACGATTATTCGGATAAGCCGAAATGTGTACCGAAGGCTGTGCATATACGCAATTCGTATGCTCATCAGCGCATGAGCTGATTTTCACTCAACGCTGACTTTCGTTCAGGGAGTGGAATAGAGTGAGAATTTTACCGTATGAGTAAATCAAGAAAAAAGTGAATTTTGCAGATCTCTGGTATATATTTCAAAAGCTTGTTCCCAGAAAGTTTTATTTTCGGCGTGCACGGCAAGAATACGACAAAAGGTTCGAATTTGAGCTCCCAGCTTATTTGATACAGCATCTTTTATGTAAGTAAAATAACCATATAAGAGGAGTTCTTGGCCTTCCGAGCATTTTTTATGATTCGATAATTTGCAAGACAATATATTAAGTTATTTAAAATCTTCCTTAGTGCGTCAAAAAAAAACATTCTCAAAATGGGTCGACGCACATCTATCGAAAAGCGTCATTCATCACATGAAAAATGGAGAGACTGTCCGGAAAATAGGAGAACTTGTTAGCCTCAGTGCCTCTACTGTCCAGCACATCATAGAGCGCTTTAACCACGAGAACAGCTATCTGCTCCGAAGCTGGCTGCTGAAGTTGAGAATGAGCTGGGCAAGTCGGCAAGTGCAGAGACTATCCGTCGTGTGCTGCAGGACCACGATTTTAACGGCAAGAAAAGAGCCCTTTATTATTATTATCATAAAGCTTCTGCTCTCTGACGTGACGGTCGTGTTTTTGTATAGCTCCTGAGTTTTTATTAATAAATATTTTTTTCTCTCAATTTTTAATTGTGCTTAGTCTGTTTTCGTCAGTTTTTCGTAATTAGTGTTTGGTGCATTTAAATTTTTTTATTGTTGTTCTCTCTCGTCATTGCTTCTGCAGTTGCTCCCCTCATCGCCCCCATCATACCATCAGTGCTAGTGGTTTTTTTTGTTGTTCTCTCTGCTTTGTGCTTGTGCTCAGCTTCTCTCCCGCGTAATCACTTTTGTAAGGCCGCCTCTCAAAGCTCGTCTTATAACTGTTCTTGCACTCTCTCTTGTGCTGTGTACTCTAGCTGTCTCTTTGTTTTATTTGTAATTATTGATTTTTTATCGATAATTATCTTTGTGCTGTGTATTTAAATTTTTCTATATATATTTTTTTTTGTTTTTTGCCCTGTGTTTCTTTTGGCTTTTCAATGGCTTGTTGTCTATCTACTTGCAAGCATTCTGATCGTTTTGACGATCAGTATAGAGCAATATCTTGTTGGCTCTGCGATAATCTTATTCACTTAAAATGTGCTGGCCTCAACGGCCGCGACTACGACAAATTTTCTGGTTTGTCTGTGTCAAAATCTGAGCTTGGCTTAATGCGCTGGACTTGCCCATCTTGTGCCAGCCAGCAGCTTGATTTTAGCCGAATGTATAGGGATCTTCGTTTAAAGTTTCTTTCTTTAAATAAAATGGCCAAACAGCTGACTAACGAGTGTGACTCTAGCATACATTTATTGTCGCAATTCAAGTTTGGCCCACCTTCTAAGGAATTGCCCAAGAAATGTACCCTTGAGTTGCCTCATAAGCAGTCGGCCGCACTCTCTATTACATCTTCTCCCATTTTACTTTCGCCTACACCATCTTCTTGTCCCTCTTTATGCTCTTCTTTTCAGATTGAAGTACCCAGTACAAGCCCTGGTGTACCTCAATCTATCCCTCACGGGATCTCTAATCAATTACAGGATCAGGCTGGCTCTCAATTACTTGCGGATCCCAATGCTCCTCCGCCTCCACTAACTGTAGTGCCTCATCGTAAACAATTATTTATCTCTAGGCTTGCTCCAGATACTTCTGAGTCGTCTGTGGCAGCTTACATTGGTAATATATGCCCTGCT
The DNA here is from genome assembly GCA_018152135.1 of Drosophila paulistorum. Taxonomy (NCBI): domain Eukaryota; kingdom Metazoa; phylum Arthropoda; class Insecta; order Diptera; family Drosophilidae; genus Drosophila; species Drosophila paulistorum. The sequence goes on along the minus strand of JAECXG010000811.1, from coordinate 1,632,760 downwards.
AAAGTTTCAATTCAAAAGTTTAAGTTTTCTAGGCCTCGCGAAATCTCCTCGTTTAAAATTACTGTACCAAATGAGTATTTCTCAGCTATGGTTGACCCTAACTTTTGGCCAGAGGGCAACTAGGCCCTACACGAGTTTGCGGCCAATAGGCGCTCCCGTCCTTTGCCTGTCCACCTTCCTAATGTAACTTCTGCTTCAAAAAACTAATAACGTCTAGTCTTTGCATTCATTATCAAAATGTAAGAGGACTTCTTACCAAGCTCTCGAAACTATTCTGTGATAGCCAAACCTTTTCGGCTGACATATTAGCTTTCTCTGAAACTTGGCTTAACTCCTCTGTTTTGGATAATGAAATTCTTTCTAATAACTTTATTTCTTATAGGCTTGATCGTGTTGGTCGTCGTGGCGGTGGAGTACTCATTGCTGTCAACTCGAATCTGTGCTCAAGTGTTGTGCCGATTGATCTCCCCTTAGGTGTTGAGTTTATTTGCGTCGAAGTTACATGTTCTAACTTTAGCTTATATATCTCTTGTTCATACATTCCTCCAGCTTCTGATATGATGATCTACATGCACCATGCTGATGCTTTGCGATCTATTTCTAGTCGTCTTAAAGATCGTGATTTTCTTATAGTTTTAGGTGATTTTAACATGCTCAATGTTTCTTGGCTTGTTGATGATAATCTATCTTTCTTAATTCCTTCATCTCAACATGTTTTTCTTGATAGCCTACTTGAATGTCCGCTATATCAGTTGAATTATTTTCTTAACTCTTCTAAAAGAATGCTAGATCATGTTTTTGTCTCGGATCCCACTGTTAGTGCTGTATCACAAACACAGCCCCTAGTGAAGCCTGAAGATCCTTATCACCCCACCATTGAAGTTACTATTTCTTACAATTCCGTTAATAATTCATTTAATAAAATCTCAAATTCTCGTCGTAGATGTTTTCGTAAAACAAATTTCAATCTTCTTAACAGCCTTATTTTCTCTATTGATTGGTCATTTCTATTTGAGTGCTGTGATATAGATTGTGCAGTGAATTTTTCCTACTCTGCTCTCAATTCTCTAATTGATAAATGCGTTCCTTATGTGAATGTCTCTACCGTCTCCAGTGCGCCAGTCTGGTTCACACGTAGGCTCTCTCCGTAACATTAAATCGAGATATTTTAAAAAATTTTAAAAAACAGGTTCGCGACTTGACTATGCAAATTATTGTGTAGCCAAATCTCAAGTTTGTTTTTAAATCCTCAATGCTACAATAATTATATCGTTCGCTGTAAGGTTGAATTTTATAAGAACCCCAAAAGGTTTTATAACTTTGTTAATTCCAAAAGACGCTCTAATTTACTACCTTCCACCTTCAGACTTAATGACCAGACTGCTAATAATGATTCAGATATTGCAGATCTGTTTGCTAAATTCTTTCAGTCGACTTATTCTACTACTGCATCGGATCCCACACCCTATCCCTTCTCAATCCCACATTTAAATTGTATGTTTTTTCCTAGTATTACTGAAGACTGTATTATCTCTAGCTTGTCATCTATGACGTCTTCCTTCGTACCCGGACCTGATAATATACCTAGTTGCATCCTTAAAATGTGTTCGATTTCCCTATGTAAGCCTTTATCTCGGTTATTCTTTATATCGAGTGAGACTTGTAGCTTTCCTGACATTTGGAAGGAGTCTTTTATTATTCCGCTTTTTAAAAAGGGTAGCAAATCGGATATTTCTAACTACCGTGGCATTGCCAAACTTTCGGCAATACCTAAGCTGTTGGAGAGAATTATTACGTCTTCCCTTCAACACCTATCCAGATCCTTACTAACCTTTTAGAATTGACTACCCTGGTACACCATGGCTTCCGTAAAAAGTGTCAAACTGATGTTATTTATACTGACTTTAGTAAGGCTTTCGATACGGTTGATCATTCTATGCTTCTTATGAAACTTAACATCATGGGTTTTTCCCCAAAACTATTGGCTTGGTTAAAGTCGTATCTAATTGGCAGAACCCAAAAGGTGTCTTTTCGTTCCTTGATATCTAAAACTGTTCGAGTTACGTCAGGTATCCCCCAAGGCAGTCATCTCGGCCCACTGTTATTTATCTTGTTTATAAATGATTTGCCTTTGGCCTTGGCTCATTCACGCGTGCTCATGTTTGCTGATGACGTCAAGATTTGTTATTCATATAATGATCCTTCTTTCCAACAGTACTTGCAATCAGATCTCGATACGTTCTGTGATTGGTGTCACGTTAATAAATTACACCCTAATACCTATAAGTGCTCTTTTATGACTTTCAGTCGTTTGTCGCCGTTCCTAGCTCATTACTCTATTAAGTCTGTTCAAAGACTTAGGCGTTATGTTTGACCCAAAACTTTCATTTAATGTTCATATATCTTCAATTTTAATAGAGCATGCAGTCTTCTTGGCTTCATTAAACGTTGGGCCAAAGAATTTGATGACCCATATGTGACAAAGGTTTTATACACTTCGTTAGTTCGCCCTACTCTAGAATATTGCTCGCCAGTGTGGAACCCTCAATATGATGTTCACCAGCGTAGTATTGAATCGGTACAGAAGCAATTCCTTAAGTTCGCGTTACGCGGTCTTAATTGGGACCCGACTCTCCGCCTACCTTCTTATTCTGACAGACTTCTTCTTATTAATCTTCCTTCACTTTACAACCGTAGGCTCGTATTTGGCATTCTCTTTCTCCATAAACTAGTCAACGGCGAAGTCATTTCTACCAATTTACTAGAAACGCTATATTTTTGTGTTCCCTCACGTCGGACTAGAAACTTTTTTCCTCTTCACCTTAGTAGATGTCTGACTAATTATTCTCTTCACGAACCTTTTCGTGTTCTTTGCCAATCGTTTAACTACCTTTCTCACCTTATTTCTCCTTATCTATCTGTCACTTCTCTTTGCGCTATACTTTTTAATTATCTACAGCGAAACCACTGAAAATATTCTGGACTGGATATTGGATTGGCTGCAACTCATCCCTGACCACATTGGCTGTAAATCGGGGCATAGCTGGCACCTTGTTGCAAATAAAACACCTCCACCGGGTCGGGGATGTTTAGTTGTGCAGAAAGCTAAGCTACCTTCGTGAATTAATTATTATATGTATTTTAGCTTAAGCTTTTTCGTCGACTGCTGATTTAGTTAACGTAAATAAATAAATAAATAAAAATAAATGATTTCTGTTGTAATAAATCCTTCGAACTGTGGATAGAAGGACCAATGCTTGTGTATGTGTTTAGGTTTTTGCTCTATAGAACTTAGCACTCAAGAAACTTTATGGGTCGTGCCAAAGCAAAAGACATACTAATACATATATAGTACATAGTTTACTTATGTTAGTTTATATTTGTTTCGGTAATTTTTACATCATTGTTTTTGGTTTCTGCCATAGACTTTTTGCCTTGTTCGACAAAAGCGTCATGATCGCGCGTCCACATTCTTCCATATTCCCATCTTATCAAATGCGCCATCGTCGGTGGAGAATTCTGTTTAAGCCAAGAAAATCAATTGTTGACGATTTGACCTTAATTTGAGGAAAAGGAAACTTACATCGTTTTCGTAGGACGGTATGTATGATTTTTGTTCGGCTCTTTTACCAGCTTCAGTGGTCATATTATCTTTCGGTTTATACGACACTGCTTTGGACCGATTCACGGACATTGTAAATTTGGATTTCTAATTGGTTTACCAAAAATTTTGAAATAATTTACTAGTGTGGGTTATTTTTTTGTTTGTGTTTTGTGATTGGGAATTTGATACTATTTCTCGCCAATTAACAGTATTTACGGATGCCACCCCCCCAGACAGCAATCACAGTCTTTAAAATCACCATAACCATCAAATCTCGTTTGGCTCATTCTATGACAAATTTGCCAAAGGCTGTCACCATGGATGTGGAGGAGCTAGTCGATGGTCAAATTGTAAAATCAACGAGCCGAATGGACCGGTTTAAGCAAATGTTGTTGGTTTTTATACCCTTGCAAAAAGGGTATATTAATTTTGGTCAGAAGTGTGCAACGCATAGATGGAAGCATTTCCGACTATAGAAAGTATATATATTCTTGATCAGCACGACGAGTCGAGTTCAAATAGCCATGTCCGTCCGTCCGTATCGACGCGAACTCCTTCTAGACCGTTAGAGCTACCGAGCTGAAATTTTGCATGTAGGCTTGTATATACTGCACAGTTTGTATATCTCGGATTCAGCCTGATCGGACCACTATATCATTTAGTTCCCATACAAACGGCAAAGTCACAGACAGTAACTTTTCTCAATAACTACGTTATTTTCTCAGCTATTGTCCGGAAATTTAATATTGGTTAGTCTATTACACCTATAAACCACTGTGCCAATTTTGATCAAGATCGGGTGACTATATCATAAAGCTCCCATAGTAACAATCGGTCAAAAACAGTGACTTTGGCATTTTAACATTTGTTAGTTTAATATATCTGTTAACTACTATGCGGAATTTCATAAGGATCGGGTGACTATATCATTTAGCTCCCATAGGAACAATCGGTGGAAAACAGTGACTTTGATCAATATCTTCGTTACTTTTGATGCGATTGATTTCAAATTAATCATTTCTTAGTTTAATATATCTGTTAATGACTGTGCCGAGTTTGATAAAGATTGATGAATATACCCTTTTTGTAAGGGTATATAAATCCACCGACAATCGCACTATTACCAAACCGAATTAATAAGTCAAATTCTGTCTCTGTATATGCTTACTGCAATACGTCTTGCGTAAAGCTTAGATTTAATGGTGATTTTGGGGGTAATATTGATGTGTATTCCAATAGGTTAAAGATTTGTCATACAATAAATTTTAAGAAGACTTTCCAATGCAGGGACATTAATCGCTTCCTAGAGCAGAAAGCACTTAGACATGTCACAGCATTTGAGCACAGGGAAAATTTGCTCAATGTTGCAAGCAATGCATTGCAATGATAGGAACCTTGTTGGTAATAAGCAAATGATTAATAAATATCAAAGAAGCTAACTTCGGCAATGCCGAAGTTTTTATACCCTTGCAGTCCTTGGCAATAATTTTTTTACATTTTGAAATTTCTTTCCCTGCAACTCAATTCATCAACACACAAACAAAATATTCAAATTATTTCTCTTTTTACTAAAATTTTTTTTTCTTCCATCATTCCCTAAGCAAAGCACAACACGCATACACATACAGTTCGTGTAGCGCTGCGTCTGTGTGTGTGTATGCATGTGATCTGTTTGATTTGATGATGACGTAGTAGGAGCAGGCAGATTTGAGCCGATTTATTTTGACTGTAACTTGTGTTCTATTTATCCGATCAGATTCAAATTTTGGGATCTGAGATTTTATATCAAATTCTATTATATTGGTAAAGAGCTATATGATATAGTAGTCCGATCCTGACAATTTTCATACTCTATCATCTCCGGGCTAAAAGTAGCTCAAATATTTCATTCCGATAGCTCTTAAGATGCCAGCGTGAAGTTGATTTGCACAGACGGACGGATAGACGGACATGGCTATATCGACTCAGCTTCTCATGCTGATCAAGAATATATATACTTTATGGGGTCGGAAACGTCTCCTTCTGTGCGTTACAAACATCTGACCAATTTTATAATACCCTCTGCAAGGGTATAAAAATCTAGCTTACTACCGCAATTTGAAGTCCGAATTTAATGCTAGGGATGATTTGGATAAAGATTCATTTACTGATGCATATATAATGTTCAAAAATGGGTGTTCCTACATAAAACATTTATCTCCAAAATTGGAAGTATTTCTATGGAATGTTGAACATATACGATTTTTCCAAGAAAACTTCAATTTCCATGCGTTACACATAGACGCCACAGGATGTGTTATAAGTAGTAGACCCCTAGTAGTAGCCAAATAGAGGATATTTCTTTACTCTATAGTAGCACACATTCCTGACATGTGTGTAACGTATGGAATGGCACAAGCCGTTCTTTAAAATCACTCAGCCTATGATATAGGCCGCTTTTTGAGTGTTTTAAATATCTCCCTTAAGGAAAAAAAATTGCACACGCCAATCTGCAAACGCTTCATAACCGATGTATGTTTTGCTATTATTTCAGCAGTTCTTAAAGAAAACTGCTGTTGTACTCTCACAGAGTACAACGAAATGTGTATCAGTTTCTATATAACGAAAGCAAAACATTTCCGGCGTTATTAGTACAAGTTTGCACAAGCCATTAGTGATGTAAATTTCAATAAAAACATCGATATCTATGTTCATCGATGGTTCCAATGTTAATAATCGATGGTGCTTAAAACCATCGGGCTAATATCTCGGTGAATCGATGTATGTCTGATGTTTTTCTAAATTAATGAAGTTCACTGTTCTCTAATAATTAAATGTTCTCATAATAGTATTTAAAATTAATCTTAAATGAATAAGGTATTAATATAAAGTTGAAACCCGCTGGTCTCTTTTCTAAATGTTGGCCTTACCTTTAAAAAACTATTTGATAAAGTATTTATAGGCTTTACTTTCCGAAACAAAATTTCGTTTTCCTGATTTGAGCTTCATTCAGTTTATTTGTCAGTCGGTGAAAAACACTTTACGTTATCTTTGTTGCCAATCTGAAAAAATACGGCTAACGTTATAGCTTAAGTAAGATTTGAAAGGGCTTTTTAAAAACAGCTTCATTTAATTATATGATAAAATTTCATTAGTGGCAAATTGAACCGATGTTTTGGTGAAACATCGATTCATTGCTGAACATCGACCAAAACATCGAGAAACTTCGCCAAGAGAACATCTGCGTTCTATGCATCTATATTTTTTTTACATCACGACTGATAAGCTTTATGGCGGTCATAATTTCAATCTTGAAAATTTTATCTTTCAATAAAACTTAATGAAATGAAACACAAATGGTTTTAATCCTTTTTACTTCATTTAATGATCCGTATTGAAACAACTTGTTTAAAAATTTAATTCAGCCACGGTATTTTCTGACAGATTGTAGTAAAATCGCTGCCCATGCCATTCAATTCCTGTTGGAGATTTGGCTCAATTTTAATATTTCCCACTCCATGTTTTATTTTTATTTTGAGAAAAAACGAAACTTTTGACAGCGCTTGTAACTATTCTGTTGAACATTTACCAACACTGCGTTAAAAATATACATACTATTTACCAACATTAAAAAAATCGAAGTCGAGAATCTCAAGTCCACCACTAACGGTCAAAATAAACGACTTTTTTAAGTTTACTATAATCAAAGAAGGCCTTGCCATCTTTTTTCTGTTTTTTTCATATAAACACTCGGCAGATTTCCCAATTCAAATCATTCGACTGCCAAATGTAAGGCAGTCAACAACATTCGGACTTGATTTCTTTAAAACTTGAAATGTAAAATCTGTTCAAAACCAAATTAAATATTCATTTATTTCGGATTATAATTTGTGTGAATTAACTAAATATTATTCCCCTTATCCAGATCCCAAATTTCAAGACGATAGCGATGTGGTCCCTTTTTCCATACATGGAGGATGGCCAAGGTCATCGGTAAGGATATACTTTGACCAGAGTTCGAGAATGGTAAATTTTTGTAATGTGAGGTGTTTGTCTTTTCAGTTCCAGGTCTGAATTAACAGCCGAATAGCAATTGTATTAAGTGGTGTGAAATCTGTGGATTAAATGTTGACGGTACCGGGCCCAGGATTGGGTCTGCAGCTTTGCGTCAATAGACAATAGACAAGAGAATGGTTAACAACAAACATAAAATAAAATAAATATAGTGTATAAATATATATACACTACTCGATCACCAAATTGCAATTTCCACATATAATAGCACATTTTATTCAGTCTGAGCTCAAGGGAAATGGTTTGTGGCCCTAAAACGATGTTTGTTTATAGCTTGGGTAAGATTTGAAAGGGCTTTTTAAAAACAGCTTAATATAATTATGTGATAAAATTTGATAAGTGGCAAATAGAACCGATGTTTTGGTGAAACATAGCTGAACATCGACATCGACCAAAACATCGGTAAACATCGAGAAACATCGCCAAGAGAACATCGATGATCAATGCATCGATGTTTTTTTTTTTATCACTACAAGCCATTAAATAAAATAATGTGTGCTGATATAGATGGCACCATTGGCTTGCAAAATGTACCACTTAGGAAATTTTTAAAATTTAAATAAAATTAAATTTTTAATAAATGGGTTATAGTATATCCCGAATTGGGGACTTTGAGGAATGGTTCCAATATTTGGTATAAATTCTTTTGTCCCGCAATTCAAATGAGATGGTACGTAATTCCATCAATTATTTTAGGAATGAACGTGCACTTTATGTTGATTTATCCGACAATGAAAATAAATTTGTTAAGAAAAAAATAAACAATGAGGAATGCCACAAAACTGTTGCTGGCAACAGCAGGTTGACGCTTAAATCGAGCATAATTAAGGATAAACAAGGGATGAAGCTGGGAAGATTTATTCGAAAAATGAATGATCTTTCGAATTCAGTTGACAAACAAGTAGAACTGGCTCGGCCAGAAATCTTGTACCCATCCACAGTGCACGGTTCAGTAGTGAAGGGTAAGCCCAAAAAATTGGTGGGGATTTTAAAGGGCGTGATAAATATAGGAATGTCTAATAAAAAACTGGCCAATTATAAGAAAAGTTGGAACAAAAAGGGTCCAATCAACCAACCAAATAAAATCTGGATTATTTCGTGGTGATTTCACCGGACCAACTAGGGTTCGGGAATCACATATTGATAATGATGGTGAAGATTCAGTAGCTACAGAAAATATATTTCGTTCTACTGACTTCACAGTTCAATTTCGCCATTCTTTTTCTCGAAATCCGTTTGGAATCGAAGAAAAATATAAGGCAATAATCGACCCCGATTTTGATACTTATAGCCTCAATTTTCCCAACACTTTAAATTTAAAATCCTCCCAGCGTTCACGTTGTTTGTTGTGCCATCTTTATGCGGATAATTATCCAAATTGATTAGTTTAGTGTGTATATTCTTAATCAGTCCAGCCACCACAAAGACATCGGTGAACTCTCGACGAGTGGCCGCATTCAATTCGTAAATGTGCACCAGGCATTCCTTTACTTCCTTGAGCTCATTGGAATTCAATATAGATACTTAGATTGGAGAGACTCATCTTTAATCTGAACAATAAATTTTGTTTAGATTTTTTTTAACAAAAAGTTATTTTTGGTCTCGTCTCTACTAGATTTTCCAAAATATGAAACAAAAATGTAGAACAAAAAACCCAACAATTGTAACTACTTGATATATAAATTTCAAATTTTTTTTATCTATTTATTTACCAAAAAAGTGGTAGAGTTGTAGGCATGATGAAATAAGTACAAGGTGGTCCCGTCGGCAAATCGTACGTAGGGACACGAAAAAAGTATCGATACCTTTTGGTATCGAGTATATTCGTTACTGATACCGATATTTTATACTTGATACTTTTGTTTCGATTTTTATACTCAACAAGTATCTCATGAGCTTTATCGAGGACAAAAAATTGCGCGGGACTACGTGAAGCACGCCACTAAATTTGCAAATTGCGACGCCAATTGTCTGGTCATAAAAAGTGAAGTGAAAAGTGAAAATATTTAGGCAAATTAGATTAAAAGTTAAAGTAAGTATTAAAGCTATTATTATGTGCAGTTTGTTGAAATTTGTTTCGTTAGATATATGGCAATGTTTGGGGATACTTTACCAAAACCTCTAAGAAGTTGGCGCACACAGAGAAGCTGAAAAAATCAAGTTCTGCAATGAATTTTTCACATAATGATGAATTAAGTCGGTACCTGTCTGCCCAGGTTTCACCACTTTCCACCGACCCTTTAAAACAATGGGAGGACATGAAAGTGGTATATCCGAATCTTTACCATCTGGCGCAGATGTATTTGGGAATTCCTGCGACATCTGTGACCTCTGAACTTTTGTTCTCTAAAGCTGGAAGTACTATAACAAAAACTCGCAACCGACTTTCACCGAAACGGCTTGACAAGCTGCTGTTCTTAGCCGATTTTACGGAGAAGGAGTGGGATATTTAAAAATAATGTAAAAAAAAAAATTGATTTGGCGCAAATAAATCAATACTCGATACTTAAGTTCCGATATTTTTATGAGTACGATGCTTTTATTTTGATACTACTCACGAGTACGTGATCGATACTTCGATATCGTGCGGTCCTATGCATGATGAAATGAGTATAACGACAGCTGAGACAGCTAAGTCGAACGATAACTGAAATAAGACCTCATCGTGGGCAGCGCTGCTGCCGACGGAACCACCTTTTACTTCGCCAAATTTTTCACTCTGTTTTACGCTTCATTCATTCTCACTCTTTTCTTTAAATGCTGTGTGTTATGAGAGGCAATAGGCCCTCAGACTCACACTCAATCACTTAATTGTAGGCACGAACTCACACAATTCCATTCCAATCATTTCATTTCGAGACCAATCATTTCTTTGTATAAATAGAGCATGTATGTTGTAATTTCAACAAAGTAAATATTAATTTATTTCGGATTATAATTTGTGTGAATTAACTAAATATTATTCTCCTTATCCAGATCCCAAATTTCAAGACGATAGCGATGTGGTCCCTTTCTCCATACATGGAGGATGGCCAAGGTCATCGGTAAGGATATATGTACTTTGACCAGAGTTCGATAATCGTAAATTGTTGTAATGTGAGGTGTTTGTCTTTTCAGTTCCAGGTCTGAATTAACAACCAAATAGCAATTGTATTAAGTGGTGTGAAATCTGTGGATTAAATGTTGACGGTACCGGGCCCAGGATTGGGTCTGCAGCTTTGCGTCAATTATGGGCTTAATAGACAAGAGAATGTTTAACAACAACCATAAAATAAAATAAATTTAGTGTATAAATATATATACACTACTCGATCACCAAATGCTTGTTGTTTATACTTAGCTTGGGTTAATATTTTCTAAAATATTTAAATACTTCTAATACTTACTTTAAAAACTATCGGTAAACAAAGAGTCTAATGTCAAACTAATTTTCTCTCTTGATTTTACATAATTTTCTGTCAGTTCATTCTAATACGATAAATTGGGGAAGAAATCAAAATTTTTGATTTTACAGAAAAGATTCTTAAATATGTTTGGAATTTTAGATTATTTGAAAAAAAGCTGGCAGGCGGTTAGGGAAACGCCACTAATACAAATAAGTTGGGCTCTCAAATCCGTATACTTCATTGAGACGATATTTTCCCGAAGACGTGAACGAAGAAATCTATACAAAATTCCCTATTGATTTCTGTGCTAGGCAGAGGATGAGCCTCGAGAAGGCTGTGCCCAAGGCATATGTACTGTGGAAGAGCTTGGCGGAAGCGGAATTACAAAAAAAATATATTACGAAGATAATTACAACAACAAAAGAGAAGGGTAAAACCACCTCAGACTCGGAATCCATCTAATCATTCTAATGATGACACACAATTTTAACTGGATAAGTGAGTCTATCAAGGGCCTTGCACTGCTCCGGACAATTATTATAGTTAGTCGGTTCCTATTGCAGTTGTAGATAAATGGGATACTTTAAATTAAGGAAGAGAAAAGAAACATTTGATACGGGATAAGTGAGACCATCAAGGGCCTTGTACTGCTCCGACAATTATTATAGTTAGTCGGTTCCTAATGCAGTTGTAGGAACAGAAAATACCTTCATCAGCAGATTGTGTTGATTAGAACTTTTGTAGGAATAAGGAAAATATGATTCAGTTGTTATCCGAACAGAAGGAAGTAACTGAATGAGTTAAGCCTGTGAGTCGATCCAGTATTTTTACCTACCATTACGAAACAAATTTGCCGATGGCTACTTGATGAAAATGAAAATGTTCAATATTGTGCCACACTGACTTTTCTATCGATAACTAATACATAAAAATCACTTGGAAACGATTGAAATGTTGGATGTGAAACACCAAACTAATTACTTCATATAGCCAAAATAATACAAATAATTTGTGGAAAAATATTAAAAACCCAGTTTCAGCCATCTGCAAGGGCTTTTTAAAAACAGCCTCAAAACTGTTGCTGGCAACAGCAGGTTGAGAAAACGTTTCACAGACATTATGAATAATGTGATGAACATGATTTCTCAACTGTCCGAAAAAGAAGAAGAGGATAATATTTTTTATAATTCCAATATGGGACAGGTCATTGTAGGGAAATATGTTGTATTTGCTCCGTTTTGGACAGATTTGATGGGGATTTTTATTGATAGTACCAATAGAAGACCCAGCAATGCTCCAATAGAATCGTTTTTCAAGACGCTTAAATCGAGCATAATTAAGGATAAACAAGGGATGAAGCTGGGAAGGTTTATTCGAAAAATGAATGATCTTTCGAATTCAGTTGACAAACAAGTGGAACTGGCTCGGCCAGAAATCTTGTACCCATCCACAGTGCACGGTTCAGTAGTGAAGGGTAAGCCCAAAAAATTGGTGGGGATTTTAAAGGGCGTGATAAATATAGGAATGTCTAATAAAAAACTGGCCAATTATAAGGAAAGTTGGAACAAAAAGGGTCCAATCAACCAACGAAATAAAAACTGAATTCTTTCGTGGTGATTTCACCGGACCAACTAGGGTTCGGGAATCACATATTGATAATGATGGTGCAGATTCAGTAGCTACAGAAAATATATTTCGTTCTACTGACTTCACAGTTCAATTTCGCCATTCTTTTTCTCGAAATCCGTTTGGAATCGAAGAAGAATATAAGGCAATAATCGACCCCGATTTTGATACTTATAGCCTCAATTTTCCCAACACTTTAAATTTAAAATCCTCCCAGCGTTCACGTTGTTTGTTGTGCTATTTTTATGCGGATAATTATCCAAATTGATTAGTTTAGTGTGTATATTCTTAATCAGTCCAGCCACCACAAAGACATCGGTGAACTCTCGACGAGTGGCCGTATTCAATTCGTAAATGTGCACCAGGCATTCCTTTACTTCCTTGAGCTCATTGGAATTCAATATACTTAGATTGGAAAGACTCATCTTTAATCTGAACAATAAATTTTGTTTAGATTTTTTTTAACAAAAAGTTATTTTTGGTCTCGTCTCTACTAGATTTTCCAAAATATGAAACAAAAATGTAGAACAAAAAACCCAACAATTGTAACCACTTGATATATAAATTTCAATTTTTTTTTATTTGTCTAGATTTCGAACTCATTGAAGTTAATCAAAACTGGAGTTACCAAAAAAGTGGTGGAGTTGTAGGCATAATGAAATAATTACAAGGTGGTCCCGTCGGCAAATCTTACGGTCCTATGCATGATGAAATGAGTATAACGACAGCTGAGGCAGCTAAGTCGAACGATAACTAAAATAAGACCTCATCGTGAGCAGCGCTGCTGCCGACGGAACCAACTTTTACTTCGCCTTCGCCAAATTTTTCACTCTGTTTTACGCTTCATTCATTCTCACTCTTTTTTTTAAATGCTGTGTGTTATGAGAGGCAATAGACCCTCAGACTCACACTCAATCCCTTAATTGTAGGCACGAACTCACACAATTCCATTCCAATCATTTCATTTCGAGACCAATCATTTCTTTGTATAAATAGAGCAGGGGTAGGCTCGTATGTGTACATTCCATTGCTCGCAAATGACGATTTTTCAATAATTTGTCTCTTTCTGTCTTACGAAACTTTATATATTCGTTGCTCATTGTGAACGGTCCGGGAATGCTCAGAGCAAAAGCAACGGAAACGAACGCGTAAAACTGCTCGTCGGTTAAGCACGAACCATGATGAAATAAAATAAGGCGGTCTCGTTGGAAGCCTAAGCACAGTGGTTGGGTTTGTATGGAGCGCGCGGCCAAAAGTACTTCTAGAGGAGATAAAAATCTGAAACTTTTTCCGAAATTCAATAAAAATAACATAAATAAGAAACATAAAAAAAGTTGATCATATTCAACCTCCTTCAAAAGTTACACCCACTACAGTGGTCGCGCTTGTATAGAGCGAGTGACAAAAAATTGTTGTTATGGAGATATCATTTTGAAATGTTTTCCAAATTTGTATACAAAAATAATAAGTAATAAAAGATATCTCAAGTCATACATATTCCTTCCTTCACCCCTATAGACGTACACTAAGAAAGAAAACTATAAAAAATAAAGTACAAAAATAAAGGAAAATATTTATTCAAACGCAATTAGCAAAACAGAAAATGTAAGAAAAAAATGTTTCAACAAAACAATAATATATTAATAATTAGGTTTACTCATCTATTAACAATTGGAATGCACTGTTTAATAATTTCGTCTTTTTTGTGCAAGGTAGTTTTCTTTGACCAGCAATGAAAGGATCTGAGCTTAAAAGTAATCTATTAAAAAGGTCAGTTCTTGTTGCAACACGTGATATTTTTCTTGTGTGTTGCTCCCTAAATTTTTTAATGTCTTTATTTTTAGACTCTGCGGCTTCTTCAGACAATTCACCTATGGACACAAGCGCATAACTAATTATTTCTGGAGCATGTACCAGAACTTTATGTACAGATGGTGGCATATAGTACCATGGGTACAACTTAATTAGTTGTTTTGCCGTGTCAAGTGCATAATCTCCAAATTTTTCTATGTTTATTTTATAACCAGATGATATGCATAGCAATAATGATGAGCACCTAAGTAAAACATTTTCATCCAATCCTGTAATTTGAGCAGACAATGTTGTATTGGAAAAAAATTTTCTTGCTGTGTTTCCGTCGTTGGATGTCCCACTTCCTCCACAACTATCTGTCCCATTTTCGTTCGGAAGTCTGCTTGTATTTTGGCTTTTCTACTTCAAAAAGCAGCTTTCTCTTCTGAAGTAGAAACTCGCCAAATTTTTAATTCCAATCTATAGGAAACGTGTATAAAATATTCAAAAAATCGTATGTATGAGTGCAACGGTGATAAGCCAAACTCATAACGTACTTCGTCGTTCTTCTTGCCTAAACATTTCTCCAAGTCGTTCATTTCTGTCGGCTTTGCGTTGCATATGTAACATTTACACGAAGATGTTTGGCTTAGAGCACTACAAATTTTACCGTCCACCATAGTCAGCTGTAAATTATGTTCAACTTCAATCATAATATCAGAAACTAAACATGTTGTGGATTTCAGAAGTGAAATTTTTTCCTTAAAATAGCTTTCTTCGGTAAGGGCCAATTGCGTTGTTTCTTTTTTGAATTGAAACCTTATTGGTCTACAGTATCGTGTAGATGACGGTCGAGGGTTCTTCCAAATTAATTTCCGCTTTTTAGGATCATCATCTTTAGTTATTAACTGCAGTGGTACATAAGAAGTTACAAATAAACTCGAATCGTCCATATTTGTCACGGTTTTTTGCTTATATTCGGAATGTCTAGAGCTGCCGTCAAAGCCCCACTTCCCAATTAACATTAAATCATAATCACCAACGGATTGAAGAACTTCTGCTTGAAGTTGCACAATTCTCGAGGCCGTATGATCTACCAAGCTCTGTAGCTCAACTTCAGCTTGCGATTCGCTGACACTGATGTTTTCAGGATAGCTTGATGCTTTGGCTGCCAGAAGCTTTTAGTAGCTATGTAATAAGTTAAACGATATTTTACTATTTATAAATGTGCGTATAGTCAAATATTGATGTTTGCTCAAATTACTCTCCACGAGAATAGATAAAACTTCATCTGCACTAAATTCAGAAAACGCTGGATGGGATGAGTTGCAGAAGCGTAGAGCAGAAGCAATAGATTCATCGGCTTTTGCTATCTCAGCAATTCTACGATGTATTGTTCTATTAAAAGACTCCATAAAATCTATTTTCGGCCGACCAGTTTCTTTGGGTGTTGAATGGGACATCTTGTGGGCACAGCGCAAAGAAATCCTCTCCTTTCATTAAGCCAAACACCTTGATATTTAATCACTGAACATTTCTTGCGATCGTACTTTCCCCAAAAACTTGCTACTCTTTTACATATGTACGTAATTCGTTTCGACACAACATCCAGGTCGGTAACGTAGCCTTTTATTTCAATTTCTTTGTTTACCATTTCAATGATTATCTTTAGTTTTGCAGCATTCGTTCCTTTTTCTTTGCACCAACGATCGAAGATAAACATGCGTACAAAAACACAATAAAAATTGTCTGCCAAATTCAAAATAACGCAAACTGAAACATAACCACAAACAACGAAGACAGAACGAAAAACAACAGCACAGTTCGACAAACAGATGTTTTGCAGCGCAAAACTGACCTTGAATAATGTAAGACGTCGTTGGTTTTTTTTACTTTAGTTCAGACATCCGCCAATTTCCGCAGCTAAACTAACGCATTTATTACCGTAAAAGTCAGACAAATACAATGACATATAACTCCGTTGTGGTATTTTATGTGATCACAACTAAAAGTCTAACTAAACATAAAAAAGATATTCACAAAACACTTAAAGAAGATTAAAACAAATAAATTAATTACACAGCAACATTTTAATTAGTTGGCTAATTATTAATATCAGAATTTAAAGTAAATACCTTCAACTTCAAAATTCATGTTAGACAATTAAATTTGGTACACTCAATATGACGTCCGACCTGTTTGAAGTGCAACTTTAAATGCGTAAAAAGCTTACTGAGCGCTACAGCTGCGCGAAAACGAACACGTGTTCACGATTTCAATGCTATTTTTAAAATGTCCCGTTGCAAATCCAATCGCAAAGCATACTCAAAAAACACTTTGCTTCATTGTGAGAGTTAATAACCAGAGCAAAAGAATCGGTTTACAACACTTATTTGCGAACACCAAGAATCGGTCAACTGTTATTTGCAAGCTCTGGTTAGGAATCATCTAGATTCTAGAAGAGCGGAATGCACAACAACTAAAAACAAGCATATTTCAATCGCCTTTATGATTAATTGGCGATTGCTTTACATTTTGTTATTGCACCTTAAGCAAATCGCCTTTTAAGCATATGGGGGATTCATTTTCGAGTCGCCGTTGAATCGCGCATAAAATGAATCATTTTTGCCTCAGCAAAGCGAGTCAAAGAAGACTCATCAAAATGATTTGTCACAAAACAGTCTTCCAAATGCTATGTGGGTCAGAGCCAGTGCTGCAAAATCTATGTATTTTTACGTAGATCTACGTATTTTCAGCACCGATCTACGTATCTACGTATAGAGCTCCCAAATCTACGTATTCTTTTTAAATTGTACAAAAAAAAAATTTTAGCAAATTTTTTTTAGATATAAACAAGAATTTAAATGTTTAATTTAAAAGTAAACGAGTAATTTGCAATTTACCAACACTAACAGTGTGCTAGCAGCAGGCTTTAGTCAAGATGTTGCCTAATGTTGCCAGAAAGAACAGGCTGGCAACGATATTCATTATTCTCAGCTGTACAGCACATGTAAATTTTTGTCGCGATAAAAAGTTCCTAAAGTTTGGTTGTTTTTATATTGATCTCAAATGGAAAACTACTCTTCTATAAGCAGTGAAAGCGATAAGGAGCAATCCACCACTCCCACAAAGAAACGGAAACGCCACTATGACATGAAATATTCGGATAGTTGGGAGCACGACAAAAAATATTGCGGCTGGCTGAAAAGAAGCGTCAAAGGTAGAAATTTTTTCTTTTGCAAAATTTGCAAAATAGACTTAAAATGTGGTGCAGATACAAGAGTTCTAGATAATCACGTAAATTGTACAAAACATAATACATACAGAATAAAAGGAATTGTTTAGGCACAGAAACCCTAAAAGGATTTTTATTCACAAAAGACCATTTAAAGCAAATATCATCTGAGCCATCGAAAGAGCACCTAAGCTATTTTAATAAAAATATTCACTCCTAAAAATGTTAATTTTATTAATAAAAACTTATATGTAAACAAATATGGCATATATATAGTTAAAATACCCTTTATAATTTGCTTTGTTTGACTTTAAAAAAAAATACGTAGCTCTACGTATTTGACCAAATTTTGGCTACGTAAAAATACGTAGATTTTTAGTTCAAGCTACGTATAAAAAAATTTCATTTTGCAGCACTGGTCAGAGCACATGCATACACACACACAGACGCAGCGCTACACGAACTGTATGTGTATGCGTGTTGTGCTTTGCTTACGGAATGATGGAAGAAAAATTTGTAGGAAAAAGAGAAATAATTTGAATGTTTTGTTTGTTTGTTGATGAATTGAGTTGCAAGGAAACAAATTTCAAAATGTAAAAAAAATTTTTCCAAGGACTGCAAGGGTATATAAACTTCGGCATTCGGAAGTTAGCTTCTTTGATATTTCCTTTATTTTTCTATTAAAAACGTTTTAGAACGCTTCCAAACTAAAGCGGCAAACCCCACTTTAATGGGTTATATTTTCCTTTATATTATAATTCATAATTAAAGTGATGAAAACACAAGCGACAAGCTCGGTCGTGATGAATTGTTTCAATACTTTCATATTTTCCCTAATATTAAAATACAAAATTAAAGTATTAACTCAATGGACAAGCTCCATCTTGATACATGGTTTCAAGACAATTGTCTTAACTGTTGGCCCTTTATTTTAATGCATTGGTTATATATTTTCTTTTTTTTATAAAAAATTGTTATTATATCATATAGCTCTAGAACAAACATTTTTGCAAAAATTGGAGTATCCCCATGAAATTTACCAATATGATAGCATTTGATATAAAATCTCAGATCCCAAAATTTTAATCTGATCGGACAAATAGGACACATATTACAGTCAATACAAATCGGTTCAAGCGCTGCCGGCGGCGCTGCTTGCTGCCTACTACGTCCCCTTCAGTACCAAATGTCGCCGGGGACAATATCGCCGCAAATTCCAAGCCACTGACGTCGGCAGAAAAAAATTCTGCCAGCGTATTTCATGCTGAGTTTAGCCGACGGCACCCGAACGAGCTTATGTCGTCATCGAAACTCGATCGGCTGCCGAAAAAAACTTTATATATTTTTTGAGAGGAAAAAAAATTGGGCAAGAAGTAACACTAGATCTACCACACCAGTCAAAATGACTGGTTTTACTTTTTATGTCATAAATATTGACAAAGTGTTTTTATTTTTTTTCGATATTATGTTATGACTTTTTAAATAACCACTAAATAAATACAATTTAATTTCATTTTGTGTTCATAGGAAAAGAGATTTTTTTTGTTTTTGGCACTTATACCGTAACCAGTCACTTTGACTGGGTATATGATTGATATCATATATGTACATACATATCAATATCAGTATCAATATATCAATATCAGTATCAATATCAATATGAATATCAGTTATCAAGCCGAAGAAAGGCAAATGAAAGTCACCGTCCAGTAGGGCAGAATCCCCGGCCTGTACGTAAATGGTGCCAAATAGGGCATTTTTTTTTTTTTTTTTTTTTTTTTTTTATATAACGGGGATCTCCTATTTACAATCTGTCCGGTGGACAATAAGTAAATTATGGGGCGTGCCAGTGACTTAGGGAATTGAATTTTACATCGAATATATTAGACTATGATGTTTATGCCAAATCATCTTTAAGGCTAGGGTATTTAGGGTGGTTAGGGTTAAGTCAGGGGTGATGGTGGGTGGTGAATGGAGGGGGGGCGTTGTTGGTGGGAGCCAGTGAGCTGATCACTCCTCGCGGGCTGGTAGGTCCAAAGGATGGAGTCTTCTTAGGCGGCGGGTGGTAGTGCTGTTGTCCAGAAGATTTATGGCCAGCTGGTTGGGGTGCCTGTCGAGACGCTCCAGATGAGCCTTGCTGAGCCTAGCTATCTCGTCCAGAACCCAGGGCGTGTTGAGTTCCTCGTGGATCTCCGTGTTGGTGGTGTACATATGCGCATTCGATATTACTCTGAGAGTCTTGTTCTGGAAGGTCTGAATGAGCTCTCAGTTTTTGCGGCTGGCTGTACCCCAGATTGCAATGCCATATGTCCACATGGGCTTCATGATGGACTTATAAATAAGCATCTTCATGCGCAGCCGCAGTGTCGACCTTCTGCCTATGAGCCACATGTAGCTTTTGAGCCTTAGATCCAGCAATAGCCTCTTGTTTTTTAAGTGAGACTTCCAGGTCAGTCTCCTGTCCATAGTGAGACCCAGATATTTGGCAGAGTTGGAAGAAGGGATTATGCATCCATCCAGTTGGACGGGGGCACAGTATCCTCTTCTTAGGGCAAATGTAACCTGCGCTGACTTTTCTGTGTTAACCGCCATGTTCCATCTTTGTAGCCATGCACCAGTGGAATCAATTTGCTCTTGCATTAGATTGCCAGCAGTCTGTTCTGATTTATCCACGGTTAAAAAGGCAGTATCATTTGCATACGTGGCTGTGAGCACTCTTGGGTCTGCGATTGTCGGCATGTCGGCCGTGTAGAGAGTGTACAAGACAGGACCCAGAACACTTCCTTGTGGGACTCCGGCCTTGACGTTTTCGATTCCAGATATTGCATCTCCGCATCTCACATAATACATTCTGTCCTTGAGATAAGATCGTAGCCAGAGGTAATGCGGTGCTGGTAGCGCGATCTTCAATTTGTGCAACAGCCCAATGTGCCAAACTCTGTCGAATGCCTGTTTGACGTCAAGAAAAACTGCGTTGCAGTATTTCTTCTCCTCAAAAAGCTTCCAGTATTTTGTCCGTGATCCTATGGCACTGCTCGGGTGTACCATGGCACTCTCTGAATCCAAACTGGTGATCAGGGATCAAACCGGCCTCGTCCAGTGTTGGTCGTACTCTACGCAAAAATAGCCTCTCAGCTATTTTGGAGAATATGGCCAACAAACTGATCGGACGATAGGAGGCGAGCTTGGCTGTAGGTTTCCCAGGTTTTGGGATCAGGATTATTTCGGCGCACTTCCACTGGGTGGGAAAGTGTCCTATCAGGAAGCATTTGTTAATGATGTTCAGGAGGAGCTGAACAGCATTCGTCGGGAGGGCTTTAATTGCTAGAACGTCTATACCATCATAGCCAGGGGATTTGGAGGCTTTCAGCTTGCCGATCTCTGCCAGCAGTTCTTCAGTTTCAACCATCTCGATAGGAGGGGCCATTTGGCAGGGTACATCCAGAAAGTTCGTCGTAATCTCCGCGTCGAGTTGGGAACATCTGTTGAAGGGGGTGAAGGCTTCTGACAAGTGGGTGGCGAAGGCTGCTGCCCTGTCGCTGTCTGTGCGGCACCACGTACCATCTTCCTTCCTAAGAGGCTCCTTCCTCATGATGGGTCTTTTGATGTTTTTAGACAGCCGCCAAAGGTTATACTGCTGGTCGCCAGGCTCAACTTTATCCAGAAAGCTTTCCAGAGAGTTCCGGCGGAGTCTGTGTAGAAGCTCTTTGAGTTGCTTGGCCGCTCTGTTGAAGTCTGCCTTATCCCTGGGGTTGCGAGAATATTGCCACACTCGACGAAGTCTCCTCTTTTCCGCAACCAGCGAAGATACCTCCGGGTTCCAGAGATGCGCGTTCCTACGTGGAACATTATTGGTATTTCTGGTTGGTGTCGGAGTGGCTATTGAGGCCGCATTGTGGATGGCAATGTTGAGTTTTTCGACTGCATCGTCCAAATCCTCCTCGGAGTTGAGCTGGGCAGTAGGGTCAAGGTTGCTTTGGAGCCACGACTGGTAAACTTGGACGTTTGTGTTACGCTTGAACATCCTGCTTCTGCTATTGTTGGTGCTGGCTGGCATGTTAACGAGCAGCTTGACTGCACAGTGGTCGGAGCAGAGGTCAATATCATTGCTGGCAATAACCCTGTGTCTATGCAACCCCTTTGAAACAGCAAGGTCCAGAAGGTCTGGGATTTTGTTGGCGTCCATGGGCCAGTACGTGGGCTCTCCAGTGGAGTGGCAGTCAAACCTACTGTTCGCTATGCAGTTAAACAAGGCTCTGCCCTTGGGGTTGATAATGCGGGATCCCCACCAAGTATGTTTTGCGTTAAAGTCTCCTCCAATAACGAAGCGAGTACCTAAGCTATCAAATAGGCTTTGGAACAGGGATTGAGCAACGTGGTGTCTTGGAGGGCAGTAGACGGCAGCAATAGTGGTGTCTCCGGTTGGGCTTAAAATTCTTACTTTGGCGCACTGGGCCCAGGGCTCCTGAAACGCAGGCAGTTCCACGTAGCAGTTCCGTTGGGATGATTGGCAGATATGACGTCATAGCCGTTAATTGAGAAGTAAGATTTGCTTGTAAAGTGGGTTTCTGAGACGAGTAGAATGTCAACATGTTTAGTCATCAGAACATGCTCGACCTCTTGCCTGCTCTTACACAGGCCGTTCGCATTCCATATTAGTATATGGAGGCTTAGTTGCATAGCTTAGCCATGAGAGACATGAGCATTTGCGACAGCGCCGCAAACTGTTCTAGCATTTTGAACATCATGGCCTCGAGACGATCGACTCTTGATTCGTTTCTAACGTCCCCATTTGCCGGTTGTTCTTGCTGCTGCTCTTGCTGCAGGAGCGGCTTTTGCGATCCTCTAAGAGCGTTGGCGAATGTTAAGCCAGGTGTGACGGCTGTAGCGTTGGCGAATGTTAAGCCAGGTGTGACGGCTGTAGAAATGGGGCCTGATGGACGAGCAGGCACCTTTGCCTTGGGAAGGTAGTGGTCCTTTGCTTTTAGGTACACCTTGCATCCTTTGTAGGAGGCAGTGTGCTCTCCTTGGCAGTTCGCGCAGCGGGGAGGGGCCTCCTTGGGCTTTGGGCACTCGGCAGTGGCGTGGTCATGACTTCCACACTTCACGCAGGCAAAGCGAAGTCCGCAGTTCGCTTTGGTGTGACCAAATCCTTGGCAGCGATGGCATTGGACTACCTCTTTCGACTTGTGAGGGGGCTCGATAGCGACGATGCAGCTGCATAGTCGCTTGATGGTAAACGCATCCTTATTGTTGCTGGCAGGTTCAATGTTTACAAAGAAAATTGCCATTGGCTTCTTTGTTTGGTGGCTGAGACCATTTTTGATGTCGTTGCCTCTGACAGTGTGTCCTAAGGCAGCTAGCGCATCCTTAATATCGGCTGGATCAGTAGAGTGGTGCAATCCCTTGATGACAATGCGGTATGCACGCGTTTTGGCTGGAATGTTTGAAAGAGCATCGACTTTTGAATTAAGAAGTGTTTGAGCTTAGTGAAGCTCTCTTTGTCAGGTGTATTAATTCTGACGCATCCGTCTCTGCCCGACTTATAGGTAAAGTTCTGCTTTCCAATGACCGCAGATACGTCCGATAGCATATCTTTTATGTTAACAACACTCGGAACAAAGATTGGGGGGGGCTTTATTATCCGCACAGGTACGCTGGGTGCCTGCTCTTGGATTGTTTCTCCTCCTTCCATTTCACTGTCATCGTCCTCCTCTTCCTCATCATTAGAGAGAATGTGGAACCTGTTGCTTGAGGCCTCCTTGTCGCCAATATTCGGAGCACTGGCGATATCGAATTGCCGCTTTGTGTGCAATGGGGTTTTTCTTTTCATTTCCCCAGGCTCTGTGCTTGAGGAGCTATCGTCGCTTTCACTCATGTGGATGACACTCTTGGCTTTGGGTTTGGTTTGTGAAACCTTAGCCTGTTTTGGCGTTGATGCACCTTTCACATGATTGGTCTTACACAACTCAACAAGGCGCACGGATGCAATATATGTCCCGGGTACGACTTAATAAGATCTACAAAATTGCAATGCAGACCATCAGGAATTAGTATTTCCGAAACTGTGGCAAAGGTTTCTCTGCAGAATTTGTTAAACCACACAGCTGAACGAATATTGACATTACAAATTGATGTTTTAGAGAAAATGGAAAATGTAACGGACTGCACCCTTATTATTAGCTATGGGTTTGATGGATCGACGGGTCAAAGTTCATATAAAGAAAAATTTGATTCAGATGAACCCGATTTCTTAGATCAATCGCTGTTCGTATCCACTGTCATATTAAATTGACATATCTTTAAATCGCGTAATATGGTTAAATAGAAGCCCACAGTCAGTAAGGTTTTGCAGGCCTTTAAAAATTGAATACGCGAAAGAGAGCTCCGCAAAAATCTTATGTGAAAAAGAAAATTTAGATATGCAAGTTGCGAAATTGGAAAAGTTCAAATGGCAATCTACAAATATTGCTGTGGCTTTTAATTGATGGAAAGGTATTAAACGTTAAAACTGGTAAAAAATCCAATCAATGTTGCCCAATCTGTGCCGTAAATCCCAAAAGACTTATCGAAATCACAGATTTTAATTCTGAAACCTTTCGACCTCAGGCTGGATCTTTAAAATACGGCGTAATGGACATGTATGGATTCGATTTATGGAATTCGTCTTGAATATATCGTACCGTATGGATATAAAGACCTGGCACATTAAAGGCGATGATAAAAATAAAATTATGATAAGAAAGAAGGAAATCCAGCAAACAGTATGGAAGGTAATGGGTTTGCATATTAACATACCGAAACAGAACGGAAGTGGTAACAGCAATGATGGTAACACGGCGAGACGAATCTTTGCAAATACAAAACTGTTTGCATCCATAACATTGTTTTAGGTCATTTTGAATAATTTTTACTATATATTAATAGCAATATCGTGTGAATTCTCAATCAGCTCAAAAAAGTACCGACAATTTTGTAAAGACACTTTTAATCTATATATGAAAACATACCCAATGGCTCCAACTGTACATAAAATATTAGTTCACGGAGCAGACATTTTAAATTTGTGTATAGTTCCAGTTGGATGTTTGGGTAAAAGAAGAAGCTCGTAACAAACATTATAAAATGGACCGACGTTCTCATGCCAAAAAAAATTCTACATTAAGTAATATGGCTGACGTTTTTAATAGAGCCATGGACTCACCGGATCCATTAATATCAAGCTACTATATAAATAAGAGGCTGCAAAATTTGAAAAAGAAACCGCTTCCAATAGAAGTTATAAACCTTTTAGAGAATCCAACATCAGAGCTGAGCTCATACAATTTTTATACCATACACCCATAGGGTGAAATGGTATATAAAAGTCGCCAAAATGTATGTAACAGGCAGAAGGAAGCTTTTCCGACCCCATAAAGTATATATATTCTCGATCAGTATCAACAGCCGAGTCGATATAGCCATGTCTGTCTGTCCGTCCGTCCGTCTGTCCGTATGAACACCTAGATCTCGGAGACTATAAAAGCTAGAGCCACCAAATGGTATGTAGGCTCATGTAGTATGTAGAGTGTTTATCTCAAAAACTATTATAGCTAGAGACACCATATTTGGTATGTATATTTGCTTAGTAAATGCGCACATTTTGTATGTATAAAGATTTTGCCACGCCCCTTTCCGCCCCCGAAATTTGAAAAACTCGATTATTTCCCGTAATTTTCTACCTTGTGGAATCAAATTTGGCACGCTAATACCAATCGAAGTACCAAATTTGATCAATATCGGACCAAAAATAGCCAAGTCATGCATATAAACGTTTTTCTACAAGGCCGGAGTTGGCCGTTGGCTGGTGGGGGCGTTAGGGTGCTCGAATGCTTGAGTGAGCGAGATATGCTTGTAATAAAAAGCATGTGAAAATGCATTTGTTTAATAAATTTAAAATATTTGCTTTACTGGTGTATGGTATACCTAAGTCGGCGAGACGACTTACTTACTTTATTTATTGTACAGAAGATGAAATTGGTTAACAATAGGGTATTAGAGAGACAGATGGTTAAAAGTATAATTGAACGACACATCATATATTGACAGGTCACAAAACATTTAGATTCTTAAAATACATATGTACCTTCACTTTGTGAAATACAAAAAAACTGGAGTAAAAATGAATAAAACAACGTTTTTTCAACAATCTAAGATCGGTGTAAACACGTGGGTAAAGTGCAACGAAAAGCTGTGTTTCGATATTTTGTGTTTGTGAGCTCAGGGCTTATTAACGATATACATATTATCGATATAGATGCTATCGATTTTCTAAATGAACATATTACTATCGGAGGGAAATCCAATTTCGCATGATTTTAAATGTTGAAAATTGGTATTTCGGTACGCTAGATCAGCCAAATCGCCCACTGTGCGACGAAGTTTTCGTACGAACTACAGTGACGAACTAAATTTTTGGCACAGCAAGCTTTTTTAACTTTCTGGCCACCGTGTGACCCTTGGAATGAAAATGTGTCGCAAAAAACAAAATTATTGGCACAGGGCTTTCTATATTAAATTTTAAGTATTATGACCGATTGGGCAACTCTTTTTTTTGGAAATATGGCAGCCTGGTTATCCCGTTATTTAAAATTTGGCAAATTAGAATTTGGAAAAATAAAGTTGCATTTAAATTGAGATTGTTTTGTTGTTTGCTGCCAATATGCCATCGAAACAAAAGGAAACCACCGTAGCGCAGAGGAAAATAATTCTGCATTTACATAGCCAAGGTAAATCGTATGCGGAAATAGGCGAAATCATGGAAAGAAGCCGATATACAATCAGGAGCATCGTTCAGCGCTTTAAGGGAGCCTCAAATTTAGAGAGTTCAAAGCACACAGGTCGCCCAAAAGTGTTATGCCTCCGCGAATGCAGCCAAATCATTCGCAAAGTGAAAGTGGACCCCACCATATCCTCCACACAGATCGCTGCTGAACTTAAAAAAGATATGGGAACAGAAGTTTACCCAATTACGGTACGGCGAGTGCTACACGAGGCCAACTACCATGCGCGTGTGGCTCGACGCAAACCTTTGATTTTGGAAACGAATAAGAAAAAACGTCTGGACTACGCCAATGAGTTTATTGGCAAACCCCAAGATTTCTGGCAACAGGTGCTGTTTTCCGATGAAAGCAAATTCAATATTTTCCGATCGGACGGACGCCAAACAGTGTGGAGAAAGCCAAACACGGAATTCGAAAATCAAAATATAACTCCAA
Source organism: Drosophila paulistorum (assembly GCA_018152135.1). Lineage (NCBI taxonomy): Eukaryota > Metazoa > Arthropoda > Insecta > Diptera > Drosophilidae > Drosophila > Drosophila paulistorum. The sequence goes on along the minus strand of JAECXG010000811.1, from coordinate 1,605,808 downwards.
CTGTTAAGCATGGTGGTGGAAGTGTTATGGTGTGGGGTTGTATGTCTGCTGCAAGTGTGGGTGAATTTGTATACATAGACGGCATAATGGACAAAAATATTTGTCTTAATATTTTAAAGGATAACTTAAAAAAAAGTGCCGAAAGTCTAAGTTTACCAAATTCATTCACATTTCAGCAAGATAATGATCCCAAGCACTCAGCCCACATAGTCAAAATGTGGTTTGCCTACAATACCGCCCATGTTCTGCCACACCCACCACAGTCCCCGGACCTCAATCCAATTGAACATTTGTGGGAAGAATTGGATAGGCGCATTAGAAAGCGGGCTATAAGGACAAAAGCCGACCTAAAACAAGCCTTAATGGAAGAATGGCAAAATATAGGGGAAGAAACTACCAAAAAATTAGTAGACTCGATGCCAGCTCGCTTATCGGTCATTAAGGCTAAGGGCTTAAACATCAAATATTAAACATTTTTGACGTATCTTATTTTTAAGTTTTTCATGGGGTGTGTCGATAATTTTGTTCTTCGAAATATGCCTTATTTTTTAGTTTTTTGGTTTTTTAGTAGTAATATGTTTAGGTTTTTGAAATAAGTTCTTTGTTTATGTATAATAAATACTTTAATCTCCTTGTCTGATATACTTTTTGCGACTCATTTTCATTCCAAGGGTGGCCAGAAAGTTAAACCAGAGGGCCGGGGTTAACTTTGACCACGTCGAAGTTTGTATACCCTTGCAACTGTTTTGGTAATTCTTTCCTTAGCATATGATATAACGAACTTTTTGATGAAAGTCACTGTTTTCCACCGATCGTTTCTATGGGAGCTATATGATATAGTCACCCGATCTTGATCATATTTGTCATAATTATTAATAAGAACACAAAACTGACAAATACCATCTTTTATGACAATAGCTATAAAATTAATGAAGTTATTGAGAAAAGTCACTGTTCGTGACTTTGACGTTACATTTGTATGGGAGCTATATGATGTAGCTGTCCGAACCGGCTGAATCCGAGATATACAACGCCTGCAGTATATACAAGCCTACGTGCAAAATTTCAGCTCTGTAGCTCTTACGGTCTCGGAGGAGTTTGCATCGATCCAGACGGACGGACGGACGGACATGGTTATTTGAACTCGTCTCGTCGTGCTGATCAAGAATATATATACTTTATATGGTCTGAGATGCTTCGTTCTATGCGTTGCACACTTCTGACCAAAATTAATATACCCTTTTTGCAAGGGTATAAAAAAATTGCTGAGCCAAGTATGCAACGACAGCGAGCACACGTTTCGGGACAGACCTACAGTCCGTTTCTTTTGTAAAAGCCATAATATTTAATTGTAACACTAACATCAATGCCAATAAAGAAACCGGAATATAAATAAATACCACATGTATGTATGTACATATGTATCTTCGGGAATCTGCATGGCTATCTCGCTTAATTTTTCCGAGTCTGAGAATTCTTTTATGTACTCTTGTATATCGACACATTTTGATGCTCGTAACCGAAGTAACTGTTTAACCAAGCTAATTTTTCTTGTTTTCCAAGCTTCTCTACCAGAAACACAATTTTTTATAAAGCTAATTTGCGACGGTTTCACACCAAGTAAAATGCTCGCCAACGCTTTTTCATCTAGCGCATCAAAATTATTCTTTTGCTCTTGAGTGTCACTTTCTCTCTTCACGATTCTTCCACACACGATTGGCCACAATTCACTTTCCACCAATATGCTTTTCATTTGTACCGACCATATTGCATAGTTTTCACTGTCCAACTTTTCGATGGCAGAATAACCTTGAACACTCATTGTCACTTTAATTTGTTGCCCGATCACACACAGTAATCCAAATTAAATCCAAATACAGTAAGCCCAAAAAGTATTGGCACACTTAAAATTTTCAACTTTGATCCCATGTAATTTCTGTTTCATTTGTCGGCACCCCAAAATAAAAATGCAATTCGATAGAATATGGTTTAAATTATCTAATTCACAAATAAAAATTAATTTTCATAACATTTTTTCGCAGTTATGTTTAATAAACTAATAAATAGGCACACATTCACGCCAAAAAAGTATTGGCACATTTTTTCATAACGTCTAACTCTTTTGCTGTTGTAACGGATAAGTTCCGTTTTTTCTGATTTTCTTAGAATAAGAGCTTTCAAGAGAATGAAAAAATTTGTCAAAACAAAAGCCATTTGAAATGTATTAAGGCTTTAAGTACAGTTATTTGTTATTAAACGGTAATTAAAGTTCAATACAAAGTATAAAAACAGTGGCTTCTTAGTTTGTAAGCATACTTTTTCTGCATTGAAATTCGTTGTTTTTTAGTTTTTTAATTATAAAATATCAAAGAAGCTAACTTCGGCAATGCCGAAGTTTATATACCCTTGCAGTCCTTGGCAATAATTTTTTTACATTTTGAAATTTCTTTCCCTGCAACTCAATTCATCAATACACAAACAAAACATTCAAATTATTACTCTTTTTACTACAATTTTTCTTCTTCTACCATCCAAAGCATCGCACGCATACACATACAGTTCGTGTAGCTTTGCGTCTGTGTGTGTGTATGCATGTTTGATTTGCTGATGACGTAGAACCGATTTGTATTGACTGTAACTTGTGTTCTATTTATCCGATCAGACTCAAATGGGATCTGAGATTTTATATCAAATTCTATTATATTTGTAAATTTCATGGGGATACTCCAATTTTTGCAAAAATTTTTGTTCTAGAGCTATATGATATAGTAGTCCGATCCTGACAATTTTCATACTTTATTCTCTCCCGGCTAAAAGTAGCTCAAATATGAAATTTCATTCCGATAGCTCTTAAGATGACAGCGTGAAGTTGATTTGCACAGACGGACGGACAGACGGACATGGCTATATCGACTCAGCTTCTCATGCTGATCAAGAATATATATACTTTATGGGGTCGGAAACGTCTCCTTCTGTGCGTTACAAACATCTGTCCAATTTTATAATTCCCTCTGCAAGGGTATAAAAATAAACTGTAATGGATTTTGAAAAAAAAATTTGCCCATCTTATTCATAAATAATGCGTTTATCATTAAAAAATATAATTTCGTCAATATCTTAATTAGAAGCATAATTTTTTTAGAAACAAAGTTTCACATTGAGCTTGTACGCATTATATGGCGAACCGAATGGTACGACGAAGATGAACAACTAACTGAACTGAAAAATAGTGATGCCAGACTACAAGTATTGTTGCCAAATTAATAGATACTATAATTATCACCATTTATCAATCATTTTTCTTATGTTTTCTTTGTGATAGTTATTTTTATACATTTAAAAAACTACAAAATCGTCGAATTTCATATCAGAAAAAATATGTATACACTTTACGAAGCCGCTTTAATCAAGCTTTGTGTTGAACTTTACATACCGTTTATTAGAACATAACGATTCTAAAAGCTTTTATGCATTTCAAATGTTAATTGTTTTCGATCGAGAGAAGAAGGACGTTTTGAAGACTGTGCGGCTAAATCCTGGCATATCTGCAAATAAGATTGGTCAGGATATTAGCTAGAAGTTTAACAAAAATTTCTGCTGAAATTAGGGACAAAGTAATAGAGTGGTTTACAAATTTTTTCGGTCATTTTAAACCAATAATCTTATCATAACGTACAGATGGGTAAAACTGGTGGCCTGCTAGTGCAGTTTGACGGAAAGTTCATGACAGATTTAGTCTAGTAAGGTTGAACGCATAGAAGTTCTAGTTAGCTACAATGGTACTTCAAAGTTCCTAAGTGCACCAAAAGTGGAGACTTCAACTAGCAAAAATATTGCTGAGGCAGTTTTCGACAGGCTAGTCAAATGGAATTTAGTAGAACAAGTCAATGGTTTGTCCTATGACACCACGGCTGCACATACAGGGATTTTCTCAGGAGCAGCAGTACTATTTGAAAAAAAAAGTTTGGACGCAGTCTAATAAACCTATCCTGCAGCCACCATATGCTCGAAATTATATTGCGAAGCGTATTTGAACTAAAGCTATGCTCCACATCTGCAGCAGGAGTTCCGATATTTGAAAGGTTTTTAAAATCATGCTCAAATTTCAAGAAGGATAAATTCGAAAGTGGCGCTGCCGGTGAAACAATTCGTGTCCAAATTTGTGGAGCAGAAGGCCAGGACTTCACGATATTTTGCCTTGCTGAACTACAGAAATGTCAGATCCGAGAAGATCATAAAGAATTGCTTCAGCTAGAATTAATCTTTCTTGGTGTAAAGCAATATACTTTTCGTACTCCTGGGCCATGCCCGCTGGATATCAAAAGCCATATATTCCTTGAAGATATTTTTATTTAGACATCAATTTCAGCTAACAAAAAAGGAAGAAAATGGTTTCCGTGGTGTTTGCATTTTCTTGGTGAAAATGTATATTAAAGCATGGTTTAAGTGTACAAACGCTATTGAAGCTCCTTTACATGATCTGAACCATGTGGAAAATTGTATAAAATATGCAAATACTGACGCTGAAACTTCGGCTATACTATTGAAAAAAATGAGCAATCATTTATGGTACCTTGCCGAAGATTTAATAGCTCTGGCGTTTTTTGACTCCAATGTCTCCTCCGAAGAATAAATCCGAATGGTTAGCAATCTTAACTTAAAGGATCCAAATGTTCAACTGAAAAATAATAGGCATTTTTCGAATTTGGTGGACCTTCAAAAATACTCCTTGTCTGACTTTGTGTCATCAAAAAACAAAAAATTTTTTTGAGAAAGCTAAGACACCACAAACATTTTTTGAACTGGATCTATCGAACTGGAAGCAAATATGTGAATTTGAGGAAGATTTATGATACTGCCGTGATCTTCTTGTGGTAAATGATTTGGCCGAAAGAGGAATCAAATTTATGCAGGAGTACAACAGAGTTCTCACAAACAACGAGGAAGAAAAACAATTATTGCTTCAAGTTGTTAAAGCTTATAAAAAAATACCGCACTGCAAAAAAAAGTGATCTAGTCAGTGATAATAATAAAAATTTACGTTAAAAATATTTATTAAGAAACATTTGTTTCTATTCTTCTTTTCTTTTTGTAAGAAATCATCAACAGTGTTAACAAGGTACTAAAATTTTATTTCATAGCATCCCATCTCGCTCACTATTATGATATTTGTATGGTGCAATGTAATCTTATATGGGAGCATCACACTGAAAACTTTAGGTGAGTTCCGCGCCCATTCAACATTATCCGATCAGCCCCAAATTTTTTTGAGCTTTTTCTTAGACTAAAAAGAAAAAATGCCCGGCACTTAAAGAAAAATGAATATTATTTTCCCCCATACTACTAAGAACACCCTTAATGTACATACAGTGGCTCACAGCTTATTTGATACAGCAATAAGTTTTCACTTTCGATATCTTTAAAATGATACTATAAATTTTATCGATAAACTTGAAATGCATCACAGTAGGAACATATCAGAGAACGACAGGGCGTGTTGGCAAAAAAAATCACAAAATTACACAAAAATAGCCGAATAATCGTGTCATTCGGCTCAGCCGATCAAACATTCGTATTTACATGAACTCACTGTCGACTAAAATTAACTCCAATCGGCTCATATTTTTTTCTTACTGAGTTTATTCGGCTCAACATTGATTTATTTCCTTGATTTACTTATACGCCCAAATTCTTACTCAATTCACCTCACTGAACGAAAATCAGCGTTGAATGAAAATCAGCTCATAATGCCAAAGTCACTGAACTCGTTTAGATGCATTACCGTTATGCTTTTGTTATTTTTATATTTATGTATTCCTATATATATATATATATGTACATACATATATATATACATACATATGTATATATATATGAAATATTTTTTATACCCTTGCAAAAAGGGTATATTAATTTTGGTCAGAAGTGTGCAACGCATAGAACGAAGCATCTCAGACCATATAAAGTATATATATTCTTGATCAGCACGACGAGACGAGTTCAAATAGCCATGTCCGTCCGTCCGTCCGTCTGGATCAACGCGAACTCCTCCGAGACCGTTAGAGCTACAGCTGAAATTTTGCACGTATGCTTGTATATACTGCAGGCGTTGTATATCTCGGATTCAGCCGGATCGGACCACTATATCATATAGCTCCCATACAAACGTCACAGTCACGAACAGTGACTTTTCTCAATAACTTCGTTATTTTATCAGCAATTGTCATAAAAGTGTGTATTAGTCAGTTTTGTGCTATTTTTAATAATTGTGCCAAATATGATCAAGATCGGGTGACTATATCATATAGCTCCCATAGAAACGATCGGTGGAAAAAAGTGACTTTCATCAAAAAGTTCGTTATATTCTATACTAAGATTGAAGGCCGTTCTTTCGCAAACATTGGACTTTTTGGATAAAACGTTTTTACACTTTGATGGCTATGGGTAAGGAAAGAATTACCAAAACAGTTGCAAGGGTATACAAACTTCGACGTGGTCGAAGTTAACCCCGGCCCTCTGGTTTTATTTTATTTCATTAATTTTTTAATTTTCTTTGTTAATTTTCGTTTTGTTGTAATTGAATATGAAAATATATGTACCTATATCTGTTGTGAAATTACGTATTTTGATTTCCTTGACTCATACGCCTTGATTTAAATCAATGTTGAGCCGAAACAACATACGCCCAAAAGATCGGTAGCACATTGACCATGAATACTCTCAACAGTGAGTTCGTGTACATATGAATGTTTCATCGGTTGAGCCGAATGGCACGATTATTCGGATAAGCCGAAATGTGTACCGAAGGCTGTGCATATACGCAATTCGTATGCTCATCAGCGCATGAGCTGATTTTCACTCAACGCTGACTTTCGTTCAGGGAGTGGAATAGAGTGAGAATTTTACCGTATGAGTAAATCAAGAAAAAAGTGAATTTTGCAGATCTCTGGTATATACATATTTCAAAAGCTTGTTCCCAGAAAGTTTTATTTTCGGCGTGCACGGCAAGAATACGACAAAAGGTTCGAATTTGAGCTCCCAGCTTATTTGATACAGCATCTTTTATGTAAGTAAAATAACCATATAAGAGGAGTTCTTGGCCTTCCGAGCATTTTTTATGATTCGTGAATTTGCAAGACAATATATTAAGTTATTTAAAATCTTCCTTAGTGCGTCAAAAAAAAAACATTCTCAAAATGGGTCGACGCACATCTATCGAAAAGCGTCATTCATCACATGAAAAATGGAGAGACTGTCCGGAAAATAGGAGAACTTGTTAGCCTCAGTGCCTCTACTGTCCAGCACATCATAGAGCGCTTTAACCACGAGAACAGCTATCTGCTCCGAAGCTGGCTGCTGAAGTTGAGAATGAGATGGGCAAGTCGGCAAGTGCAGAGACTATCCGTCGTGTGCTGCAGGACCACGATTTTAACGGCAAGAAAAAAGCCCTTTATTATTATTATCATAAAGCTTCTGCTCTCTGACGTGACGGTCGTGTTTTTGTATAGCTCCTGAGTTTTTATTAATAAATATTTTTTTCTCTCAATTTTTAATTGTGCTTAGTCTATTTTCGCTTTCGCTGGTGTCGTTTGCTTGACACCCTTGTGTTTTATTTGCATAATTCGCTAAATTAAACAGTTTTTCGTGATTAGTGTTTGGTGCATTTAAATTTTTTTTATTGTTGTTCTCTCTCGTCATTGCTTCTGCAGTTGCTCCCCTCATCGCCCCCATCATACCATCAGTGCTAGTGGTTTTGTTGTTCTCTCTGCTTTGTGCTTGTGCTTAGCTTCTCTCCCGCGTAATCACTTTTGTAAGGCCGCCTCTCAAAGCTCGTCTTATAACTGTTCTTGCACTCTCTCTTGTGCTGTGTACTCTAGCTGTCTCTTTGCTTTATTTGTAATTATTGATTTTTTATCGATAATTATCTTTGTGCTGTGTATTTAAATTTTTCTATATATATTTTTTTTTTGTTTTTTGCCCTGTGTTTCTTTTGGCTTTTCAATGGCTTGTTGTCTACCTACTTGCAAGCATTCTGATCGTTTTGACGATCAGTATAGAGCAATATCTTGTTGGCTCTGCGATAATCTTATTCACTTAAAATGTGCTGGCCTCAACGGCCGCGACTACGACAAATTTTCTGGTTTGTCTGTGTCTAAGCCCGAGCTTGGCTTAATGCGCTGGACTTGCCCATCTTGTGCCAGCCAGCAGCTTTATTTTAGCCGAATGTATAGGGATCTTCGTTTAAAGTTTCTTTCTTTAAATAAAATGGCCAAACAGCTGTCTAACGAGTGCGACTCTAGCATACATTTACTGTCGCAATTCAAGTTTGTTCCACCTTCTAAGGAATTGCCCAAGAAATGTACCCTTAAGTTGCCTCATAAGCAGTCGGCCGCACTCTCTATTACATCTTCTCCCATTTTACTTTCGCCTACACCATCTTCTTGTCCCTCTTTATGCTCTTCTTTTGAGATTGAAGTACCCATTACAAGCCCTGGTGTACCTCAATCTATCCCTCACGGGAACTCTGATCATGCTGGCTCTCAATCACTTGCGGATCCCAATGCTCCTCCGCCTCCACTAACTGTAGTGCCTCATCGCAAACAATTATATATTTCTAGGCTTGCTCCAGATACTTCTGAGTCGTCTGTGGCAGCTTACATTGGTAATATATGCCCTGCTAAAGTTTCAATTCAAAAGTTTAAGTTTTCTAAGCCTCGCGAAATCTCCTCGTTTAAAATTACTGTACCAAATGAGTATTTCTCAGCTATGGTTGACCCTAACTTTTGGCCAGAGGGCCTAGTTGTACACGAGTTTGCAGCCAATAGGCGCTCCCGTCCTTTGCCTGTCCACCTTCCTAATGTATCTTCTGCTTCAAAAAACTAATAACGTCTAGTCTTTGCATTCATTATCAAAATGTAAGAGGACTTCTTACTAAGCTCTCGAAACTATTCTGTGATAGCCAAACTATTTCGGCTGACATATTAGCTTTCTCTGAAACTTGGCTTAACTCCTCTGTTTTGGATAATGAAATTCTTTCTAATAACTTTATTTCTTATAGGCTTGATCGTGTTGGTCGTCGTGGCGGCGGAGTACTCATTGCAGTCAACTCGAATCTGTGCTCAAGTGTTGTGCCGATTGATCTCCCCTTAGGTGTTGAGGTTATTTGCGTCGAAGTTACATGTTCTAACTTTAGCTTATATATCTCTTGTTCATACATTCCTCCAGCTTCTGATATGATGATCTACATGCACCATGCTGATGCTTTGCGATCTATTTCTAGTCGTCTTAAAGATCGTGATTTTCTTATAGTTTTAGGTGATTTTAATATGCTCAATGTTTCTTGGCTTGTTGATGATAATCTATCTTTCTTAATTCCTTCATCTCAACATGTTTTTCTTGATAGCCTACTTGAATGTCCGCTATATCAGTTGAATTCTTTTCTTAACTCTTCTAAAAGAATGCTAGATCATGTTTTTGTCTCGGATCCCACTGTTAGTGCTGTATCACAAACACAGCCCCTAGTGAAGCCTGAAGATCCTTATCACCCCACCATTGAAGTTACTATTTCTTACAATTCCGTTAATAATTCATTTAATAAAATCTCAAATTCTCGTCGTAGATGTTTTCGTAAAACAAATTTCAATCTTCTTAACAGCCTTATTTTCTCTTTTGATTGGTCATTTCTATTTGAGTGCTGTGATATAGATTGTGCAGTGAATTTTTCCTACTCTGCTCTTAATTCTCTAATTGATAAATGCGTTCCTTATGTGAATGTCTCTACCGTCTCCAGTGCGCCAGTCTGGTTCACACGTAGGCTCTCTAATCTCCGTAACATTAAATCGAGATATTTTAAAAAACAGGTTCGCGACTTGACTATGCAAATTATTGTGTAGACAAATCTCAATTGTGTCTTTTAAATACACAATGCTACAATAATTATATCGCTCGCTGTAAGGTTGAATTTTATAAGAACCCCAAAAGGTTTTATAACTTTGTTATTCCAAAAGACGCTCTAATTTACTACCTTCCACTTTCAGACTTAATGACCAGACTGCTAATTGTGATTCAGATATTGCAGATCTGTTTGCTAAATTCTTTCAGTCGACTTATTCCCACACATATCCCACACCTTATCCGTTCTCAATTCCACATTTAAATTGTATGTTTTTTCCTAGTATTACTGAAGATTGTATTATCTCTAGCTTGTCATCTATGACGTCTTCCTTCGTACCCGGTTCTGATAATATACCTAGTTGCATCCTTAAAATGTGTTCGATTTCCCTATCTAAGCCTTTATCTCGGTTATTCTTTATTTCGAGTGAGACTTGTAGCTTTCCTGATATTTGGAAGGAGTCTTTTATTATTCCGCTTTTTAAAAAGGGTAGCAAATCGGATATTTCTAACTACCGGGGCATTCCTAAACTTTCGGCAATACCTAAGCTGTTTGAGAAAATTATTACGTCTTCCCTTCAACACCTATCCAGATCCACTATTTCTCCTTGTCAGCATGGCTTCGCTTACCAACCTTTTAGAATTGACTACCCTTGTACACCATGGCTTCCCTAAAAAGTGTCAAACTTATGTTATTTATACTGACTTTAGTAAGGCTTTCGATACGGTTGATCATTCTATGCTTCTCATGAAACTTAACATCATGGGTTTCTCCCCGAAACTATTGGCTTGGTTAAAGTCGTATCTTATTGGCAGAACCCAAAAGGTGTCTTTTCGTTCCTCGATATCTAAAACTGTTCGAGTTACGTCAGGTGTCCCCCAAGGCAGTCATCTAGGCCCACTGTTATTTACCTTGTTTATAAATGATTTGCCTTTGGCCTTGGCTCATTCACGCGTGCTCATGTTTGCGGATGACGTCAAGATTTGTTATTCATATAATGATCCTTCTTTCCAACAGTACTTGCAATCAGATCTCGATGCGTTCTGTGATTGGTGTCACGTTAATAAATTACACCTTAATGCCTCTAAGTGCTCTTTTATGACTTTCTGTCGTTTGTCGCCGTTCCTAGCTCATTACTCTATTAAGTCTGTTCTGTTAGATTGTGTACCATCAGTCAAAGACTTAGGCGTTATGTTTGACCAAAAACTTTTATTTAATGTTCCTATATCTTTAATTGTCAATAGAGCATGCAGTCTTCTTGGCTTCATTAAACGTTGGGCCAAAGAATTTGACGATCCATATGTGACAAAGGTTTTATACACTTCGTTAGTTCGCCCTACTCTAGAATATTGCTCGCCAGTGTGGAACCCTCAATATGATGTTCACCAGCGTAGTATTGAATCGGTACAGAAGCAATTCCTTAAGTTCGCGTTACGCGGTCTTAATTGGGACCCGAGTCTTCGCCTACCTTCTTATTCTGACAGACTTCTTCTTATTAATCTTCCTTCACTTTACAACCGTAGGCTCGTATTTGGCATTCTCTTTCTCCATAAACTAGTCAACGGTGAAGTCATTTCTACCAATTTACTAGAAACGCTATATTTTTGTGTTCCCTCACGTCGGACTAGAAACTTTTTTCCTCTTCACCTTAGTAGATGTCTGACTAACTATTCTCTTCACGAACCTTTTCGTGTTCTTTGCCAATCGTTTAACTACCTTTCTCACCTTATTTCTCCTCATCTGTCTGTCACTTCTCTTCGCGCTATACTTTTTTATTATCTACAGCGAAACCATTGATAACATTCAGAACTGGATATTGGATTGGCTGCAACTCATCCCTGACCACATTGGCTGTGAATCGGGGCATAGCTGGCACATTGTTGCAAATAAAACACCTCCACCGGGTCGGGGATGTTTAGTTCTGCATATAGCTAAGCTACCTTCTTCATTTAATTATTATCTATATTTTAGCTTAAGCTTTTTCGTCGACTGCTGTGTTAGTTGACGTAAATAAATAAATAAATTTTACCCCCCAAACTGTTCGAAATACCTTACATAAGGCCGGGTATCATGGCCGTGTCCCTCGGCGCAAGCCTTTCATTTCTAAGGTAAACAAGCAAAAGAGGCTAGAATTTGCGAAACAACATGTAAATAAGCCAGACTCATTTTGGAACACAATCTATTTAGTGACGAGTCTAAATTTAATTAATTTATTTATTTATTTATTTATCTTAGAGTTAGGACTAATTACTCAATTGCAGCAAAAACTGCACGTCATGATTAGCTCTTTAAGAAGAATTCAACTTGGTTCTAGGACTTGATTAAGTTTCAAGAGACACAAGAGAATCAGTAATAAAACTCCGTGTCCGATTGAGTAAATATTTATTGATTTTTGTTTTTTTGCTTTCTTGAGACTTGATTTAATTACCAGAGTCCTTTTGCGATTTATCTATTTATTGCCATTGGACTTTGATTAAAATAAAAAGGACCACTTGATAGTATCAGGTAGATCGAGTGACAGCAATGATATAAGCACGCATCGAATGACAGTAGATGCAGCGGCCACCATATTGAAGCGTCACGGACAAGAAGGAGAGATTGAGAGAGAGAGAGAGAGAGAGAGAGAGAGAGAGAAAGAGAGCAGAAGGGGCCAGATGGACTAAGTAGACATTAACTGTGGCAAAGTGCCAAGTGGCAATTGGAGGTGGAATTGGAATTGGAGGGTGGCGCCCCGAAGCAGACTCATAGCAAATGCTTGTTGTGACGACGGTTTTCGCTCTCTTTCACTCTCTCACTTATTTTTGTATATTGTTTTTTTTTTTTTTGTTATGCTACGGCTGTATGACAAGGTAGAGAAGGAGACGAGGACATTCCCTTGGCATTCTGGTAGTTAAGCAGAATTTTAATTGATAAATTGCCACTTGGGACATTTACTTTTGCGCTGCTGTTGGCGCTTTGAATAATTTGCAAAGTTGCCACCAGTCGTTGCCAGAGTTGGTGCTGCTGCTCCACTGCCGCTTGGCAATGGTGGACGTGCCTTTAGTAGCGTTTACATCATCAAATAAAATCAAATACTTGGTCTCAGACTCATTTAAAAAGCAAATATTAAAAACACTTGTACAATTGTCACATTCAGCAGGATGAGGCAAAATGTATGTAGATGGAAGGGATGGGAGCTGAAGTGAGTTAGAGTAGGAATTTTGATTGTTTCTTTACCAAGTTTTACTCTTGAGAGTACAAAGCCAACAGAGAAGAGAGTGAGAGAGAGAGAAAGAGAGAGTGAGAGGGGGAGGGGGAAAGGAGTAGAAAGTGAGAAGAATTGCGGTTTTGTTTGAGTGATTATGCAATTAATTAAAATCTCTTTGCCAACCCACGACCACGAGGAGTTAAAAACAAATAATTGAATTTTAATATATTCAACAAAAGTCAAACCACAAACTACAGCAACAACAATAGTAACCAAATATCAAGGGTATTCAGCGTACGTCATAATGCATATTGTGTTAAACAAGATATTCAGAGAATGATGAGGTAAAGAGAGTCGTACCCGCTGGAACAAAAAAGAAAAAAGGAAACAAAGGGAAAATGCGAGGTAAAAGAATGAAAAAACTCACACCGCGTTGAAAGATTCCATTAATTTGATTAGACTTTCAGATAAGACCGACCGACCAACTGCCCGAAGTTGGAGCTGCAACAGAGAAAGCAAATCAAAATGCTAAAGGCAACAATGAAAGAGGCAAAGAACTTGGGCTTATGAAGTGCCCTTCCCTTTATCCTGTTTTTATTAACTATGGGCAGGGTCCAAGTGGCAGGGCCAACCGAAACGAAACGAAAACGGTGGCAGTACAACTTATGCCTCATAAGAATTTAACGCCTCAAAATGCTCAAATTGTCAATAAGAAAGTTGGACACGCCTCACCCTAAAGTCAGTGAATTGGAGGCTAAGCCAACTTGTGAACATTTTACCTCAACGCACACACACACACACACATTAAATTGTCCACGCTTCTTCATTAAGGGGCATGGCCAAGACTGGCCTCGTGGGTCGTAGCAATCATTTTTTATGAAGGCATTTCGCGTGGCAGCAGCAAAAGCAGAAGCAGCAGTAGCAGCAACGACGCATTAAAAAGCCATTTGGCTGCCATTAACTTGATTGAGTCGAGCTGCTGTTGCTGCCACAGCTTAGTCGCCCCATTAGTTGTCATTAGTGGCGAGCATTTTCTTAATTAAACTTTTCCCTAAAAATATTCTCAATCAGTCATCTTTATCTCGCTAGCCATTTGTCATCAGATCCCATCGCAGTTTCCCCTTACACTCACCCACCTTACCTTTCAGCTTCTTCGCTTGCTATCATTGAACAGATGCAATCGACTTGGGTAGTTTGCTAATTAAACTCGGTAACAGAATAATGTCACCTCAAACTTTTCTTACTGACCTAGTTTAAATCTGCAAAGATTCTAACGACAGGTGAGAGAGAGAGAGCACTGAGTTGGCTGGGTGGCTAGATGAGTCAGCAAGCCAGGTTGCCAGTGACGGAAAACTTAAATTTTCATTGTGTAATTTAATAACTCAACCAGACCTTGTCAGAGCAACAGTTCTTTAGCTAAATTAATAACTCAGCTTCAGTTTCAGCCTTTGGGTTTGGCACTTTAAGTTCCAAACAAACTTAAATCAATATGTCAAATGTCGGAATAAGCTTAAGCTGCAAAATGCTCAACTTTTCCAGCAACCATGTTTTAAAGTAACAATTCTTGGCGGCCTATACTTGAAGAAAAACTACTCTCAATTAAATTCAATACTGTCACTACAAAATTTGCATTAAATTTAACTCTTAAAAGTATAAATTTTGCCCAAGATGAAGTTGGCAAGAACAGCGGCTAAATGTTGTTTGTCTAAAAGAGCAAAAATAATCACTTATTCATTATTTAAATTTCGATTTGATTTACGAGAGTTCCGGATATGCAGAAATATATTATTATTTTATTCAAATTATTATTATTATTCAAATGGTACGCAATAATCGATTATTTTGCTCAAAGTCACCATTTAAATGTATCGAAAATTTGATAACTTAGATTGTCAAACCATAAATTTCTCAAATAATCGTCTTATGTATTTAAATATTATTAAGACCCACGCTTTAGAACAAAGTCATTTCGAAAATTCTTGCATCTAAGATTCATTTATAGAAGACATAAGAAAAGAAATACCTAAATTATCCGAAACAAATAATATTCTATAAAGCCTATGATATGACTTCCCAAACTCGCGACGATTTCTTAAAAGGGATTTCCGTAGTTGAAGCATAGTCCAATCTTCTTTATCTTTCTAATTGCAATTGGTTTACAGTTATCTGTATTAAAAAATACTGCAAAATTTCAATCAATTGATCAATTTATTTTTGTTTCTCCTCGATAATTTGCAATTTAATAATTGATTAATGAATTTCTTTGCCATCACTACTTAATATTTCAAGGTCGTAAGTATAATTATTATTTTCAGTATGGGATATATGTATTTGTAAACTATCAATTAAACGACACCCATACACTAGTCTGGGATTCGAACCTGTATATTCGTTGTTCAGTTGCCTAATTAACTAGGTCACTTGGACAACTCATCTTTCGAAGCAGAGGCCCTCTTCAGTCTCTTGTTCTCATTGTTAGTTTTATTTTGAGAGATTTTAGTTTCCTTTCAAATCATTTCATATCGTATAAAACATGCATTCATCGGTATGTTGGTAGGTACTTTATTATCAGACGACCCATAAACACTTGACCACATACATAGTCCAGTTTATATGAGTCTAGTTTTAGTGCACGTTTTCACGACTATATAAAATTTTGATCAAACATTGTTTTCTTAAGAGGAAAAACACCCGAACAATCATTGAAATGGTTGAAGATACATATGTAAACCACAATATACTCCTTGGAGAACTAAAGTTTATCAGTAGCTTGTTAAATTTTAAATAGCACCAAGGATGCATCCCGCTCTATACGCGGAACTCGTAAAAAAAAGTGCATCGAAGGGTTTTTGTGCGATCGTAAAGAAAAGTTGTAGCATTTTGTATATGAAAAAACTTTGAATATGAAAGCAGATCGACAAATCCATAAAAATACAAGACAGTTGAAATATAAAACTTGAATCAAAGCAAGCAAGCAGATTGTTTTGATTTATATGTATATATGTAAAATTATTCAAACATATAGATAGAATCTTTAAACATTTAAAGACAGAAACCAATTGAGTTATTTATAGTTTGGTTTTGAGTTTTTTTCGCTTTTATTTATTTTTTTTTTTCAGTGTATCTGGCCAAGGGGATAAGGCATCAGGCAGTGGCCCGGCTTATAGCTAGACAGTAAAATAAATAAATGTGATTTGTCATTTTGCAAAACATAAAGCGTGCAACGGTTTTGTTGGTAGAGCGCATTAAATTGCAGTCAAATGGCACGCTGTGTGCATGCCAAATGCTAAGAGCCAGGAACCCAAGAGTATGACCATAAGAAAGGAGCAGGAACAGGATCACAAAACTTACACAAACACACATAGAGGACTGTATACTTTATTTTTTGGCTGCCGGAACTTGTCTACATATGTGCATATGTGTGCGGGGTATTAAATTATTCGAGCGTGCCCAGACTTAGCTTTAGATATTCCATGTACTTTAGTATGCAAGACTGAGCACAGAATCCCAGAATTCAAAGCAAAAAATTCAGCCAAAGTTGTTAGAATAGAAGCTTCAGTCCTTATTTGCAGCAAATCAGCATCAGGCATCAGAGGCAACTCGAAGTCAAGTCAAGTCGAGTCAAGTCAGTCAGTTCAAGTTAAGAGGCATGTAAAATTCATTTGACTGAGCAAAAGTTGCAAATGAAATATCAAAAGATGAGTGCCAGCCAGTCTGAAAGATATCCATATGTACAGTGGCGGCCACGAATTTAGGACGTTTTTTTTTTTTGACTTTAGTGCTGATTTTTTCGGCTTCTAAATAATTTAATGCAATACTTTTTTCTCTAATTTGTTGGTTATTGTATTTGGATCATGAACTGTAAAAATGGCGTTCATAGTTTAATCGGTTTTTTTCACAGGTGGACTTGAACAAAGAAAAGTCCATTTTTTGGGGGGCATGAATTTAGGACGTTTTTTCCAAAATCTTAAATATTAAAGATAGAAGTATGAACTCTTTGAAGAAGTTGTAGATCTAGCAAAATTCAATTTACTTTCTTTCATAGTTCATGGAAAAAAGTATTTTAGTGCAAACTAGTGTCGAAAAATGGCCTCGCCCAAACGACCAAAAATTACCATACAAATTTCAGATTTTCAATTGTCTCCAACTCGAAAATTGGGGGCTAAATTAAAATTTGTGGTATGCAGTTTATCTTATTTTTGCTAGATCTACAACTTCTTCAAAGAGTTCATACTTCTATCTTTAATATTTAAGATTTTGGAAAAAACGTCCTAAATTCATGCCCCCCAAAAAATGGACTTTTCTTTGTTCAAGTCCACCTGTGAAAAAAACGGATTAAACTATGAACGCCATTTTTACAGTTCATGGTCCAAATACAATAACCAACAAATTACAGAAAAAAGTATTGCATTAAATTATTTAGAAGCTGAAAAAATCAGCACTAAAGTCAAAAAAAAAAAACGTCCTAAATTCGTGACCGCCACTGTACATATGTATGTATATATATATAAATATATATATATCCATCCATCCAGCCACCTGTCGTTCGCCCAGCTGGTGCTGACATTCCAATGCCAATGGCAATGGCAACGGCAATGGCTAAAGGTGATTCTGTGGCTTAGGATGGGGGCAATGTCCAGCCATTGACCTTTCAACAGTCCTTCAGTCTAACATATTCGTATTCAAGTGATTTTTTTCTTCCACAATTTGTTTTTAGGCTGGACTGTCTACACACTTTATTATATGATACCATTATTTACATGGATATCCCTATCGCATACAATTTTCTCGTCATTTTTAAAGGGCTTCAATATGAAAAACGAACATATTAAATCGCTATTAACTTTCAGCACTCCCCCAGCATTGTCCATTTCCCCGCAATAGTTTGGAGCCGAAAATATGGTGATTAAATGGCGATCGGCAAAGAACTCATAGCCGTCCTCAACCACCTCATGGGCCCTTACAACCAAATCCAAGTCGTGTCTTCTAGTAAACTGCTTAACAATTGAGTCATCGAAAGTGAAGCTGACCCCTCTAGAGTTGTACCCCCAGCCCTTGGTGTCCCGGTTCAGATCGGCCCAAAGCAAATCACACATAACCCCATCAGAAGGCACCTCACTTGGTCTACTTAGTTCGCGGATTTGATCCATTTTATGGAGGCTGGGACTCAAGCCACCGTGACAGCAAAAGATACGTTCCCCCACAATGGCAGCCACGGGCATAAAATTAAAGCAATCGGTAAAAGTGCGCCAGAGTTTGATATTATAGCGTCTCTTGACCTCATCGAAGAACCCTATCAATGGTTGAGTCTGTAATTATCTATTATACACTAAGCTACAGCAATCTCACCATAGATCCTATTAATGCTGGCGCACTCATGATTACCACGCAAAAGAAAGAAATTCTCCGGATAACGCACTTTGTAGGCCATCAGCAGGCAAATTGTCTCCAGGGATTGTTTGCCTCGATCCACATAGTCGCCCAGAAACAAATAACTTTTATGTGGCGGCCAACCACATGCCCTGAATATTCGCATTAAATCTGTATATTGTCCGTGAATGTCGCCACAAATAATCACAGGGGGTCCAGCTCGACTAGCATGGACTGATGTGTGAATGATTCGCGTGCCTGCAGGCACAAACTTTGGATAATTTTCTCATCCAGATGACAATTGGCACCTTCCAGATTCTTCAGTGTCGCAATTATCTCATCAATTTGAGCCACCGTTAAAGGCGCCATCGTTGATTTCCCAATAAAAATATACACAAAAAACAAAATAAAAAAAAAAAAAATTATAAATCACAAAAATTTTGTTTCGATTTAACAAACTCGAAAAATCAGACCAAAAAAACTATATTTCAATTATTAATCGAGTTAATTCAAGCCAGAAACAAACGACATGAGATTCAATCGAAATGTTGGACAATATAAAACAAAACGTGATTGCAAATGACAATTTTAAAGTACATAAATGTTAATTGAATTCAATTTTTTAATTACGTGCTTGGATTAATAAGACCCATCGATTAATTGGCCATTCAATTTTTTTTTTCATCTATTAGTTAATATATACAATTTAAAGTCAACACTGGCTTGTGGAAATAATACAGATTCGCCATTGTGAGTAATAAATTTATTATTTATTACAGCAAAATGTCATATTATCAATTTGGAAAACTTAAAAAACCAAATTTATACCAACTAATATATTTTGATCTTGCCGCCTATTTTGAATTGATTTCACAATCCTCCAAAGTATTAAATGCTAATGCCAAAGTGTAGAAATGTAACAAACGTTTTTATTTTAGCCCAACGTTATCTTCTTTGTTTAAAAACTACAAGTGAATTTTTCCAAATAATTATAAGTTTATTTGGTTTTCATTCCATAGAATGTGGGGAACCGACTAAATTACAAAATAAAACAAAAGAACAAATTAAAAATTTTTAATTTCCTGACTAAAATATAACATTTATTTAGCTTTGCGGGACTAATAATCTAATTGAGTAATGTGTATTATAAACCAGAGGGCTGGGGTTAACTTTGACCGCGTCGAAGTTTGTATACCCTTGCAACTGTTTTGGTAGTTCTTTCGTAACCCATAGGCATCAAAGTGTGAAAACGTTTTATCCAAAAAGTCTAATATTTGCAAAAGAACGGCCTTCAATCTTAGCATAGGATATAACGAACTTTTTGATGAAAGTCACTGTTTTCCACCGATCGTTTCGGGAGCTATATGATATAGTGGTCCGATCCGGCTGAATTCGAGATATACAATGCTACGTGCAAAATTTCAGCTCTGTAGCTCTAACGGTCTAGGAAGAGTTCGCATCGATCCAGACGGACGGACAGACGGACGGATGGACGGACATGGCTATTTGAACTCGTCTCGTCGTGCTGGTCAAGAATATATATACTTTATATGGTCGGAGATGCTTCCTTCTATGCGTTGCACACTTCTGACCAAAATTAATATACCCTTTTTGCAAGGGTATAAAAACTACATCAAAATGCATAAGATTCAAAATAAGCTGAAAAAATGGTGTGCCCTTAATTGAATTTCGCTGAGTGTATCTCCAGACTTTTGGAACATCGTAATTTTTAGTGATGAGAGCCAATTTTTCATTATTGGCATCAAAGGACGCATACTTGTGTGGCGTACAAGTGGTACACCATATGATGTACAAAATCTTCCTCCTACAGTTAATCACGGAGGAGGCGGCGTGATGGTATTGGGGTGGATGGCAGCAAGTGGTGCTGGCAACCTTGTATTTATCGAGTCAACAATGGACCATAAGACTTATTTGGACATCTTAAAAGCCAATTTGCACGAAAGTGCAAGAAAATTAGGCCTTGGTACAATACAAAAAACTAGCTGCAATCACCACCACAGTCGCCGGACTCAAATCCTATTGAATATGTGTGGGATTTTCTGGAGCGTAGGATTCGCTAGCGAACCATTTGATCAAAGGATATGTTGAAAACCGTCATAATGGAGGAGTGGCTTCAAATTTCGCCAAGCGTACCCCAAAAATTGGTTATGTCGAAACGATTGGCCGAAACTATTAAAGGGAAGGGTTATCCCACATCTTATTACTTGTTTTTGTTTTTTTTTTTTATACCCTTGCAGAGGGTATTATAAAATTGGTCAGATGTTTTTAACGCTCAGAAGGAGACGTTTCCGACCCCATAAAGTATATATATTCTTGATCAGCATGAGAAGCTGAGTCGATATAGCCATGTCCGTCTGTCCGTCGGTGCGTACGCGTTTTACTCAGCCATCTTAAGAGCTATCGAGTTGAAATTTTTTTTGGGGGCTTTTTATTACCCAGGTGAGATTGTCAGGATCGGACTACTATATCATATAGCTCTGGAAGAAAAATTTTTGCAAAAATTGGAGTATCTCCATGAAATTTACCAATATAATAGAATTTGATATAAAATCTCAGATCCCAAAATTTGAATTTGATCGGATAAATAGAACACAAGTTACAGTCAATACAAATCGGTTCAAGCGTTGCCGGGAGAGCTGCTTGGTGTCTACTACGTCATCATCAAATCAAACAGAGCACATGCATACACACACACACAGACGTAGCGCTGTACGAACTGTATGTGTATGCGTGTTGCGCTTTGCTTACGGAATGATGGAAGAAAAATTTGTAGTAAAAAGAGAAATAATTTGAATGTTTTGTTTGTGTATTGATGAATTGAGTTGCGGGGAAAGAAATTTCAAAATGTAAAAAAATTATTGCCAAGGATTGCAAGGGTATATAAACTTCGGCATTGCCAAAATAAGCTTCTTTGATATTTTTTTAATGAATAAGTGCCATTTTTGTTGGTTTGTTTAGCTTGTACGCATACTTTTTTTTAGTTTTTTAAATGTATAAAAATAAGTATAATTAATAATAAAGGAAACTCTAAGAAAAATTATTGATAACACAGGCCGACATTTTTGAGGTCATGAAAAAGTGTTTTAAGTTCAATAGGTGTTCTATAGTAATTGAGGGGTGCTCAAATTTTTTTGAGATTTTTTTTTTAGACTAAAAGGAAACTTAAAAAAAATTGATATTTTTTTTCCCCATACAACTAAGAACACCCTTAATGTACATACAGTGGCTCACAGCTTATTTGATACAGCAATAAGTTTTCACTTTCGATATCTTTAAAATCGATACTGCCATCCTCGTGAAGGCATCCCAATTGTGTGGACCGCTTTCGTCCTCGGCAAATCTTGTATGCATGCCCCCATGGGTCATCTCGATGGTCTCCAACGAAGTTCCGCCAATGATCCTCCTTCGTCTTCAGGATGAGCTTCTTGAACTCGCGGACCGCCGTCCGCAGATGAGTTGCCAGAAACTGCGCAGTTTCGTTCCCTCTGCGCCTAGCATCCTGGAGCCTCCGCCTAAGTCTCCTGACTTCATGACGTTTTGTACTCAGTTCGGTGGACCACCACTTCACCTTTCCAGCGGCTCGCGACGTTCTACGACCTAGCACCCTGTCGCACTTAGACTGTACGGCAAGGCGTAGCGCAGACACCGAGGAGTCCAACGGCGACATCCTGATGTGCTCCAACGGAAGGTGCTCCCGAATTTCCTCTAGCATTTCAGAGTCGAACAACCGCCAGTTAGCATTCCTGAGCTTCCAGGACGGCACAGGAGCATATGTGCTCTCAACTGTGTCTGGGAAAGGCGTCACCACAACGGTGATAATGTTGCGGTCGCTCATCTCCCACTCGTCCACACTCCAGTCATACGCGGCCCACGCAGACGCTGCTTCGCTAACGATTGTTACGTCAATATCGCTTTGTCCACGGCGATTATCGAACGTGTACACCTCGCTGAATCTGTTGACGACTCCGGCTCGGCTTGCGAGAATCCAATCCTCTAGCTGCTCACCCCGTCTGTAGTTCAGCTGGCCACGATAGCTATCGTAGCGTTTACTGAACCACATAGGAGATACAGCGTTCGCATCTAGGCAGAGGATGACCGGAGTACTGCTCGCCAGTAGCAGTATGGCATCCATGTACTGGAAAAATCCCGTCAACTCGGCATGTGCATGGCAATATAGAGAGGTCAGGTAAATAGAGTCAAATTTACCCGTGACCCTCACGCATACTCCAGCCTCGGTGATTAGCGACTCGACCGGCAGGCAGATGGCATCTGGATCGTCGATGATGACAGCAGAGTTCCTTCGGTGTACCTCGAAGATTCGAGTACCGAAAATTTTCATCACGGCTGGGAATCCAATTAATCGGCCATCAGAGTCTGTGTGCAGCAACGCAAAGGGGTGGCCGGAACCGCGCATACGCACACCAACATCGATGCACGCAACGCGACCCCGACCACAATTGGCTTGGATGAAGCTAAACATGGTTAGTGCTTAGCTGCAAACCTTGCCCCCTTCGCAGCGAACATTGGACAGTCCATAGAGAGTCCATAGATGCCCCGATGGCCTTCCATTAAAGCGGCAATTCCGGCAGTCCACCGGATTCTCGCACTTCCAGATCTTGTGGCCCTTCTGACCACATCGGAAGCATGTCGCTTCTTTTGCTCCACACTGGGCCACCTTGTGGTCGTAGCCTCCGCATCTGTGGCATACATGGGTCCTTACGATCCAGCGGAACCTGTAGCTGAACCACTTGATGTAAAGCCGGTCACAAGCTTCCAGCAAGGACGCAACTGAGTCGTCTACCTCAATGGAGACGTTCACACTCTTGCCTTCTTCCGATTCCCATGGCTTTGACACCATGTGTATTGCCCTCTTAAGACCTCCGGGGTGTGCTTGCTGTCCACGTTCATCACCCTGAGGGAAGGTCTTGCCGACTTCTTTTGCTGACGGCAGTCATCTCTGCGCCCGATTCGTCTATGGTGTCACTACCGGTGACTCCCATAGACTCCGCGGCCGATTCAACGCACGATCAGCGCTGCGGGCGCTTTCAACGGCGCTGGAAGCACTCATCACGCTGACGGCGCTTCCACTACGACTCAACGAACCGTTCATACCGACGGCTCTGCACAAATGTTTCGTGTCACGAAAAAATTCGAAATTCGAAAAAAAAATTTCGTGTCACGCACGAGTCCGATCACGCACGCCGAAAAATGCACTTGGCCCTTTTAGCGAGGGCACACTGTATTTGCACTCTTATCGAGTGTCCACTGTACTAGAGCACGTGCTCACACACACACTCGCACTGTCACTCACACGTACAGGCACAACTGGTAAGCAAGTTACCGTTGGTTAGCGCACTAATCCACTTGTTTACTACAAGTGTGCACTTCACCGTTTTAATCGGTGTCTCTGTTTTGCACTTTTCACTGTTTGTTTTGCGTTCGATATTCGCAATTGTAATATCCGCGACACAACCGCACTCAATGACACTCCAAACAAGACTGAGTAGATAGGGACATGAAGTCGAGTTTATTTAACGTGGCGTGCACCCATTAATAAGGTTTACAACCACGGTACTCTAATATGCCACAAATAGTACAGCGGGTTAAAACAATGCGTCAACCAACGCCCTTCAGAGATGCTGCTGTTGCAGGATCTTGTCAGTGCCTATTGAATGCCATGCTGCCGGACATGACATTCCCCCTGGGTAAGGAGCGAGGCCCATCTAAAACCTCTGCTGGTCTTTGGGTACAGCACCCGGTTGTATAACGCAACTCCACGCTGAGTCAACCACTACGATCTCCCATAAGGGGGCCAACCACTAATTGGGCTAGCCTTGGGCCACTAGCCCATCCCGTTGTACCGAATCACAGCTTCGGTCGGCTGTTCGCAGTCAGAGACTACTAGCCATTTGTGGCCTAGGCAACACGGAATGGATCGTCCTTGACTCCCCCCAACTGGGGTTCGTCTACCAGATTTGCAGCTTTGGCGGGCTGGTCGCAGTCGAAACTACTAGCCATTTTTGTTCACCTGAACAAGGAATGGATCATCCCCGAGTCACCCCGATGGGGGTTCGTCTGCCAGATTAAAGTGCTCTGATACGGCTTTGCAGTGTGTGTGAGGTACTGCTACCAGTTTTGGCCCGTCCGACCCGGCACTGGTTGATCCTGTGTCATTCTTCGCCGCCTTTTAAACGCCGTTCGCGCAAACAATTCCAACACCTGAAGCTGCTCCGGTGTGTCCAGGACCCGGGAAAAGTCCCAGCGGGTATTCACCAAGTCCATCGAGGTCTCGCAATTCTGTGTAGAGTGGGCAAGCCACTAGCACGTGCTGCCAGTCTTCGCACTGCGCACCACATTGACATGTGCGCGTCCGACTTAGACTTCTCCTATACAGAAATGAGTTCAGCGATCCATGGCCAGTCAGCAAGAATGCAGCGTGAAGTCCAAAACCAAAGTCCTTTCGGCTGAAAACGAAGCATACGTCCGGAATAAACTCATGAGTCGGTCTACCGCACTCATCGTCATCCCACCTGCGTTGCCACTCGCAGCACATACGTTCGTCCAGCATCGCCTTCATCTGCCTCCGATCCAGATTTGCTACGTCCAGACCGAACAGCCAATCGCCTTCCTCCAGCGGGTGGGAATGCTTCACCTTGTATTTAATCGCCAGTTGGCTCCGATCCAGATTTGCTACGTCCAGACCGAACAGCCAATCGCCTTCCTCCAGCGGGTGGGAATGCTTCACCTTGTATTTAATCGCCAGTTGGATGGCAACCAAGTCTAATGAGGGGGCTCCAGCAAGCACCTGCAGTGCCACAGTGGACACAGTACGGCATACCGGGAGGCATCCTAAGAGCATGACTCTCTGGCAAGAGTAGAGGTGCCTCCTGGCGACCATCGTACTCTTAACAGCGGAATACCACACTGAGGCACCAAATAGCGCACAAGGCACCATGAGTCCAGCATATAGAGGGCGTTTGGATCGGGGACTGAGACCCCAGTCGACCCTCAGAACGCGACTGAATGCACCACTGACTCCAGCCAACTTACCGCGTAATCCTGCGATGTGCGGCTGAAAATTAAGCCGCTCGCTGACTGTGAGGCCCAGGTATCGGTATTGAGTTACATATTGTAGAAATGCTCCTTCAAACTCTACAGAGGGAAGCGGCCAATCTCCCTTTTAGCAACATCATTGCCGTCTTGCTGGTCGAAACCGAAACTCCGACTTCAGCTCCCCAAGCTCCCACGATGGACATCAGCTCCTTTCCACGACGTTCCAGCTCGGCTCTCGACCTTCCCTCGACGAGGACCAACAGATCGTCTGCATACGCACTGAATACGCACAAGGGCTCCAAACGTTGGAGCAGCACATCCATCATGGTGTTCGAAATAAATAGTCCACTGATCGATCCCTGCGGACATCCTCGAGTGACCTCCACGTCAACCTCTCCGAATCTGCTGGTCATTCTCGCTTTTCTGCCACCGAAGAATCTTCTCCATAAGCTGGCTTCATGGCATCCCGCGTCGATCAAGCGGCGCATCACGGCGCTCCACTCGACATTGTCGAAGGCACCCTAGAAAAACACGAAAAGACCCAACACGTATACCGCCTGGCTGGCGGCAACGCTGGCCTTTACATGGTGCCAGGCATCCTCAACACAGCGTCCAGGTCGAAAGCCGAATTGCCATCTATTTCCATCCGTAAGCACCTCTTTCATACGATTCACCATGATCCCTTCTAGCACCTTGCCAAACACTGGCAGCAGGCAGATGCCCCGATAGGAAGCTGGATCACTCCTTTCCTTGTCGGGGCCCTTGTTATATACATACATAACATTTATTTTTCTCTCCCATTTAATAAGGACAATGTAGTCAATTTATTTTACGTGGTATGTACCCATTAATAGGGTTTAAAACCACGGCATTCAAATAAGTCACAAGACAAATAGTACACGTGACGATACGATGCGTCGCCAAACGCCCGTTTGAAAACTGCTTTTGCAGAATTTCTCCAGTGCCAGTTGAATGCCATGTTGGTCGGACATGACATTCCCCCTTGGGTGGGGCGAGGCCGACCTAAAACCTCTGCTGGTCTTTGGGTGCAGCACCCGGTTGTATAAAGCAACTCCACTCTTGAATTATTCAATTCATCCTCGCATTTGGGTATCAAACCACAGCCACTACGATCTCCCACAAGGGGGCCAACCACAAAGGGCTAGTGGGCAAACTAGCCCATCCCGTAGTACCGAATGACAGTTCCGGTCGGCTGTTCGCAGTCGAAACTACTAACCATTTTTGTCACCGCCAAACAGGAAATGTTTAAACCCCGCCGCTCGAATTAGCTACTGCTGAAAATTTCAACAGCACCCAGGAAGCACCACTTGGAGGTTTCGAGTCGACTTGACTTGAATCACGACTTATGAATTACGGTACATCTGCCCCTTCTGCGATCATCAATCCCAGCTTCCCCATTTAATAAGGACAGTAGGAATCTCTTTAAATATATATATTGCGCAACTAAATAAATGACAATTTATTTGGCTACATTATGACGATCACAGTTGAATCCGCCGTTTTTGTTCTTTTAAGTTATATACATATATAACATTTATTTTTCTTTCCCATTTAATAAGGACAGTAGGAATCTCTTTAAGTATATAAATTGCGTCACTAATTAAACATTCTCCAAAGTAGTTGAAAGACTACTTTTGCGTAGATTGCGACCAATAATGGAAGAGGCCGGTTTGATCCCCGATCACCAGTTTGGCTTCAGGGAATGTCATGGCACACCAGAACAATGCCATCGGAATAACAACAAAATTCTGGAAGCATTTGAGGAGAGGAAATATTGCACGGTAAAACAGGCATTCGACAAAGTGTGGCACACAGGCCTGCTATACAAGCTAAAATCATTGTTCCCGGCACCTATATATGGACTCCTTAAGTCCTATCTTCTTGGGAGGAGCTTCTACGTAAGATGTGGCGACGCGATGTCCGAGATTGAAGCCATCAGAGCGGGTGTGCCCCAAGGTAGCGTGTTGGGCCCAGTTCTGTACACAACCTATACCGCTGACATGCCAGTGAGCTCGGACCACAGGATGCTAGCTGCCACTTATGCGGATGATACGGCATTTCTAGCGACGGATGAGTCGCCAACGGTAGCCAGAAGTCTACTGCAAGGACAGCTTGACGAAACCAATCACTGGCTTGCCAGATGGAATATAATGGTGAATCCCGAAAAGTCGACGCACATTACATTCACGCTGAGACGAGGGATTTGTCCTCCTGTACATATGGACAGCGCCATTATTCCAGAGGCAAATAGAGTGAAGTACCTTGGCCTACTTTTGGACAAGAGATTAACCTGGCGACCACATATCTTGGATAAGAGGAGAATGCTCGACAAAAAATTGAAGAAATACCTCTGGCTGATGGGACGCAAATCTACCCTAAGGCTACGTTTAAAAATTCTGATATACAAAACCATCTTTAAGCCAGTATGGACCTACGGGATCCCACTCTGGGGCACAGCCTGCATGTCCAGCCGTGGAATAATGCAAAGGTTTCAAAACAAAGCCCTGAGAGTCGTGTCCGATGCCAACATTCTTACGTCCAATGCAGAGATCCACAGTACGCTGGGAATTCCGTGGGTAACGGACGAGATAGCAAGGCTGACGAGAGCCCATCTGGACCGCCTCGACAGGCACTTGAATCCTCTGGCCATCAATTTGCTGGACAACAGTTCAACCACCAGACGTCTGAGAAGGCTACACGTTCTTGACTTGCCGCATGGAGTGGACTAAACCACAGCTTGCTCCCACCCCCCTATTAGTCCAATTCTCCTCATATTGAAATTATGAAATGTTATATGTACCTATTGTTTTTATATGTATAACCTTCCAAATGTCCCGTTTGTCACTGATTTCTGCTGATTATCCACTTTTCGGATAGATTGCAGAAAGAGGGCTCTCCCCGTAATAAAAAAAAAAAAAAAAAAAAAACTAATTAAATGAGAATTCATTTGTCTACATTATGTCAATCACAGTTGAATCCGCCGTTTTTGTTCTTTGTTTGTACGCATACTTTTTTTTAGTTTTTTAAATGTATAAAAATAAGTATAATTTATAATAAAGGAAACCCTAAGAAAAATGATTGATAACACAGGCCGACATTTTTGAGGTCATGAAAAAGTGTTTTAAGTTCAATAGGTGTTCTATAGTAATTGAGGGGTGCTCAAATTTTTTTGAGATTTTTTTTTAGACTAAAAGGAAAAAAAATGCCCGGCACTTAAAAAAAATTAATATTTTTTTCCCCCATACAACTAAGAATACCCTTAATGTACATACAGTGGCTCACAGCTTATTTGATACAGCAATAAGTTTTCACTTCCGATATATTTTTATCGATAAACTTGAAATGCATCACAGTAGGTACATATCAGAGAACGACAGGGCGTGTTGGCAAAAAAAATCACAAAATTACACAAAAATAGCCGAATAATCGTGTCATTCGGCTCAGCCGATCAAACATTCGTATTTACATGAACTCACTGTCGACTAAAATTAACTCCAATCGGCTCATATTTTTTCTTACTGAGTTCGGCTCAACATTGATTTATTTCCTTGATTTACTTATACGCCCAAATTCTTACTCAATTCACCTCACTGAATGAAAATCAGCGTTGAATGAAAATCAGCTCATAATGCCAAAGTCACTGAACTCGTTTAGATGCATTACCGTTATGTTTTTGATATTATACCCTTGCAAAAAGGGTATATTAATTTTGGTCAGAAGTGTGCAACGCATAGAACGAACCATCTCCGACCATATAAAGTATATATATTCTTGATCAGCACGACGAGCCGAGTTCAAATAACCATGTCCGTCCGTCCGTCCGTCCGTCTGTCCGTCTGTCCGTCCGTCTGGATCGATGCGAACTCCTCCTAGACCGTAAGAGCTACATAGCTGAAATTTTGCACGTAGGCTTGTATATACTGCAGGGTTTGTATATCTCGGATTTAGTCGGATCGGACCACTATATCATATAGCTCCCATACAAACGGCAAAGTCACGAACAGTGACTTTTCTCAATAACTTCGTTACTTTTTAAGCTATTGTCGTGAAATTTAATATAAGTAAGTTTATTGTAACTATAAACCACTGTGCCAAATTTGATAAAGATCGGGTGACTATATCATATAGCTCCTATAGGAACGATCGGTCAAAAACAGTGACTTTTGTCAATAACTTCGTTACTTTTGATGCGATTGCTTTCAAATTTAACATTTGTCAGTTTAATATATCTGTTAATGACTGTGCCGAATTTGGTAAAGATCGGGTAACTATATCATATAGCGTTCTTTCGCAAACGTTACCCTTTAAATAAACAGTTAGTTTAGATAAAAGAGTTACTAACAAACTTGCAAGGGTATACAAACTTCGACGCGGTCGAAGTTAGCCCCGGCCCTCTGGTTTTTATATTTATGTATTCCTATATACTATATATATATATATGTACATACATATATATATACATACATATGTATATGTACAAAGGTGTGAAATATTTTTTTTATTTTATTTCATTAATTTTTTAATTTTCTTTGTTAATTTTCTTTTTGTTGTAATTGAATATGAAAATATATGGACCTATATCTGTTGTGAAATTACGTATTTTGATTTCCTTGACTCATACGCCTTGATTTAAATCAATGTTGAGCCGAAACAACATACGCCCAAAAGATCGGTAGCACATTGACCATGAATACTCTCAACAGTGAGTTCGTGTACATATGAATGTTTCATCGGTTGAGCCGAATGGCACGATTATTCGGATAAGCCGAAATGTGTACCGAAGGCTGTGCAATTTACGCAATTCGTATGCTCATCAGCGCATGAGCTGATTTTCACTCAACGCTGACTTTCGTTCAGGAAGTGGAATAGAGTGAGAATTTTACCGTATGAGTAAATCAAGAAAAAAGTGAATTTTGCAGATTGTAACCTTCGTATACGGTTTTCGTTGCGCGCCCTAAATTTTATATAATCGGTTCTCCTATCACAGCGACGATAAATCTATCGATAACCAAACGAAGGCGGTAGGTGAATTGCAGCAGATCGAGATCCTCTGGTTCCGTAGCTCTTGCGGGGTGGGGGGGTTGTTTGCTGAATCTCTACCTTTAAGTATAAAATTTAATTTTATTAGGATCTCTACTGAAACTAGCTTTAAATGAAAATCAAATGTCGGGCCGAAAATACTTACGAAAACAGTAAGTAATTCATGTTAATAACAAACGAAAGAAATGAAGGTGTATCCTTTGGGTCACAAGCTAGCTGTTACTGAGGTCAAGATGTAGATGGACCTTATCAGTTCTATACCCTCCCAACCATGAATCTTTATTGGCATTTGTAAAGATTCCCAAAAAAAACTGATCGATATCAACTCATGTACCCATGTCACTAGGAAAATTAATTTTAAAGCTTAAGCAATCATATTCAATTTCATTATAATTTCAGATAGGAGCATTTCGAGTTGTACAGAATAAATTTTAAAGAAATATTTACTGACTAATTTTAAACCGCTGGTCTGGTATGACTCAACATTTTGAAATTCCGAACTTTCAGTCTTGCAAAACGATGTAACTCAAAGTAAATTAAACTATTGAATAATAGGGACTAAAACTAGTAGTATAAGAGAGAGCTTACTAGTTACGCATTATTAATTATGGTAGAAGATTATAGAATAAAAAAAATGTAGAAGGAATATCCAATGAATCAAGTTAACCTTTTCTTGTAATTATTCATCTTATTTTCAAGTTCTCTTTTATCTTTTTTTTTTTTTTTTTTTTTTTTAAATTCTTTAAAGTTATTTTAAATTTTCAAGTCGCACAAATTCACTCATAGCTTTTGATTGCTCTTCAAGTCAAGCATTATTTACGAAAATTTTTTTTTTTTTTATTCAATTCGATTATTTGGTTGATCACAAAACGCTGAAACAGAAATTACATCAACAAAATCAGAGTATCAATTGACTACCGTCCTCCATAGTTCGCAAAAACTTGGTTAAAAGTAGCCGAATTGATACTGCTTAATACACTAGGCACTTACCCCATAGTTTACTCGCTGAAAGGCCTTCCATCGATGCACTGTGGGTAGGTGTTTGTATGATGATTTCTCCTTCGCGCTTTATGACCACCATTAACTCCGTTCACTCACTTTGCTTTTACATTTACTATATTTTACGTTACTCTCGACTCGAATTATTTAATATAACCTTAACGAGATTTTAATCGATTCAATATTTGACTTATTTACATTTTTTTTTTTGGTTTAACTTGATTAGGACTTGAAATTTAAAAATAAGATCAGAAATGAAAATATCGAGACTTAAAGATTTCGTTCAAAACGAGGTCAATTTCAAAAAAACAATTGTAGGAGCTTTCGAGGTGGTCACATGGAATGCGCTAAATCGGGCAACAGCAAGCAGTATCCAGAATTTGGAAAAAATCCAGTTCACCGAAGGTTAGGACACCTTTCGGGAAATGAGACACTTTGGCCGCACTGTAAGCCTTAACTTGGAAACGATGTGGCACTGCCGGTGTTTAGTTGGCGGTGTCTTTTCAATGTCCTGAACGCCAATTCCAGAAGGCAACGACAACCGAAAATTCGAATACACGTGCTCCGGCACCAGAAATGAATATTTGTAAACTCGCCGGTTCCCAAAAAATAATCCTCCCAAACGAAAGCTACCAGGAATATTGGCCGGAAAAAGTAAGGTTTCCAATCTAGGATATGGAGTAAGATGCAGATGGCGGCGGGGCAAAAATTCGAATTAACCTACATACCTGCTATGATTTTTATTGAACACTTTTCTCCTCGGAATTAAAATGAAAATGAAGCCTAGCAGAAAAAAAATGAAGCGCGCTGCCACCTCAAGAAAAACGATAGATCATTTATCGCTATCCCCCTATTATGCGGTTATCGCTCGATCGATACCAATATTTTTATTTATTGATTGATCGCTATTGGCAAAGTGGCGCGTAAAGACGTTAAGTTTAAAAATTTGAAAGTTTAAACTAGCGCACGCTACACCACCCGATAATATGCAACGTTAGGCAGCATATTAGTGGGAATTAGTTCCGTATATCCTTAGCGTGAAATGTTCCTACTTCTCTACCTTGCATATTTTCTAACAAATAAAAGCAGTTTCCGAGCTTCTTTTTGATTCGACATTTTATGAACTTAGGGGCTAATTTAGCATTGAAGTTCTGAGAGAATTTGCTTAACGCGAAGTTTCTGCGAAAAACTTCTTGGCCTTCTTTAAAAGAAACCGACTTACTGCGAAGATTATACTGTGCTACATTTCGATCATATGCTTTCTTAATGTTTTCTCCTATATCCTGTCGCAAAAGGTTTAACTGGTCAGTCTGATTGAGCGGTGTTATAGGCTCCTGTAACAACTTTAATTCCTTTAAAAGTTTATAATCTGAACCATGAGTAACCATGTCCAGTCCGAATAAAGCTTTAAAGGGTGAGCAACCTAAAGATTGATGCAACGATGATCGCAATGCGCAAGATATACTCGTTAAATGTTGATCCCAAAGCGTTTGATCCTGATTTTTTAAATACGAACGGATCGCAGCTAACAGAGAACGATTAACACGCTCAGCTGCGTTGCTTTGCGGAGAATATAAAGCGGTATACTGATGTTTTATGCCTAGTTCAGTAAGAAAAGAATTGAACGAATTTGCCTTAAATTGAACACCATTGTCACTAACGATGGTTTCCGGTACTCCAAAACAATGAAATATCTGTTTTAACAAAAATTCTTGTATATCCACCGTGCGAAACTTTTTCAGAGGTTGTAACCAATGATACTTACTGAAATGGTCAAGAACAATTAATAAACCGACAAATCCATTTTTGCTACGAGGGTAAGGACCAAGTAAATCGATATACAGACGTTGAAAAGGTCTACAAGTGGGAATATGCTGTCCCATAGGTGGTCTAGGCGTATAATTTGGTGCCTTGGACTCCTTACAAGTGTCACATTGACGAATATGGTCACGCACATCCTTTACCATACCAGGCCAAAAAAGAGTTCTACGTATCTTGTCAATAGTTTTCTGCATACCTGAATGTGAAGAGGTATGGCTATCGTGAGCTTGTTTTAGAACATCAACTCTGAGTTTATCCGGTACCCATAGTTTCCAAGAAAGCTTCTCTTGATAAGAATCTCCATTGGCATGTTCGGTTCGAATATACAAATGTTTATTTACAATTTTGATATCTGGGAATTTGTCTGGATTTCCAGTGATTTTCTTCTTCAGATACATATAGCTATCGTCCAAAAATGCTTCAGAGTCCAGATCTATAATCGGACCCATTTCTATCGCCTCTATCGAAAGGTTGGGCAATCTTGATAACGCGTAAGGAATCAAGTGTTCTTTTCCTTTCCTATGCGACATATTAAACTTAAATTGTTGTAAGCGAAAAATCCATCGAGCTAATCTCCCAGAAACATTTTGTTGACGCATTAGCCACAATAAACTAGAGTGATCAGTAACTACTTCAAATTCTTGCAATTCCAAATAACACCTAAATTTTTCTATAGCCAGTATAACGGCTAAACATTCGCGTTCAGTAACACTATAATTGCGTTGGGCACGAGTTAACTTTTTAGACATGAAAGCAATAGGCTTCTCTTCCTCTGCGTCTGATAATTGGACGAGTACAGCGCCAATACCATAATCGCTGGCATCGCAATGTAAGAAAAATTTCTTATTAAAGTCCGGGTTTTGTAGAATAGGGGCAGAAGTTAATAGATCCTTCAACTTATTCATAGAAGCTTGAGCTTCCGGAGTCCAAACAAAATTTCTTTTTGTTGACAACAGTTCCGTTATAGGATAAGT
This sequence comes from Drosophila paulistorum, assembly GCA_018152135.1. NCBI lineage: Eukaryota > Metazoa > Arthropoda > Insecta > Diptera > Drosophilidae > Drosophila > Drosophila paulistorum. The sequence goes on along the minus strand of JAECXG010000811.1, from coordinate 1,571,430 downwards.
GAGATCGGCAAAATTCGGTATAAAACGACGATACCAACCGCAAACTCCAAGAAATCCTCTAGTTTGTTTCAAATTCCTAGGTGGTGGCCAATTTTTAATACATTCAATCTTTGACGGATCGGTGCAGATACCTTTACTGTCTATCACATATCCTAAATAACTAATGCTTGCGACACAAAACCGACTTTTCTCTATGTTAATGGACACATTAGCTTTCCGAAATTGCTCCGCAATTCTTGCTAACACTGAAAGATGGGATGAGAAATCCTCTGAAATTATACACAGATCATCTAAATAGCAAAAAACACAATGGCGAAGGTCAGCAGGGACTACTTCATCCATTAGACGACTCATAGTAGATGTGGCATTACAAAGGCCGAAAGGCATAACTTTGAATTGATATAACGGTCTTCCTGGCACTGTAAATGCAGTAAGAGGTTTAGATGCTTCGGTTAATTCTATTTGCCAATAGGCATCCTTTAAATCGATTTTGGAAATAATATTTGCCTTGGGTAATCTTGAAAAAATACTGTCAATGCTGGGCAAAGGATAAGCATCCTTAATTGTGACTGCATTTAACTTGCGAGCGTCTAAGCACAGTCGCACTTTATTGGGCTTTATTACTGGTCGAATAGGAGAGCTCCAGGCGCTAACAGCTGGTTCGATAACTCCTAGTTGAATCATACGATCAATTTCCGTGTATACTAATTTTTCAACAGCGGGACTAATAGCGTAAAAACGTTGTTTTACCGGTTTGGCTTCGCCAATCTCAATATGATGTTTTATTAAGGACGTACGTCCGAGATGATGACTTGCATTGGGAAACATTTGCTTGACGGCTTCCAGCTGTCTAATTTGAGAATACGAAAAAGAATAAGAACTAGGGTCGGTCTCTAACTTTTTTTCAGAACCAATCTCGATTGAACTAATTATAGATGGGGCAAGTTCGAAAATTCTCCAAAAATCATGACCTAATATTAATCTTTTCTTCAACGTGGGAATTACAAATAATTTTAACATTCTTTCCAATCTACCGTACCGTACTATTACTTCTAACATACCAATCACATTTTGGCCGTTTCCGTCCGCTGTGCGCACTTGACCTTTAGTTTTTACAAATTGGGGAAAATGTGAAAAATCTGTTTGTGCTAAATCCGAGCCTATACAACTAATGCTGGCACCGGTATCCAATAAACCTAATTCTGTGAACGTAAGAAATGAGACTTCTGCATAGCTCCTATTATCGTTGTCGTTTCTAAAAATTGTTGCAACAAAAAGTTTCCTGGTTTGTCTTGCGTGATCATAATATTTCCTTAGTCTCAACGTGCGTTTAGCCAAGGGTTGGTCAGATCTGAAAATTTTGTCTTTAACAGTAAGGTAATGTTGTAAACGCTCCGGATATGACAAAAATCTTAGTGGGAGTTTTTGAGACTTTCGTACGTTTACTTTGTGATTCACAATGTTGATACTTTGTTGAACGTTTTCCGAGTTTGATGTAACTATTGCGGGAGCATCTGACGTTGTCTGGATGCACTCTTCGGTCGGTTTTCCGCTAACCTTTTTATACAATCTTGACATTGAGGCTTGTAAACATTGGCCGTGCCGCAACCGTAACAAAAAATGGTGCGTTCCTCTAGACAGTTTTGCCATGTGTGACCGGCTTCGCGACAATTCCAACAAACGAATTTCCCTTGCACAGCGGCAACTTCATATTCCTCGTCTGGGTCTGGAACTATTTTATTATCTTCTGTTTCCCCCTTTTGAATTTCAAAAATTTGTCTGCGTCCATTCGCTTTGACGTTAGAAATTACTTTTACTTGAGGGCTGAGCTCTTGTGTTAGATTTTATTGCATCTGTACTAATCTACAAAGGTGACCTATTGATGCGATGGATTGATATAGTAACTTTTGTCGTATCTCTGGCAACAGGTTATTTTGTAAAATTTCCATCAGCTCCTCTTCCTCAAAGTTTATACCGAACTTGTCAATCAAAGAAGCTACCTCATCGTAAAAACAAACAAAAGATTCTCCAGCTTTTTGCTTTCTCGCACGAATCATTTCTTTGCTCATAAAATCTGATCGATAGTCTTTATATTGCTGACGAATAGCTGAACAAAACTCGCTCCATACTATTCGCGGGACTTGCTTATGATATCTCCAATACCACTCGCGGGCTTTTCCTCCAAATAATATTTGAATATGTTTACACACCCCAATAAAATCACTATCAAGAGTTTCCTCCGTTAGGGCTTTTACTCTATAAATAAATTCTTCTACTCCTAGACCTTCTGTAGATCCGTCAAAACGTAGATTCCATTTCTGCATTACATTTGCAATTTTTGCATTTTGAACAGTTGTAGGGCAGGGCGAACTTATCAAAGATCGGGTTTGGACCGTGTCTAATGGGACTTCTCGCTGGCCTAAATTCATAGGTAACGACGATACTACACGAGAAACTGTTTGTTCTATCATATTTTGTATGACCGTATAATCGATCTCTCGATTAGGACGAGTATTATTACCACGATTGAGTCTTGCTCTTCGCTGATTAGGCATGGTTCTAGGTAATTGCGGTTCTGGTTGATTACTACTGTGACTGGCATCTAAGCATGATGCTGGTGCTTCGCTAACTGATACAGCTAGTTCGTTGAGCTGTTCTGCTCTGTCTCTTGGGACTTGACTTAGCTGTTTTGTAAAATTACGAGTCCATGCTCGAGAAGTGCTGGGTGCCAATGACAAATGTTTTTCCTTAGGTTTTGGTGAACAGTTGCCTACTACGAGCTTTATACTAGACACATTTATCTCACTCTCACAAATTGGGCAATGCTTTTCCTTTTCTAGTAGAGCTTCCAAACAGGATTTATGAAAAATGTGTTTACAGGGAGTACAGAAACATGTTTGCGTGTTGTCAAAAACCAAGGAACAAATTTTGCATATGTTTTCTGCTGCATATTTGGTGGACTATGTTGAACTAAAGACATTCTTTTTTTTTTTTTTTTTTAAATTATTTTCCTAAAAGTGACATGACTGGGTACATGATTTGAAATCGTAACTAGCTAAATGAACCTAAAGAATATTGGTAACTTTACTATTTTTGTTTTGGGCTATTGCATCTACAAAATTGTTTCTTTTAGTCAGGCTTTGGCCTTTTTAATCTTCTGATCGGCAAGGCTATACTATCTGTATTACCAAGATCCAGACACCAGAACATTAAATCATCCAAGTCTTGCTATCAAACAATATGTTCGTGTTCTCTTCGATTTATTTAGACGTTCAGCTGACGTAACATGATCTAAAATCCAATCAGTACTGATATCGAAACATCCAATATACAATAATCTAAATTGTTAAGAAAAATTTGAACGACTTTACTAAACGAGTGCTAAATTATCGAGGACCTTAACTAAACGAGCAATTTGTGATACAGAGTATTGAAATTCTTGTTTACATTCATTCTTGCTTTTAACTTTGCGGCGGAATATTCCTAACAGAAACATCGGCTTCGCCAAGCAGACTTCAACCGTGCAGGTTCATTTATCCGCGTAAGTTAAACCATAATATAATCTAACAAAATCGACGAAAAATTTGAAACCTCATGTTTTGATCTTAAGACTTTCCTGATATACTTGAACTCAACACTTTATATCACTTAGGGTAGAACTACATACTTCTAATGTGGTCTGCTGTCAAAATAACCACATGCCGTAACTTAAATAAACTTCTTGTCTATATCTAATATTGTCAAGGAGTTGAGTATGCTTTCATCTTGCCCCACGTTGGGCGCCAAAAATTTTATGTAACCTTCGTATACGGTTTTCGTTGCGCGCCCTAAATTTTATATAATCGGTTCTCCTATCACAGCGACGATAAATCTATCGATAACCAAACGAAGGCGGTAGGTGAATTGCAGCAGATCGAGATCCTCTGGTTCCGTAGCTCTTGCGGGGTGGGGGGGTTGTTTGCTGAATCTCTACCTTTAAGTATAAAATTTAATTTTATTAGGATCTCTACTGAAACTAGCTTTAAATGAAAATCAAATGTCGGGCCGAAAATACTTACGAAAACAGTAAGTAATTCATGTTAATAACAAACGAAAGAAATGAAGGTGTATCCTTTGGGTCACAAGCTAGCTGTTACTGAGGTCAAGATGTAGATGGACCTTATCAGTTCTATACCCTCCCAACCATGAATCTTTATTGGCATTTGTAAAGATTCCCAAAAAAAAACTGATCGATATCAACTCATGTACCCATGTCACTAGGAAAATTAATTTTAAAGCTTAAGCAATCATATTCAATTTCATTATAATTTCAGATAGGAGCATTTCGAGTTGTACAGAATAAATTTTAAAGAAATATTTACTGACTAATTTTAAACCGCTGGTCTGGTATGACTCAACATTTTGAGATTCCGAACTTTCAGTCTTGCAAAACGATGTAACTCAAAGTAAATTAAACTATTGAATAATAGGGACTAAAACTAGTAGTATAAGAGAGAGCTTACTAGTTACGCATTATTAATTATGGTAGAAGATTATAGAATAAAAAAATGTAGAAGGAATATCCAATGAATCAAGTTAACCTTTTCTTGTAATTATTCATCTTATTTTCAAGTTCTCTTTTATCTTTTTTTTTTTTTTTTTTTTTTTTTAAATTCTTTAAAGTTATTTTAAATTTTCAAGTCGCACAAATTCACTCATAGCTTTTGATTGCTCTTCAAGTCAAGCATTATTTACGAAAATTTTTTTTTTTTTATATTCAATTCGATTATTTGGTTGATCACAAAACGCTGAAACAGAAATTACATCAACAAAATCAGAGTATCAATTGACTACCGTCCTCCATAGTTCGCAAAAACTTGGTTAAAAGTAGCCGAATTGATACTGCTTAATACACTAGGCACTTACCCCATAGTTTACTCGCTGAAAGGCCTTCCATCTATGCACTGTGGGTAGGTGTTTGTATGATGATTTCTCCTTCGCGCTTTATGACCACCATTAACTCCGTTCACTCACTTTGCTTTTACATTTACTATATTTTACGTTACTCTCGACTCGAATTATTTAATATAACCTTAACGAGATTTTAATCGATTCAATATTTGACTTATTTACATTTTTTTTTTTTGGTTTAACTTGATTAGGACTTGAAATTTAAAAATAAGATCAGAAATGAAAATATCGAGACTTAAAGATTTCGTTCAAAACGAGGTCAATTTCAAAAAAACAATTGTAGGAGGTTTCGAGGTGGTCACATGGAATGCGCTAAATCGGGCAACAGCAAGCAGTATCCAGAATTTGGAAAAAATCCAGTTCACCGAAGGTTAGGACACCTTTCGGGAAATGAGACACTTTGGCCGCACTGTAAGCCTTAACTTGGAAACGATGTGGCACTGCCGGTGTTTAGTTGGCGGTGTCTTTTCAATGTCCTGAACGCCAATTCCAGAAGGCAACGACAACCGAAAATTCGAATACACGTGCTCCGGCACCAGAAATGAATATTTGTAAACTCGCCGGTTCCCAAAAAATAATCCTCCCAAACGAAAGCTACCAGGAATATTGGCCGGAAAAAGTAAGGTTTCCAATCTAGGATATGGAGTAAGATGCAGATGGCGGCGGGGCAAAAATTCGAATTAACCTACATACCTGCTATGATTTATAACCAAAGATTTGGGCTACAGCTTTTTTTATTGAACACTTTTCTCCTCGGAATTAAAATGAAAATGAAGCCTAGCAGAAAAAAAATGAAGCGCGTTGCCACCTCAAGAAAAACGATAGATCATTTATCGCTATCCCCCTATTATGCGGTTATCGCTCGATCGATACCAATATTTTTATTTATTGATTGATCGCTATTGGCAAAGTGGCGCGTAAAGACGTTAAGTTTAAAAATTTGAAAGTTTAAACTAGAGCACGCTACAAGATCTCTGGTATATATTTCAAAAGCTTGTTGCAAGAAATGGGATTCCCAGAAAGTTTTATTTACGGCGTGCACGGCAAGAATACGACAAAAGGTTCGAATTTGAGCTCCCAGCTTATTTGATACAGCATCTTTTATGTAAGTAAAATAACCATATAAGAGGAGTTCTTGGCCTTCCGAGCATTTTTTATGATTCGTGAATTTGCAAGACAATATATTAAGTTATTTAAAACCTTCCTTAGTGCGTCAAAAAAAAACATTCTCAAAATGGGTCGACGCACATCTATCGAAAAGCGTCATTCATCACATGAAAAATGGAGAGACTGTCTGGAAAATAGGAGAACTTGTTACCCTCAGTGCCTCTACTGTCCAGCACATCATAGAGCGCTTTAACCACGAGAACAGCTATCTGCTCCGAAGCTGGCTGCTGAAGTTGAGAATGAGATGGGCAAGTCGGCAAGTGCAGAGACTATCCGTCGTGTGCTGCAGGACCACGATTTTAACGGCCGAGTAGCAAGAAAAAAGCCCTTTATTAATAAAAAAATGAAGTAAGTAAGTCGTCTCGCCGACTTAGGTATACCATACACCAGTAAAACAAATATTTCAAATTTGTAAAAACAAATAACAAAATAATAACAGCATTTGCCTATTTTAATAAAGTTCTGTTCACATGCTTTTTACAAGCATATCTTAGTGTCTCGCTCACTCATGCATTTGAGCACCCTAGCGCCCCACCCGGCAACGGCCAACTCCGGCCTTATGGAAAAACGGTTTTATGCATAACTTGGCTATTTTTCACAAAACGCTGAAACAGAAATTACATCAACAAAATCAGAGTATCAATTGACTACCGTCCTCCATAGTTCGCAAAAACTTGGTTAAAAGTAGCCGAATTGATACTGCTTAATACACTAGGCACTTACCCCATAGTTTACTCGCTGAAAGGCCTTCCATCTATGCACTGTGGGTAGGTGTTTGTATGATGATTTCTCCTTCGCGCTTTATGACCACCATTAACTCCGTTCACTCACTTTGCTTTTACATTTACTATATTTTACGTTACTCTCGACTCGAATTATTTAATATAACCTTAACGAGATTTTAATCGATTCAATATTTGACTTATTTACATTTTTTTTTTTGGTTTAACTTGATTAGGACTTGAAATTTAAAAATAAGATCAGAAATGAAAATATCGAGACTTAAAGATTTCGTTCAAAACGAGGTCAATTTCAAAAAAACAATTGTAGGAGGTTTTATGATTCGTGAATTTGCAAGACAATATATTAAGTTATTTAAAACCTTCCTTAGTGCGTCAAAAAAAAACATTCTCAAAATGGGTCGACGCACATCTATCGAAAAGCGTCATTCATCACATGAAAAATGGAGAGACTGTCTGGAAAATAGGAGAACTTGTTACCCTCAGTGCCTCTACTGTCCAGCACATCATAGAGCGCTTTAACCACGAGAACAGCTATCTGCTCCGAAGCTGGCTGCTGAAGTTGAGAATGAGATGGGCAAGTCGGCAAGTGCAGAGACTATCCGTCGTGTGCTGCAGGACCACGATTTTAACGGCCGAGTAGCAAGAAAAAAGCCCTTTATTAATAAAAAAATGAAGTAAGTAAGTCGTCTCGCCGACTTAGGTATACCATACACCAGTAAAACAAATATTTCAAATTTGTAAAAACAAATAACAAAATAATAACAGCATTTGCCTATTTTAATAAAGTTCTGTTCACATGCTTTTTACAAGCATATCTTAGTGTCTCGCTCACTCATGCATTTGAGCACCCTAGCGCCCCACCCGGCAACGGCCAACTCCGGCCTTATGGAAAAACGGTTTTATGCATAACTTGGCTATTTTTTGTCCGATTTTGATCAAATTTGGTATTTTGCTGGATATTAGTATCAGTTTCAAGTGTGCCAAATTTGATTCCACAAGGTGAAAAATTACGGGAGATAATCGAGTTTTTCAAATTTCGGGGGCGGAAAGGGGCGTGGCAAAATCTTTATAATTACAAAATGAGCGTATTTACTAAGCAAATATACATACCAAATATGGTGTCTCTAGCTGCAATAGTTTTTGAGATAAACGTTTTTTTTGCATTGCGGGGGCGGAAAGGGGCGTGGCAAAATCTTTATAATTACAAAATGTGCGCATTTACTAAGCAAATATACATACCAAATATGGTGTCTCTAGCTGCAATAGTTTTTGAGATAAACGTTTTTTTCGAATTGCGGGGGCGGAAAGGGGCGTGGCAAAAATTTGAAACAAACTCGATCACTCTACATACTACATGAGCCTACATTCCAAATTTGGTGGCTCTATCTCTTATAGTCTCCGAGAACTAGGCGTTCATACGGACGGACAGACGGACAGACGGACGGACGGACGGACAGACGGACATGGCTAGATCGACTCGGCTGTTGATACTGATCAAGAATATATATACTTTATGGGGTCGGAAAAGCTTCCTTCTTCCTGTTACATACATTTTGGCGACTTTAATATACCATTTCACCCTATGGGTGTATGGTATAAAAACCAACAAAGCCGACATGTCTTTACAAAGAAGCACATTTTGAAGGATATGGCATTCTGGAACTCTGTCGTTTTCTCAGACGAGTCCAAATTTAATATTTCTAGTTCCGACGGGTTGTCATAGGTGTGGAGAAAGCCTAATACAGAGCTCAACAAGGAGAATATAAAATCCACTGTGAAGCATGGAGGGGGCCACGTAATGGTTTGGGCTTGTATGTCAGCAGCCGGAGTGGGGAGCTTAGTATTTATTGAGGGAATAATGGATAAAATGCAGTACCTCAACATTTTGAAAGGTAATCTGCTCCAAAGTGCTGAGAAACTTGGTATAAGAAGCAATTTCCGGTACTACCAAGACATTTCCGGTACTCCGGCACAAGGCCGGAAGACCGGAATAAAAATAGCCAAGTTATGCATATAAACGTTTTCCCATAAGGCCGGAGTTGGCCGTTGGCGGGTGGTGGCGCTAGGGTGCTCATGAGTGAGTGAGATACTAAGATATGCTTGTAAAAAGCATGTGAACAGAATTTTTTTTAAATAGGCAAATGCATTTTTGATTACAAATTTGAAATATTTGTTTTACTGGTGTATGGTATACCTAAGTCGGCGAGACGACTTACTTACTTTATTTTAATTTACGTACATTTGAAAGACTGTACCAAATAAGCTGTGAGGCTAGTTTTTGATTTGATTTCGTTATATTAGTTTTCTACTGTTAAATAGCTCTGATTAGAATTAAATTAATTTGTTTTCGAAAGCAAATAGTATTTATTATTAAAATGACATTTTTAGTTTTATGGTAGTGTGTACAGATTCCAAGCAATGACTGTTTCAATTTTTGAAAGAGAGCTGTATCAAATAAGCTGTGAGCCACTGTACATACACTCAGCGAAATTCAATTCAAGGCAACCACATCTTGGTACTCACAACTGCAAAAAAATAAGGCACATCAAGTAACGGGACATTTTTTTTTTCTATTTTCCTTTGTCTTGATTTTCGTTTTATATTTTTACCATACACAATAATTAACAGTTATTTTTGTCGTAAGAATAAGGTAATTTCGTGCACATTCATGATAATTGGTGCAATTTGATGCGAAATTCAATTAAAGTCATTTTGTCTTTAGTCGTGGTAAGACGTCTGGGAAGGATTTGATGTGTGATTTTTGGTATAAAATTTATTTGACATAATTTTTTTTAACGTTTGGTTCAATTTGGAGGAGGTTCGTTAATGGTGTGGGCTGCCTTTAGCTACCACAATCGAACTCCAATTTGCAAAGTTTCCGGGCGTTTGAACTCCCAAGGCTACATAAATTTGTTGGAGAATGTTCTTGTGGATTTCTTGGAGGAAGAACCGTTTTCTGACTCAATTTTTTAACAGGATAATGCAGCCATACATGTTTCGTGGGCTAGTCGAGCGTGGTTTCAGGAGAAACAAATCACCACCATGTTATGGCCTGCTCGATCTCCGGATTTAAATCCTATCGAGAACATGTGGGGGAACCTTGCCAGGCGTGTTTATGCTGGCGGACGAAAATTTCAATCGGTGGAAGAGCTTAGAGTAACGGTTTCACAGGAATGGGCTCAAATCAAATCGACTTTCAAAAAATGATTGATTCTATGCCAAACAGGATTTTCGATGTAATTCAAAAATCTGGGGGATCGACTCATTATTAAGTGAAATTTTTGAGATGTTATATATTTTTTTTTTTTTTTGTAATTTTTTTAATTTTGCTGAGTGTATCTCCAGACTTTTGGAACATCGTAATTTTTAGTGATGAGAGCCAATTTTTCATTATTGGCATCAAAGGACGCATACTTGTGTGGCGTACAAGTGGTACACCATATGATGTACAAAATCTTCCTCCTACAGTTAATCACGGAGGAGGCGGCGTGATGGTATGGGGGTGGATGGCAGCAAGTGGTGCTGGCAACCTTGTATTTATTGAGTCAACAATGGACCATAAGACTTATTTGGACATCTTAAAAGCCAATTTGCACGAAAGTGCAAGAAAATTAGGCCTTGGTACAATACAAAAAACTAGCTGCAATCAGCACCACAGTCGCCGGACTCAAATCCTATTCAATATGTGTGGGATTTTCTGGAGCGTAGGATTCGCTAGCGAACCAAATGATCAAAGGATATGTTGAAAACCGTCATAATGGAGGAGTGGCTTCAAATTTCGCAAAGCGTACCCCAAAAATTGGTTATGTCGAAACGATTGGCCGAAACTATTAAAGGGAAGGGTTATCCCACATCTTATTACTTGTTTTTGTTTTTTTTTTTTATACCCTTGCAGAGGGTATTATAAAATTGGTCAGATGTTTGTAACGCTCAGAAGGAGACGTTTCCGACCCCATAAAGTATATATATTCTTGATCAGAATGAGAAGCTGAGTCGATATAGCCATGTCCGTCTGTCCGTCGGTGCGTACACGTTTTACTCAGCCATCTTAAGAGCTATCGAGTTGAAATTTTTTTTGGGTGCTTTTTATTACCCAGGTGAGATAAAGTATGAAAATTGTCAGGATCGGACTACTATATCATATAGCTCTGGAAGAAAAACTTTTGCAAAAATTGGAGTATCTCCATGAAATTTACCAATATAATAGAATTTGATATAAAATCTCAGATCCCAAAATTTGAATTTGATCGGATAAATAGAACACAAGTTACAGTCAATACAAATCGGTTCAAGCGCTGCCGGGAGAGCTGCTTGGTGTCTACTACGTCATCAGCAAATCAAACAGAGCTACACGAACTGTATGTGTATGCGTGTTGTGCTTTGCTTAGGGAATGATGGAAAAATTTGTAGTAAAAAGAGAAATAATTTGAATGTTTTGTTTGTGTATTGTTGAATTGAGTTGCAGGGAAAGAAATTTCAAAATGTAAAAAAATTATTGCCAAGGACTGCAAGGGTATATAAACTTCGGCATTGCCGAAGTTAGCTTCTTTGATATTTTTTACATGTTTTTAACATTTTTATTGTCTGCATTTTTAACTATAATTAACTATTATTTTAACTATTATTATTATTAATAATATTAGGTATCCGATTCCGACAGACTTCGAACTTCCTTACCAAACACTATTTCTTTACTAGATTTATTGCGATTGCTTTTGCAGAAAGTTGTTATATGTAAGTGGGTCTGAAAAACTAATAATGAATTCATTAAATCCTCCATTGTATTTACACGCGAGTTTTTCGTGTATGCTTGAGCCGAAAACTTCGTAAATTTTTGTTATTTGCTTCCAAAGCTTCTTCCGACATCATGCCAATCGGAAGGGCTACACATTCTATAATTTCGGCTCCGTCAGTTAATATTTTGTGCAATGAGCTGGGCATGTAAAACCAGGAATATTCTTGCACAAATATCTTTGCAGTTTCCATCGTATATTTCCTAAAGCTATCGGCATTTATTGCACAATCTGAAGGAACGCAAAATAACACCAAGTCTTTTTATCAGGTCATGGTTTACTCCAGTAATTTGAGCGGACAGTTCTGACTTTTCAAAAAACCTTCGAGCTGTATTTCCACTATTCGTGATGCCAGACCCTTGCATTGGAATATCTATCAATAAAGACATTTCGATTCTGAATCTTTCTTGGATGACTGCCTTTTGTTTATCGACTATGCTCTTGTCCGAAGCACGAACTTGCCAGGAATCCAACAATGCAAAGTCGATTATCCAATTTAGAAATGAGGCTCAAAGACCTATGCGATGCCCACCGACAATTCTCGTAATGGTGTGGTCCAGCATTTCTTGTAAAGGGACTTCAGCCCAACTTTCTTCCGCACATTTTTTTCGCCGATCGCAAAACATCATATGTTGGAAAAATATTAGCTTTTCGCGTGTAATCGCCATCAATATAAAGCGCCAATGCTTCTTCTGGAGAATATTTAATGGGTAATTGTTGTTCTGCATCCAAACTTTTTTTTTTATTTTTTTAGATGCGTCGGGATCTGCTTCTACCATTGAAACAATGTTCGATGCACTCCGTTTACCACATTTATATAGGCTTATACGTGTTGCTCTCATAAGGTCATTGCAAGAATTGTGTTCCACAAGATGTGATAATTTTGTGCACTGACCGTTGTGGTGGCAATTTTCAATATCTATGGGTTTTCGCCCTGGAGCCAATTTTTCTTCAGGGCTCAGAAGAACCAAATCGTCGTTGAGCCAGGCTGCGTTGTTCTTCGCCAATCGATTCTTATTTCTTTTGCTTTTCTTCCACTATTCAGACAATTTTTTGTGGAAAATTTTGAGTTTATCCATAATTGAATGGTAGTCCTGCTCACTACAGTCCGATTTCTTGAGAACATTAGAAATGAAGCAAGTAAGTCGTCTCGCCGACTTAGGTATACCATACACCAGCAAAACAAATATTTCAAATTTGTAATAACAAATGCATTTGCCTATTTCAAAAAAATTCTGTTCACATGCTTTTTACAAGCATATCTTAGTATCTCGCTCACTCATGCATATGAGCACCCTAGCGCCCAACCCGCCAACGGCCAACTCCGGCTTATGGCAAAACGGTTTTATGCTTAACTTGGCTATTTTTCCGATTTTGTCCGATTTTGATCAAATTTGATATTTTGCTGGGTATTAGTATCAATTTCAAGTGTGCCAAATTTGATTACACAGGATAGAAAATTACGGGAGATAATCGAGTTTTTCAAATTTCGGGGGCGGAAAGGGGCGTGGCAAAATCTTTGTACATACAAAATGAGCGTATTTACTAAGCAAATATGCATACCAAATATGGTGTCTCTAGCTGCAAAAGTTTTTGAGATAAACGTTTTTTTTGAATTGCGGGGGCGGAAAGAGGCGTGGCAAAAATTTGAAACAAACTCGATCACTCTACATACTACATAAGCCTACATACCAAATTTGGTGGCTCTATCTCTTATAGTCTCCGAGATCTAGGTGTTCATACGGACAGACGGACGGAAATGGCTATATCGACTCGGCTGTTGATACTGATCAAGAATATATATACTTTATGGGTGTTCACGCCACCGTGTGAACAGCAGAGAGTGAGGGGTAGGGTTTTTCCCAAAACGGAATGCGGTCATACTGAGGAGGGTGACGAAGCGCTCTCCTGTAAATCGCCATCATCAATCCAGTACGAGACTTACATTCGAACACCCGTTCTTTTTGCCTTCATATATATATTCGAACCTATTGTATATGTACTTCAACCCGAAACATTTCGTGTGTGTCGGGCTATCTGTGAATAAATTGAATAAAGCATAGTTTTTAAAAGAAGGTTTCCCGCGTTCTTAATTAATCACTCGCTCACCATACCACGAAGAAATTGGCACCCGCCAAGCTTGTACCCCAGCAAATCTATCCGCCCCTCCACGAGCAATGGGGTCGGAAAGGCTTCCTTCTGCCTGTTACATACATTTTGGCGACTTTAATATACCATTTCACCCTATGGGTGTATGGTATAAAAACTAAATCAAATCAACTTTTTATTTATTTTTTGGGAAAATGCGACATGTCGCCGCAACGTCGATTGAAAAATCAACCACCATTTTGCGCAGACATTCCGGCGAAATGTCGCCGCAAGTTCCGTTGAACGCACGAGCAATATGTTTGCTCGAATTTTTGGCGAAATATCGCCGCAAGTTCCGTTGAACACACAAGCGACTTTGTTATTTGTCTTTAGCGGAATTTCCGGCGATCTGTCGCCGAAAAATCGATATAATGTCCGAGGCGCTAGGACATGCAATGCTAAATGTCGCCGCAAATTTGTATGGCTCGTCCCCTGAAATTCCGAAACGACATCTGACAAATTGCCTCGAATTTTCAGAGGAATTTGTGGCGACCGGTACTGAAGGGTCATTTTACACTCATACACATAGAGTTTATATACGCAATGACGTAGTAGGCTGATGGCACCTAACTGGCCGTAACTTGTGTAATATACATACATACGTACTTTCCAGAAAAAGTATGCGTACAAGGTGAATGAGAAATTAAAAAAAAAAAATATTAATAATTGTAATTATGTTATTTTGGAAATTTTCATTTAAATGATAAGCACATTATTTATTATTAGAATTAGAAAGAACTGAGAACCCACTCCAAGAATTCTAGAACAAAGTTTCGCAGTAGAGTATATGTCTGTATGTATATATATGTTTATTAAGACAATTATATGGCGAACCGAATGGTACGACGAAAGATGAACAACTAACTGAACTGAAAATTAGTGTGGGCAGACTACAAGTACATATTGTTGCCAAATTAATAGATACGATTATATTCCCAGATTATCAACACTCCTTCTCAACAAATTACTTGTATGCTCAAGCACTAATGACAGTTCATTTCAGTGATACATTTCATATGTTTACATTTTTGCAAATTCTTAGTCAATACATCAGAGTTCATGTCGTTACTACAAATATACTGAACATCAATTTCTTTTTTTTTAAAAAGCTCTCTGATATGATGGTACTTTATATCAATATGTTTGCTTCTATTATGCAGAGTTGGGTTTTTAGTTAAACATTGGGCACTTTGATTATCGCAATACAATAATACAGTTTGAACATCGTTAAAACCCATCTCGTTCAAAAACGTCTTCAAGTACACCGCTTCTCTTGCCGCCGTGGATAACGCAATGTACTCCGTTTCAGTGCTACTTAAAGCCACCAGACTTTGCTTTTTGGACTCCCATGATATTGCGCTGCCAGCATACATAAAAACATATTTAGTATATGATTTTCGGTCTATGGAGTCGTTTGCCCAATCAGCATCCACGTACCCGGTGATTTGGGTCCCAGCCATCTCGTAGTGAAGCTTCATGCTAGCTGTGCCCTTTAAGTAGCGCAGCACTCTTTTTGCCGCCACTTTGTGTTCTTTATGGGGTCTCACATTCATCTGCGCAAACTTAACAACGGAATGTAAAATATCTGGCCTGGTTGTTGCGGCCAAAAACATCAATGACCCCACAAGCGACTGATATTTCTTCTTCTGATCAGTAGGTATTCAGTAGAGCTGGGAAACTATCGATAGTGGTCCCATTCGATATTTTCGATGTTTTGAGAGCAAAAATTCGATACTATCGATACTATCGTTTTTTACTCAAGCCCGTTATTTGATACTCAAGCTTATTTTGTAAGACATAATAATGTTGGAATTAAACTTTGCAAAATGAAATTACAAGCAACTTTTAATTATTTTAAACATGTATTTAGTATAAAAGATCTGCTTATGAAATTAAATATCATTTTGTTTTCCAAAAAACAAAAAAAAAAAGCGCATTTTGTCAGTTTTCAGAGGCCTAATGAGATCAACTCTATTAAGCCATACAACAAATTAAACTTCATTTTGTTTTACAAAAAGTCAAATTAACAATTGGTCATTAGACATCTAAGATCTAGTGATATCAATTCTCTTAAAAAATAAATCAAATTTTTATCCATGCTCAGAACCACCAACCCACACTGAAGTTTATCTAAAATGGATTTTTATAGTAAATTTGTTACATTTAAAGCTTATTTATTCATTTATCTTACCCAATTTGCAGCAGCCAGTACTTGCTTTTTGCGCCAATTCAATTGATGTGTAGCTATTAAAAATGCTCACTACTATCGATAGTGACAAAAAACTATCGATGGTGGCTCAAAAATGCAAAAATTCGATACCTCGATAGTACCATCGATAGTTTCCCAGCTCTAGTATGCAGGAAGCGTCTTCACATTTGACTTGATATCCGGCTTCTAGAGGTGTTTACATCGCCTTGTAATCAGACATTCCCCACGTGCGTAACATTTTTCCAATGTATTGTTGATGTCCAATTGCAATTTTTCCAGTTTCCGTTTCTCGCTCGACTTCTATGCCTAAGAAGTGATTCAATTGACCGCCATCTACTTTGTCGAACTTATTCCCGATCGATCGTTTGATGTCCATTAAGTCATCTTTACTAGAACTGGCCACGAGCAGATCATCGACGTATTCTGTAATGATATTAAGCCTACCTATCTTATTGCGTGCATAAACGCATGGCTCAGTAATGCATGGTCTGAAATTTAGTTTTCTAAGCACTTCATCTAGTCTGTTATTCCATTCTCTACCACTCTGCTTCAAACCATAAAGCGATTTTTTCAATTTCAAAACTCTTTCTGGATAGGTGTCGCTAACAAATCGACTAGGCTGCTTCATATAAACTTCTTTTGACAAGTCACTATTCAGATATGCCGACGATACGTCTAGTTGATGGAGATAAAGATTATACTCTACTGCTAGAGCTAATACCAAATTATTGCGCACAACCCTTAGCGACTAACCTGGACTTAAATTTTTCGACAAAACCATTTTTGTCAGCTTTAATCGCAAAAAACCACAAACAGCCAATAGCTTTCTTACCTACCAAGTATTGTTTGCCTTCAATGCATCTATCTCCTTCTGCATTGATGCTATCCATTCGCTTCTTATTTCGCCATTAATGGCGTCATTAACTCCTAATGGAACTTTTACCTTTTCTGCTTTTAGCATATTCACCATATTATACTGCTTTCGAGGTCTACCTGGTTTACCCGTTCTTACTACTTTTGGACGCCCTGGACCTCGACTTCCACCAATTTCAGCTTCTGAGTCCTCTTCAGGCTCCTCGTTAATTTCGTTTTCGCCTCCTTGGGGCCGTTGACTGATTTCTTCATCAACTTCAAGCTGATCGCTATCCGCGCTCTCATAGTTGTCGCTCACATCGCTATTTCTTTCTTGCTCATCTGGATTCGGTCCATTACCTGCTTGGTCACACTCTTCAGAACCGATTGGCGTTGGGTTACTCGGCAAATAGGATTCAAACAGCTCCATGTCTCCCTCTTCACTGCTAGATCCAGCCATGTCATTCTCTAAGAAGACTACATCTCTGCTCTCAATCAGCTTTTTCTTCTCCGGACTGTACAAACGATAAGCTTTCGCTGTCAAGGAATACCCAATCATTAAATATTCCTCCCCTTTGGCAGCGAACTTCTTATTATGAGTCTTCTTCAGAGCGATAGCCTTGGCTCCAAAGATTCTAAGATGGGAAACTTTTGGTCTTCTACCAAACCAAGCTTCAAAAGGCGTCATGTTTACCACTGAATGCGTCTCGGACCTGTTTCGTAAATACGCCGCTGTTTTTACCGCTTCAGCCCACAGTATCTTATTGGCTCCAGAATGTACCAACATACTTCTGGCCGTTTCAACCAATGTTAAATTCATGTGCTCAGCTACCCCGTTCTGCTGTGGGGTATATGGCACTGTTAATTGTCTTTTAATGCCATTTTCCTTTAAGAAATATTCGAAGTTACGACTTGAGACGTGAGTCTTTAAACTTTTGTTTGCACTGTACACTGGACAAAATCGCAAACTTTCGTTTTCCTTTGCCTTTTCCTTCGCAATCGGCAATAAAGTGGCCTAACTGTCCACGCTTAAAACATTTTTTGTTTCTCTTTGCATTGTTCTTCACGTATGCCTTCTTTTGCTCTTTTGTATTTGTTTTCGACACATACATACATACACATGATTTGTACCGTTTTCGTTTTCATCGAAATTCATTCGCTATCTCTCTCCTTCACCGAGAAGTTTGATTTTCAAATCAGAGAGAGATGGCAATACTCTCGCGTTCCGATCGCGACGACGCACAGTGGGCGATTTGGCTGATCTAGCGTAACGAAATTAATTACTCAAAAAATAAAAACAATTTTGCAATAATGGTAATTTTTATATTATTTGGACCCTTCAAGGCACAATATTTAATAACTTTTTGCAACTTAAAAATTTTTGTTATGCTTTTTTTTTAGAGCGAAGCTCTCTTAGGCGCGTTGGGGTAGGAAATTTTTTTTAAAAAACGTCAGATCTGCAGCGCGTCAGCCGAACACGTTCGGCACCTCTGCGTGTAAGCCGAACGGCTGCCGAAGTCGTCACACAAAAAAATCAAAAGCGTGAGGGTGGATTTAGTTTCTCTCAGCATTTCGAGAGAGAACACACATGAAAAAATTGATCGCTGCTTTGTTTTTCTATCTTTTCTTGCATCAGATTATCGGCTGCGTTCGTTTTCTTGATTTGATATAGAATTTGATGAATTTTAATTTTTGCAGTGAATACAACATACGCACACAAGCAAGTGCACACATCCAACTGCACTTTTTAAGCAACATACGCACACAAGCAAGTGCACACATACAACTTCACTTTTTAAGCGCTCTCTTTGTGCCGGGCCCTGGAATAGTCTATCTAAATCAGGGCCCGGCACTAAGAGAGCACTAAAAAGATGTAGTTGTTGTGTGCCAAGTCTAAAATAAATAATGGTTTTTTTAGAGAAACTAACAAATCTTTATCTTTTTCTAAATTTTCGCTTTCTAAGAAAGAAATAACTTCATTACGATGACTGTATAGTCTATCTAAACTTTGGCCTCGGCTCAGCCACCTAACATCAGTAAAAAGGCAAAGATCCTCGTACTCAGCGCCGAATTCTGAGAGAAAGGATTTAAACTTTCTATGGGTTAGCGAATTATGACCACCTTTAATGCGATTAATAATTTTAATTGCTACACCCATTGCATCCACAACTTGAAAAATTTTTGCAAACAATGCTTGCTGATGGATGAAACAATGGAAAAATGGTATTTCTCCTATTTTTCTATTGACATGGCCTAGAAATCCTTCATTCTTTCCATTCATGGTGGCGGCACCATCAGTGCAAATTGAGGACATTTTATATGATAATTGGAATGAAAGTACATGCTTCTCAAAGACATCAAACGTACTTTTTCCATTTACATGACTGTGAAAAGAATGTAAGTTTAGAAATTCATCGCAAATTTTAAAGTCGTAATCAATAGTCCTAACACAAATAACCATTTAACTAATATTTCTAATATCTATGCTTTCATCCAAACAAATTAAAAAGAAGGCACAGTCCTCTATTCGGCTTTTAGTTTCTGAGTATAAGTATTGGCCTATTTCCTCGGTCCTGCGAGTTATAGTTCGACTTGATTAAGAAGTATCGTTTATTAAACTATAAACGGGGCATTTGTGCCGCCACATGCAGGATGGAGGACGGTACTGAACTAGTTATAGTAGTCCTTTACATATCGCCGGGTAATAGACTTGAGGACATAATTTTGTTCATCCACCGAACACTTCTGGAGTATACTGAGGTAGGTTCTCGTCTACTTGGACAAAATTTTCATAAACTCCCACTGATTTTGGCTGGAGACTTCAATGTCAATTTGGCAGATGAAAAGTCTGCGCCGCTGAAAACTTTTCTTTTCGAAGAATTAAGTTTAACAATCAGCAGTAATCCTGCAGAATCTACAACAAGATATAACACAACCATAGATGCTGTTTTTTCACGTTTTCTAACCCACATCCAATCACAAACATACATTTCATATTTCAGTTACCATAAACCAATCATTTCCGTGATAGAGTATGGGAACAATTAGGTTCAACGAAAATATTCGGGAAAATATTTAAACGAGCCAAATTTAAACGAAGCTAAATAAATAAAGCTTTGTAATACTGCGGTGAGCTGAGATATATTATATTTTATCAGAATTAGCAGAAAAAATATCAGAGAAGCTAACTTCGGCAATGCCGAAGTTTATATACCCTTGTAGTCCTTTGCAATAATATTTTTACATTTTGAAATTTCTTTCCTTGCAACTCAATTCATCAACACACAAACAAAGCATTCAAATTATTTCTCTTTTTACTACAATTTTTCTTCTTCTACCATCCAAAGCATCGCACGCATACACATACAGTTCGTGTAGCTTTGCGTCTGTGTGTGTGTATGCATGTGCTCTGTTTGATTTGCTGATGACGTAGAACCGATTTGTATTGACTGTAACTTGTGTTCTATTTATCCGATCAAACTCAAATTTTGGGATCTGAGATTTTATATCAAATTCTATTATATTGGTAAATTTCATGGGGATACTCCAATTTTTGCAAAAATTTTTGTTCTAGAGCTATATGATATAGTAGTCCGATCCTGACAATTTTCATACTTTATTCTCTCCCGGCTAAAAGTAGCTCAAATATGAAATTTCATTCCGATAGCTCTTAAGATGACAGCGTGAAGTTGATTTGCACAGACGGACATGGCTATATCGACTCAGCTTCTCATGCTGATCAAGAATATATATACTTTATGGGGTCGGAAACGTCTCCTTCTGTGCGTTACAAACATCTGACCAATTTTATAATTCCCTCTGCAAGGGTATAAAAATAAACTGTAATGGATTTTGAAAAAAAAATTTGCCCATCTTATTCATAAATAATGCGGTTATCATTAAAAAATATAATTTCGTCAATATCTTAATTAGAAGCATAATTTTTTTAGAAACAAAGTTTCACATTGAGCTTGTACGCATTATATGGCGAACCGAATGGTACGACGAAGATGAACAACTAACTGAACTGAAAAATAGTGATGCCAGACTACAAGTATTGTTGCCAAATTAATAGATACTATAATTATCACCATTTATCAATCATTTTTCTTATGTTTTCTTTGTGATAGTTATTTTTATACATTTAAAAAACTACAAAATCGTCGAATTTCATATCAGAAAAAATATGTATACACTTTACGAAGCCGCTTTAATCAAGCTTTGTGTTGAACTTTACATACCGTTTATTAGAACATAACGATTCTAAAAGCTTTTATGCATTTCAAATGTTAATTGTTTTCGATCGAGAGAAGAAGGACGTTTTGAAGACTGTGCGGCTAAATCCTGGCATATCTGCAAATAAGATTGGTCAGGATATTAGCTAGAAGTTTAACAAAAATTTCTGCTGAAATTAGGGACAAAGTAATAGAGTGGTTTACAAATTTTTTCGGTCATTTTAAACCAATAATCTTATCATAACGTACAGATGGGTAAAACTGGTGGCCTGCTAGTGCAGTTTGACGGCAATTTCAGGACAGTCGGTTCTAGTAAGGTTGAACGCATAGAAGTTCTAGTTAGCTACATTGGTACTTCAAAGTTCCTAAGTGCACCAAAAGTGGAGACTTCAACTAGCAAAAATATTGCTGAGGCAGTTTTCGACAGGCTAGTCAAATGGAATTTAGTAGAACAAGTCAATGGTTTGTCCTATGACACCACGGCTGCACATACAGGGATTTTCTCAGGAGCAGCAGTACTATTTGAAAAAAAAAGTTTGGACGCAGTCTAATAAACCTATCCTGCAGCCACCATATGCTCGAAATCATATTGCGAAGCGTATTTGAACTAAAGCTATGCTCCACATCTGCAGCAGGAGTTCCGATATTTGAAAGGTTTTTAAAATCATGCTCAAATTTCAAGAAGGATAAATTCGAAAGTGGCGCTGCCGGTGAAACAATTCGTGTCCAAATTTGTGGAGCAGAACGCCAGGACTTCACGAAATTTCGCCTCGGTGAACTACAAAAATGTCAGATCCGAGAAGATCATAAAGAATTGCTTCAGCTAGCATTAATCTTTCTTGGTGTAAAGCAATATACTTTTCGTACTCCTGGACCAACTAGCCATGCCCGCTGGATGTCCACAGCCATATATTCCTTGAAGATATTTTTATTTAGACATCAATTTCAGCTAACAAAAAAGGAAGAAAATGGTTTCCGTGATGTTTGCATTTTCTTGGTGAAAATGTATATTAAAGCATGGTTTAAGTGTACAAACGCTATTGAAGCTCCTTTACATGATCTGAACCATGTGAAAAATTGTATAAAATATGCAAATACTGACGCGGAAACCTCGGCTATACTATTGAAAAAAGTGAGCAATCATTTATGGTACCTTGCCGAAGATTTAATAGCTCTGGCCTTTTTTGACTCCAATGTCTCCTCCGAAGAAAAAATCCGAATGGTTAGCAATCTTAACTTAAAGGAACCAAATGTTCAACTGAAAAATAATAGGCATTATTCTAATTTGTTGGACTTTCAAAAATACTCCTTGTCTGACTTTGTGTCATCAAAAACAAAAATTTTTTTTGAGAAAGCTAAGCTACCACAAACACTGGATATATCGAACTGGAAGCAAATATGTAAATTTGAGGACGATTTATGATACTGCCGTGATCTTCTTGTGGTAAATGATTTGGCCGAAAGAGGAATCAAATTTATGCAGGAGTACAACAGAGTTCTCACAAACAACGAGGAAGAAAAACAATTATTGCTTCAAGTTGTTAAAGCTTATAAAAAAATACCCCACTGCAAAAAAAAGTGATCTAGTCAGTGATAATAATAAAAATTTACGTTAAAAATATTTATTAAGAAACATTTGTTTCTATTCTTCTTTTCTTTTTGTAAAATATCATCAACAGTGTTAACAAGGTACTAAAATTTTATTTCATAGCATGCCATCTCGCTCACTCTTATGATATTTGTATGGTACTATGTATGCTTATATAGGAGCATCACACTGAAAGCTTTAGGTGAGTTCCGCGCCCATTAAACATTATCCGATCAGCCCCAAATTTTTTTGACCTTTTTTTTTAGACTAAAAAGAAAAAAATGCCCGGCACTTAAAAAAAAAAAAAAGTGCGTCTAACGGTTAGACACGATAGAAGTGAAACCTTCCGTAAAACAAACTGAGAGAGAATGAGACGAAAGCAGCATTAGGAGCGGGATAATTATAGGTTCATTATAATATTGCTATAAAGGTCATATTTTATTTTCTTCATATTATTATTATTCATCCTCAATGTTTTCGATTTCAACAAATAATACGAGTGGCTTATGATAGCTAAAATATGATACAAATGCTTTGGTTTCGATGTTGTCAACATATCTTTGAAATACAGCGTATGTCTCTTTTTAGAGTCGCTTTTTCGTTTCATCGAGTCTCAAATCACTCCCAACGATTCTAAAGAAGTTTTCACTTCAAAAATGGCTATTTTTTTCCCCCATACAACTAAGAATACCCTTAATGTACATACAGTGGCTCACAGCTTATTTGATACAGCAATAAGTTTTCACTTTCGATATCTTTAAAATCGATACTGCCATCCTCGCGAAGGCATCCCAATTGTGTGGACCGCTTTCGTCCTCGGCAAATCTTGTATGCATGCCCCCATGGGTCATCTCGATGGTCTCCAACGAAGTTCCGCCAATGATCCTCCTTCGTCTTCAGGATGAGCTTCTTGAACTCGCGGACCGCCGTCCGCAGATGAGTTGCCAGAAACTGCGCAGTTTCGTTCCCTCTGCGCCTAGCATCCTGGAGCCTCCGCCTAAGTCTCCTGACTTCATGACGTTTTGTACTCAGTTCGGTGGACCACCACTTCACCTTTCCAGCGGCTCGCGACGTTCTACGACCTAGCACCCTGTCGCACGTAGACTGTACGGCAAGGCGTAGCGCAGACACCGAGGAGTCCAACGGCGACATCCTGATGTGCTCCAACGGAAGGTGCTCCCGAATTTCCTTTAGCAGTTCAGAGTCGAACAACCGCCAGTTAGCATTCCTGAGCTTCCAGGACGGCACAGGAGCATATGTGCTCTCAACTGTGTCTGGGGAAGGCGTCACCACAACGGTGATAATGTTGTGGTCGCTCATCTCCCACTCGTCCACACTCCAGTCATACGCGGCCCACGCAGACGCTGCTTCGCTAACGATTGTTACGTCAATATCGCTTTGTCCACGGCGATTATCGAACGTGTACACCTCGCTGAATCTGTTGACGACTCCGGTTCGGCTTGCGAGAATCCAATCCTCTAGCTGCTCACCCCGTCTGTAGTTCAGCTGGCCACGATAGCTATCGTAGCGTTTACTGAATCACATAGGAGATACAGCGTTCGCAGCTAGACTGAGGATGACCGGAGTACTGCTCGCCAGTAGCAGTATGGCATCCATGTACTGGAAAAATCCCGTCAACTCGGCATGTGCATGGCAATATAGAGAGGTCAGGTAAATAGAGTCAAATTTACCCGTGACCCTCACGCATACTCCAGCCTCGGTGATTAGCGACTCGACCGGCAGGCAGATGGCATCTGGATCGTCGATGATGACAGCAGAGTTCCTTCGGTGTACCTCGAAGATTCGAGTACCGAAAATTTTCATCACGGCTGGGAATCCAATTAATCGGCCATCAGAGTCTGTGTGCAGCAACGCAAAGGGGTGGCCGAAACCGCGCATACGCACACCAACATCGATGCACGCAACGCGACCCCGACCACAATTGGCTTGGATGAAGCTAAACATGGTTAGTACTTAGCTGCAAACCTTGCCCCCTTCGCAGCGAACATTGGACAGTCCATAGAGAGTCCATAGATGCCCCGATGGCCTTCCATTAAAGCGGCAATTCCGGCAGTCCACCGGATTCTCGCACTTCCAGATCTTGTGGCCCTTCTGACCACATCGGATGCATGTCGCTTCTTTTGCTCCACACTGGGCCACCTTGTGGTCGTAGCCTCCGCATCTGTGGCATACATGGGTCCTTACGATCCAGCGGAACCTGTAGTTGAACCACTTGATGTAAAACCGGTCACAACCTTCCAGCAAGGACGCAACTGAGTCGTCTACCTCAATGGAGACGTTCACACTCTTGCCTTCTTCCGATTCCCATGGCTTTGACACCATGTGTACTGCCCTCTTAAAGCCTCCGGGGTGTGCTTGCTGTCCACGTTCATCACCCTGAGGGAAGGTCTTGCCGACTTCTTCTGCTGACGGCAGTCATCTCTGCGCCCGATTCGTCTATGGTGTCACTACCGGTGACTCCCATAGACTCCGCGGCCGATTCAACGCACGATCAGCGCTGCGGGCGCTTTCAACGGCGCTGGAAGAACTCATCACGCTGACGGCGCTTCCACTACGACTCAACGAACCGTTCATACCGACGGCTCTGCACAAATGTTTCGTGTCACGAAAAAATTCGAAATTCGAAAAAAAAATTTCGTGTCACGCACGAGTCCGATCACGCACGCCGAAAAATGCACTTGGCCCTTTTAGCGAGGGCACACTGTATTTGCACTCTTATCGAGTGTCCACTGTACTAGAGCACGTGCTCACACACACACTCGCACTGTCACTCACACGTACAGGCACAACTGGTAAGCAAGTTACCGTTGGTTAGCGCACTAATCCACTTGTTTACTACAAGTGTGCACTTCACCGTTTTAATCGGTGTCTCTGTTTTGCACTTTTCACTGTTTGTTTTGCGTTCGATATTCGCAATTGTAATATCCGCGACACAACCGCACTCAATGACACTCCAAACAAGACTGAGTAGATAGGGACATGAAGTCGAGTTTATTTAACGTGGCGTGCACCCATTAATAAGGTTTACAACCACGGTACTCTAATATGCCACAAATAGTACAGCGGGTCAAAACAATGCGTCAACCAACGCCCTTCAGAGATGCTGCTGTTGCAGGATCTCGTCAGTGCCTATTGAATGCCATGCTGCCGGACATGACATTCCCCCTGGGTAAGGAGCGATGCCCATCTAAAACCTCTGCTGGTCTTTGGGTACAGCACCCGGTTGTATAACGCAACTCCACGCTGAGTCAACCACTACGATCTCCCATAAGGGGGCCAACCACTAATTGGGCTAGCCTTGGGCCACTAGCCCATCCCGTTGTACCGAATCACAGCTTCGGTCGGCTGTTCGCAGTCAGAGACTACTAGCCATTTGTGGCCTAGGCAACACGGAATGGATCGTCCTTGACTCCCCCCAACTGGGGTTCGTCTACCAGATTTGCAGCTTTGGCGGGCTGGTCGCAGTCGAAACTACTAGCCATTTTTGTTCACCTGAACAAGGAATGGATCATCCCCGAGTCACCCCGATGGGGGTTCGTCTGCCAGATTAAAGTGCTCTGATACGGCTTTGCAGTGTGTGTGAGGTACTGCTACCAGTTTTGGCCCGTCCGACCCGGCACTGGTTGATCCTGTGTCATTCTTCGCCGCCTTTTAAACGCCGTTCGCGCAAACAATTCCAACACCTGAAGCTGCTCCGGTGTGTCCAGGACCCGGGAAAAGTCCCAGCGGGTATTCTCCCTTCTAACACCAAGTCCATCGAGGTCTCGCAATTCTGTGTAGAGTGGGCAAGCCACTAGCACGTGCTGCCAGTCTTCGCACTGCGCACCACATTGACATGTGCGCGTCCGACTTAGACTTCTCCTATACAGAAATGAGTTCAGCGATCCATGGCCAGTCAGCAAGAATGCAGCGTGAAGTCCAAAACCAGAGTCCTTTCAGCTGAAAACGAAGCATACGTCCGGAATAAACTCATGAGTTGGTCTACCGCACTCATCGTCATCCCACCTGCGTTGCCACTCGCAGCACATACGTTCGTCCAGCATCGCCTTCATCTGCCTGGAATGCTTCAGCTTGTATTTAATCGCCAGTTGACTGGCAACCAAGTCTAATGGGGGGGCTCCAGCAAGCTGGCAATTTCGTACAAGCGGGAAGTTGCGTGGGAGGCAGAATGCACAATATCAACGGTATAAGAGTAAATGGAACCAGGCTTGAGGGCATAATTGCACACAAACGGGGGCATTGGCCTCCTTATGCAAATCAAGAGCACAGAGAGGCAAATATGGATGCATGCATTAGCATACGCTGAATAAGCATACACGCACGTCACACGTACACTATGCGTGAGGGAGAATACCGGTGACCAATAGCGCACTCTCTGCCTACGTCACGCTCATGAGATCGAAAGCAGTTAGATTGTGAGCAGCCAAAAATCTTGTGAGCGAAAGAGAATAAAAGTGAGGGCCAAGCAAGCCCGTGAGACGTGTGCGGGGCTTGCATGCGTATACGAAACGATAATGGGTTTGTGGATCGGATAGGGGAATATGCGAACCGAAGGGGGAGGGATGAACAATGGGGAAGCCCTCTATCTAATAGATACGATATGCGTAAGAAAGAGGATAGCATGTGAAATTAAACGATATTATATGTTAAATCAATCAGGCTAATTATTGTTAGTCAATAGTTTAATACAATTAGCATACATGTATGTAAATCTAAGATGGAGCGAATATGGGCGAAATTGGATATGACGTGTGGATCAAAGGGAGCGACGGGCGACGGCAGCGATGACAGAAGCAGAGAAAGTCAACGGGATACAATGGGCGGCCAATAGAAAGGCGACGCCAATGGGTGAAAGTGATGCAAGTCAATATGTACAAGCGAGCTAGACAAGGACAAGGAAATAGATGGGCGCGCAGCCACAAAGAAAGTGGACATATGCGCCAAGGATTTACGGGACTTTCACCACGCATGGCAACAAGTGAATGCGTGGGTGAAAGTGGACGGCCGATGGAAAATTACCAGCTGTATAGCGGTATTACACCAGCCAGTGCCTGAGGCCAGAGGAGCTGCCTATATAAAGGCGGCACAAATCAGATCAAATGATCAAGTCATCGAGGCATGATCAAGTAACAAGTAATTAAGGCCTTACGAGTAACCTTAAGAACTTACCAGGGAAAATACAAGGAACAAACAAGTAATTAATGCCTTACGAGTAACCTTAAGAACTTACCAAGGAAACACAAGGAGCAGAAAAGAAACTAGGAACTATACAGGCCTTACGAGTAACCTGTACAGTTCATTCGAGAGCAACACGTCCTTAAATAAGGATAACAAGTACCGTACGCAGCAAAGGGAAGACAAACAAGGACGACGAGGGATTCGAAGCGACCCACCAACGCTGTCCAAGTCCAGAACTACCGTAGAGAAACCGTCATATACAACCGAGCCCACTAATGATTTTGAATAAACATACGTATAAGCATTAGCAATTGAGATCAAACGTGTTTTTAATTTCACCGGGGCACAAAATAAATTTGTTGTGCCGAACCTAGCCCAAGAGATATTGCAAATATCCCGAAGGACGAAAAAGGATCGTTACATGTTATTTTTGAGAAAAAAAAAATAAAAATCATTTGTGATTTATATAAAAAAAAAAAAATTTTAAAATCATTTTAATTTTTTTTTTTTTTTCTCAGAAATAAAAATTATTGCTGACTCAATTTGAATTATTAATATTTTTTTTGCAAGAATACACATCCAATCTGAAAAAATTTTTTTAAATTTTAGCTCGAGAACAAACCAAGAGATTTGAGTAAACATGTTACAGTTGTGTTTCAATTAATGAATGCAGCAAAAAAAACTTCGGTCAATTTTGTCACATTCAAGCTGGGCACTATTAGAACCGTTATTAACAAGAGGGCCTGGGCTTATATGTATATATATATATACCCTTATAATCTTACCTTACAAAGAAGCGAAGTTCACATAAGGCTAAGGAACGCGCAGACGGATGGACAGACAAGACTATATGAACTCGTCGCGTAGCTACGCGTAGTGCTGATAAATATATACTTTTACACTTCAATTCGTTGCACATTTCTGATCAAAATTAATATACGCTTTTCGAAAGGGTAAAAAACGGTCAGATGCGTGTCTTAAGGGATGCTGGTGTTTTAAAGCTCCGCCCCCTTGCAAATTAGTATTAAATGCGTCTCTGGTTTTCCGTTAGAACAATAGTATCAATTACCAATCGCTGTATCGGTTGCCAAATTATTTACAATTTACTTGTGTTTAAGTGCGAGAGTAAGAAGTGAAAGAAAAAATAATGGGTAGTAAACGTGAAAGTGTCGCAAGAAAGTTGTTCGAATTTTCTGTGGATGGCAAGAGTTCGAAGTGTAAAATTTGCGACAAAGTGTTTCAGGGCAATTATATTACCAATTTAAAACGACATTTGCTAGGCTATCATAAAGATATATATGAAGCCGAGTCTCTCAATGAAGAAGCTGCAGTGCCCGAAAAAAAATGCAAATTTTCAGTGTCAATGAGTTGTCAACCAAAGCACTGAATACTGACTACAGCAATGTCCTAGCAGAATGCTTAGAAAGACGAGAAAGTTCTTTGATGGACAACAAAATTATAATCTCAGCCATCTTTTTGGATCCGAGAATACGGAGAGTTCTGTTGCAGAACCCAATACGAATAATGTATGCTCGAACACATCTGAAAAAATTATACCAGCAACTACATTCATTAACAAGCAAGGTATTTTGCAATTATAATCAGAAGTTTTCGAAATATTTAAGTACATTTTACTTTTCGTTTCAGGGTGACGCTTACTTGAACGCCAATAGTCCTGATGCAGAAGCATCAAATTCCCAAATATCGACTCAATCGAGCTGTGCTAGTGGTCCAGTCGAGCCGCCAAGTGAAACCCCTTGTTCTCTCCTGAACGAATATTTGAACTCGTTTGTTGTTGATAATGCGGAGACAGAAGAAGTCGACGATGAAATTACGAAAGCAATGGCAGAGATAGATGCTTATATTCCCAAACCTGTGGATCTCAGTATGGACGTAATGGGATACTGGGAAGAAAAAAAATATGTCTATCCCAATCTCTACAAATGTTGTACAAAGTGTACGTGTAACCCAAGTCAGCGTTGAAGGAGCCTTTTCTGCATTGAAGCTAATTTTAAGCGACCTTAGATGCAATTTGTCTACCGACTCGGTACAAAAAACGCTTTTTGTAAAATTAAATACCGAATGAATTTCCAATTTGCTAGCCAACTCATTGTAAGTTTATTCTTTTCTTTTCATCCAGTCGAGGATTATTATCAAACGATTGAAGTTAGAATTGGAAATTTTAAAATTTTTTCAGATTGGATGTGTATTTTTGCAAAAAAAACTATTAATAATTCAAATTGAGTCAGCAATGATTTTTGACAAAAAAAAATTAAAAAAGATTTTTATAATTTTTTTATATAAATTACAAATGATTTTTATTTTTTAGAGCGAAGCTCTCTTAGGCGCGTTGGGGTAGGAAATTTTTTTTAAAAAACGTCAGATCTGCAGCGCGTCAGCCGAACACGTTCGGCACCTCTGCGTGTAAGCCGAACGGCTTCCGAAGTCCTCACACAAAAAAATCAAAAGCATGAGGGTGGATTTAGTTTCTCTCAGCATTTCGAGAGAGAACACACATGAGAAAATTGATCGCTGCTTTGTTTTTCTATCTTTTTCTTGCATCAGATTATCGGCTGCGTTCGTTTTCTTGATTTGATATAGAATTTGTTGAATTTTCATTTTTTGCAGTGTAAAGCAACATACGCACACAAGCAAGTGCACACATACAACTACACTTTTTAAGCGCTCTCTTTGTGCCGGGCCCTGGAATAGTCTATCTAAATCAGGACCCGGCACAAAGAGAGCACTAAAAAGATGTAGTTGTATGTGTGCGCTTGCTTGTGTGCGTAAGTTGCTTTACACTGCGCAAATTGCATATGACGAAAGCACGAAAAATGTAAAATGCGATGGAAAACCAATAATTTTGAATTCATATTTTTTTTTTAAACTCAACTATTTCATTAACTTCTATATTATTTGGATAACTTTTTATCCGAAGGAGATCTTCTAAATGGCTATAACTTTTTATCCGAAGGAGATCTTTTAAATGGCTATCAGTTAGACTGTTTCGAATAGAATTTTTTATTAATTTCATTGTGGAAAATGTTGTTTCACAAATATATGTTGTGGTAAACATAGAACATAATTTTAACATTGCCTTTTTGCAAATCGGAAATTTATCTATCGGAAGTTCTCGCCAAAATTCTATTCCACTACTTAGTGGCAGCATCAAGTCAGTTTTCATGACCTGTAATTCCTCCCTAATTTCTTCTGGAATTGATTCAGATTCTGCTTCTATGGGGTTATTAAAAACTGCAATGAGCCAATTGATTTGTTTAAAATCAGAAAATTTTTCCGCTATTTCAGAGGAAAGGGTATTAACTGCCTCTGCGTACTCCTGAATTCGGGAAGGGTTGGGGTACAATGCAACAATTTCTGCAGTTCGCTGAAGGCTGGACAGGTCATGTTTTTTCATTTAAATTTGAAGACCATTAATTTTGCGACTAAATTTATTGATTGCTGCAATTAAAGAAGATTTAATTGATTAATGAAAAGGACTATGTCAGTTAGAAACGCCAAGTCTAAAATAAATAATGGATTTTTTAGAGAAGCTAACAAATCTTTATCTTTTTCTAAATTTTCGCTTTCTAAGAAAGAAATAACTTCATTACGAAGACTGTATAGTCTGTCTAAACTTTGGCCTCGGCTCAGCCACCTAACATCAGTAAAAAGGCAAAGATCCTCGTACTCAGCGCCGAATTCTGAGAGAAAAGATTTAAACTTTCTATGGGTTAGCGAATTATGACCACCTTTAATGCGATTAATAATTTTAATTGCTACACCCATTGCATCCACAACTTGAAAAATTTTTGCAAACAATGCTTGCTGATGGATGAAACAATGGAAAAATGGTATTTCTCCTATTTTTCTATTGACATGGCCAGGAAATCCTTCATTCTTTCCTTTCATGGTGGCGGCACCATCAGTGCAAATTGAGGACATTTTATATCATATAAAATTGGAATGAAAGTACATGCTTCTCAAAGGCATCAAACGTATTTTTTCCATTTACATGACTGTGAAAAGAATGTAAGTTTAGAAATTCATCGCAAATTTTAAAGTCGTAATCAATAGTCCTAACACAAATAACCATTTGACTAATATTTCTAATATCTATGCTTTCATCCAAACAAATTGAAATGAAGGCACAGTCCTCTATTCGTCTTTTAGTTTCTGAGTATAAGTATTGGCCTATTTCCTCGGTCCTGCGAGTTATAGTTCGACTTGATAAAGGAGTATCGTTTATTAAACTATAAACGGGGCATTTGTGCCGCCACATGTAGGATGGAGGACGGTACTGAACTAGTTATAGTAGTCCTTTACATATCGCCGGGTAATAGACTTGAGGACATAACTTTGTTCATCCACCGAACACTTCTGGAGTATACTGAGGAAGGTTCTCGTCTACTTGGACAAAATTTTCATAAACTCCCACTGATTATGGCTGGAGACTTCAATGTCAATTTGGCAGATGAAAAGTCTGCGCCGCTGAAAACTTTTCTTTTCGAAGAATTAAATTTAACAATGAGCAGTAATCCTGCAGAATCTACAACAAGATATAACACAACCATAGATGCTGTTTTTTCACGTTTTCAAACCCACATCCAATCACAAGCATACATTTCATATTTCAGTTACCATAAACCAATCATTTCCGTGATAGAGTATGGGAACAATTAGGTTCAACGAAAATATTCTGAAAATATTTAAACGCGCCAAATTTAAACGAAGATAAATAAATAAAGCTTTGTAATACTGCGGTGAGCTGAAATATATTATATTTTATCAGAATTATCAGAAAAATGCTATTGCTTTCATTTGTTGTTCATGTTCATTCATTTCTGCTATTGTATATGACTGTAGTTCATCGTTTACTCGACGAATTCCTAGAGAGCTTCGCTCTACCCGGGTGTCCTGTGACACCTCATTCCTTTTTTGCATTATGCTTCCCACGCATCTTCCCGCTTGTACGAAATCGCCAGCGGTTGCGTGTGGTTCGATCGACCAGGTTTGATCGTAAGCCATTCTCTATGAATCGGTTCGATCGACCAGTAGCAGGCTTGGTCGTATATCGTACCTTTGGTTTGTGTCTCGGCTGTATCTTGTATCCGGTGCCTCATTTATATCGTTGGATTGTGTTGCTGTTTGCTTGTTGTGTGGGATATTATTATCCTTTATAATATTCCTCACAAACAGTTATGGATTGAGGGAAAAAATGAAAATCAAAAATAAAAGTTATTTTCGAGTTTTATTTTAAAAATCAAAAAGAAGAGTTATTTTTGAGTTAAATGGAAAAAGTTTCAAAATAATTATTATTATTGATTTGTTTAGATTTATCTTATAACAGTTACGGTCCCTGGTTAAAACGGCTCACTTTTTTTTGTGCTGCTTATGGTTTCAAAATCTTACAAATTCATCGACTGTCAAGCCTTTGGACGACCCACATAACTTGATCAAAGTTTTACTTACTCACGTTAGGAAGAGATGCGTGAGCACGGAATAACTGAGTAAAGTAAATTCTTTAAAACTGTAACTCATCAATATGTTAACCAACTTTCTAATGATATCTCAATTTAATGCTTTTAAATTCAATTGAATTGCAATATTGAAGTTGATAATTTTAGGTAACCTTCTCATGAAAGGTGAAAATGCCAAATTTAATTTTCTGAGTATTAGAATGCCTTTCAATGTGTATTAAACTATCGAGATACAAAAAAAACTTCTGTACAATGTATCTGAAATATTCTCAAAAAACTCTAAGTTTGTGAATCTCTAATTCTATCGATTCTTTAAAATTCATGTATCAGTTTTCATACTAGAAATTAATTTTTAAGTTTGTACTAAAACCCCAAACCTAAAATGTGGCCAATTTTCGCATAAAATTGTGAAGTAAAATCAAAAATCGAATCGCAATGAATTTTTTCAAATATCCAAGTATTTGATGGCATTTTAAAGTAAACTAAATTTCAATTTCATTAATATATAACAGTAAATCAATTAGAAATCGGCCAAATTAAAATTGTAACTTTCACACTGTAAAAGAATTTTCTTATGTGCATTGTGCCGCCAAAAAAAACAAAGTTTGGATGGTATTCGGGCTTCAAAAATATATTTGATGCATATATCCAAATTAAATATTCAGGAGAATAAAGAAATAAAGAAAAAATTTATTATTTCGCCCGGTTTTCCTTTTTATACCCTTGCAAAAAGGGTATATTAATTTTGGTCAGAAGTGTGCAACGCATAGAAGGAAGCATCTCCGACCATATAAAGTATATATATTCTTGATCAGCACGACGAGACGAGTTCAAATTACCATGTCCGTCCGTCTGGATCGATGCGAACTCCTCCTAGACCGTAAGAGCTACAGAGCTGAAATTCTGCACGTAGGCTTGTATATACTGCAGGGTTTGTATATCTCGGATTCAGTCGGATCGGACCACTATATCATATAGCTCCCATACAAACGGCAAAGTCACGAACAGTGACTTTTCTCAATAACTTCGTTACTTTTTAAGCTATTGTCGTAAAATTTAATATAAGTAAGTTTATTGTAACTATAAACCACTGTGCCAAATTTGATCAAGATCGGATGACTAAATCATATAGCTCCCATAGTAACGATCGGTCAAAAACAGTGACTTTTGTCAATAACTTCGTTACTTTTGATGCGATTGCTTTCAAATTTAACATTTGTCAGTTTAATATATCTGTTAATGACTGTGCCGAATTTGGTAAAGATCGGGTGACTATATAATATAGCTCCCATAGGAAGGATCGGTGGAAAACAGTGACTTTCATCAGAAAGTTCGTTATATCCTATTCTAAGATTGAAGGCCGTTCTTTCGCAAACTTTACCCTTTTTAGATAAAACAGTTAGTTTAGATAAAAGAGTTACTAACAAACTTGCAAGGGTATACAAACTTTGACGCGGTCGAAGTTAACCCCGGCCCTCTGGTTAAAACTGCATCTTTCCGACAGTGAAGCGCATTTTGCAGAACTTTCACTGCCGGATCGCCACCGCTGTTCTTCTGAACCTAAAGAAAAATATGACTAATTAAAATAAAAGAACAAAACATTATATTAAATTAGACCCCTAATAACACTGAAAGAAAAGTTGGGTAGTTCCTTAGGCTTTCCTTCCCGTGTGTGCCATCTAGGTTGTGGCCATCCACAACATCGTCCCTCAGAATCCGTTTTAACGCCCTGGAAAGAGAGGCCTGGCGTTGTTGGCTCCAATCCCCTTATTTTCGTTGGAGTCTCTAAGGGGTAGTCAACCATAACAGCCTCTGTTACCACCTAGGCTATGCCCTTCAGCAGCGCCGTCTGCTGCGTAAGGACCTCCATTTTCGCCCAGAGTTCCTTCATATCTTCCCTCATGAGCTGAAGGTTGGTGTTGGCTGAACGAAATGTTTAAACAATTTATTACAATTTTACATTTGTACAAAAACTTTTAAAAAGTATCTTTCAACATTGGCGGCTGAAATGAATGATAGAAAAATTGAGCATATTAAACATTTTTCAGAATGTAATTTAAATTAAGTTAAAAAGTATTTACTTACTTTTTTGACGCTCTTCAGAAACTAGCTGGGCCGCTTTGTTGGTTGTATTAGCATCATTCTAAAAAAAAAATAAAATATTAGATACTAATTTTTTTTTCGATCAATTTAAAAATAAATTGTGAATTAAAATTTTTGAAAAAGGCTAAAAATGTGCCAATTTTTTTTTATTATTTTTGTCATTTTATTAAGACATTTTATCTACAGTCTCAGTTCTCAATCAACATTAGCACTTTAAAAATTTTACTTTTTTTAATATGACTCAGTTTGAGTTTAGTTAAGCATTTCAAAAAATTTATTTATTTAAAAAAAATAGATTTATGTAAAAATGAAGTAAGTAAGTCGTCTCGCCGACTTAGGTATACCATACACCGGTAAAACAAATATTTCAAATTTGTAATAACAAATGCATTTGCCTAATTTAAAAAGTTCTGTTCACATGCTTTTTACAAGCATATCTTAGTATCTCGCTCACTCATGCATATGAGCACCCTAGCGCCCCACTCGCCAACGGCCAACTCCGGCCTTATGGAAAAACGGTTTTATGCATAACTTGGCTATTTGATTGCACAAAGTAGAAAATTACGGGAGATAATGAAGTTTTTCAAATTGCGGGGGCGGAAAGGGGCTTGGTAAAATCTTTATACATACAAAATGTGCGCATTTACTAAGCAAATATACATACCAAATATGGTGTCTCTAGCTGCAATAGTTTTTGAGATAAACGTTTTTTTTTGAATTGCGGGGGCGGAAAGGGGCGTGGCAAAAATTTGAAATAAACTTGATCACTCTACATACTACATGAGCCTACATACCAAATTTGGTGGCTCTAGCTTTTATAGTCTCTGAGATCTAGGTGTTCATACGGACGGACGGACGGACAGACGGATAGACGGACATGGCTATATCGACTCGGCTGTTAATACTGATCAAGAATATATATACTTTATGGGGTCGGAAAAGCTTCCTTCTGCCTGTTACATACATTTTGGCGACTTTAATATACCATTTCACTCTATGGGTGTATGGTATAAAAATATTAAGAAGAAAACCTAAAACCTGTCTAGTGGGGCTTTGCGCTGATCCATGGATGGACAGACGGACGGACATGACTATGTGAACTCGTCTCGTCGTGCTGATCATGAATGTGGTCGGAGATGCTTCTCACCTAAATGAATGTACCCTTTTTGCAAGGGTGTACAAATAACAACATTGCACAGTAAAACGAAAATGACCAAGTGGAGCAACGAAAAGGTAGACAAAAGCAACGCAAAATTTCAATCTTCTCTTTATCAGTTTTTACTTTCCGTCTCCGCATTGTCGAGTACTGAAAACACAGAGTACACTTAGGCCTAAGGAATATCAGTTGTTGTTTGATATTTTATTCCCTTGCAAAAAGCGTATACTAATTTTGGTCAGAAGTGTGCAACGCATGGAAGGAAGCATCTCCGACCATACAAAGTATATATATACTTGATCAGTACGACAAGACGAGTTCAATTAGCCATGTCCGTCCGTCCGTCTGGATCAACGCGAACTCCTCCTAGACCGTAAGAGCTACAGAGCTGAGATTTTGCATGTAGGCTTGTAAATACTGCAGGGGTTGTATATCTCGGAATCAGTCTGACCACTATATCATATAGCTCCCATACAAACGGCAAAGTCGCGAACAGTCACTTTTCTCAATAACTTCGTTACTTTTGAAGCGATTGCTTTCAAACTAAACATCTGCTAGTTTAATACATCTGCTAATGGCTGTGCCGAATATGATAAAGATTGGGTGACTATATCATATAGCTCCCATTGGAATGATCAGGGGAAAACAGTGACTTTAATCAATATCTTCGTTATTTCCTATGCTAAGATTGTAGCCCGTTCTTTCGCAGACATTAGAGTTTTTAGATAAAACCTTTTTACACTTTGATGGCTATGGGTAAGGAGAAAGTTACCAAAACAGTTGCAAGGGGTATACAAACTTCCGCGCGGTCGAAGTTAGCCCCGGTCCTCTGGTTTTTTAAGTAAAATGTGAATCCAATTTCTGCTCAAGCTTGGGCAATTTCTTTTGGAGATGGCGATGACGATAAACTCTAATTCTTATATCCACCTTTATTATACGCTTGCAGAGGGTATAAAGTATATATATTCTTGATCAGGATTAGAAGTTGAGTCGATATAGCCATGCCCGTCTGTCCGGCGGTGCGTATGCGGTTTACTCAGCCATCTTAAAAGATATTTACGGTCGGACCATACAGTAGAATCCGGTTATAGCGACTCCGCTTATAACGTTCGTCCGGTTATAGTGACTAAAGTTGGTTTGTCCCCATACAAACTTATATGAAAGGGCCCCCGGTTGGAACGTCTCCGCTTATAACGGCGAACCGCTTACAGCAACGATATTTTTCATAGTTCATCCGGTTGTAACAAATTTAAGCATCAAACGGCGTTATTAAAATGGTTGTATGAATCTTTCAGTGATCTTTTGTCCCTAGGAGCTGTACGGAGGTTTTCCCGCTCTCACTACTCTTATTCTTACTCGTCGCCTTAGCAACGCAGCAACTAAAAAAAAAAGAGAGCCGAACTACAATGCCGACGTCGCGACGTACGAATCGTCACCAAGTGCAAATTTTTGTTTTGATTAAAAATATAACTTGTGTTATTTAGAAACAAACATCGCAATCATAAGAAAATCAAAAAAAAAAAACCTTAATTTTGCTGCTTCCGGATAGTACGTCTTCCGGATATAACGACGAAAATCGTCGGTCCCTTGAGCGTCGTTATAACCGGATTTTACTGTAGTGTTATACGAAGAGTACATAGGTGAAGCAGTTGGAGTATCGCTATAAAAACTACTCATGTGACAGTATTGGATATAAAAAATCAAACTTTTAATCTGATCGGATAAATAGAGCCCAAGTCAATTTAATGGCTCTGCTCCAGCGCTGCTTGCTGCCTACAACGTCATTGCTCAAAATGAACAGAGCAGCACCCGACACACACGCAGAGCAAACGCTGCGTAAACTCTCTGTGTAAGCGTGCCGTGCTTTGCTTATTGTTAGTGAATAAGGGAAGAAGAAGAACAAATTGTAGTAAAAAGAGAAATGATGTTTTGTTTGTGTGTTGATGAAATGAGTTGCAGGGAAACAAATTTCAAAAGGTAAAAATATTATTGCAAAGGACTGCAAGGGTATAAAATCTTTGGCATAGCCGAAGTTAGCTTCTTTTATATTTTTGTTCTTATATCAAATCAACGGGTTCGCTCGTTTAAGCGAATGAGGCAAATATTGTTCACTTTTCGTTTTGTGAAGTGTAAAGCACTCACACATTGACAATTTTTATTCGATCTCTTTGTGCCTACCGCTTAACTAAATCCACCCTAAGCTCTTGATTTTTTTTGTCGCCATTCGTTCGGCCGTTCGGCTTACGCGAATAAGACGTGCCGAACATGTCTGTTCCCCGGGGATATGAGTGCCAGACCCCAAACAATACATGATACGATCAGCAAGAGTGTTTGATGATACTTAATCATACTTGTTGCAGTCCTCTGTTCCACACATCTCCCGTAAGTATTCTACTCTGATCATTGTAAGTCCATATTGCAATGTTTAACCCTACTTCCTTAAAGTATCATTTTTAACCATTTTTTATACCCTTGCAGAGAGTATTATAAAATTGGTCAGATGTTTGAAACGCACAAAAGGAGACGTTTCCAACCCCATAAAGTATATATATTGTTGATCAACATGAGAAGCTGAGTCGATATAGCCATGTCCGTCTGTCCGTCCGTCTGTGTGTACGCGTTTTACTCAGCCATCTTAAGAGCTATCGGGTTGAAATTTTTTTGGGGGCTTTTTATTAAAGTATGAAAATTGTCAGGATCGGACTACTATATCATAAAGCTCTAAAACAAACATTTTTGCAAAAATTGGAGTATCCCCATGAAATTTACCAATATAATGGAATTTGATATTAAATCTCAGATCCCAAAATTTGAATTTGATCGGATAAATAGAACACAAGTTACAGTCAATACAAATCGGTTCAAGTTCTTTAAGTTTCTCATTCACCTTGTACGCATACTTTTTCTGGGAAGTACATATGTATAGTGACGTTATAGAAGTAAGTCCCAACGCCAAACCTAAGTACAGCCTATACCCGATAAACAACATTACGGATTGTGAGCTTTAATTAAGAAAA
Organism: Drosophila paulistorum; assembly: GCA_018152135.1. Classification (NCBI taxonomy): domain Eukaryota; kingdom Metazoa; phylum Arthropoda; class Insecta; order Diptera; family Drosophilidae; genus Drosophila; species Drosophila paulistorum. The sequence goes on along the minus strand of JAECXG010000811.1, from coordinate 1,531,793 downwards.
TCAATTATAAGCACTTATAAGAACATAAACATCCGTCAACGACAGTTGTCCATTAATTTATAAACAATGCATCGGATCGCGAACATTGATTTCCAAAAAATACTTACTAAGCACTTATAAGAGCAAAGCATCTACATACATGCATAAATATCCATTAGCGACAATTGTCCACTTATAAATAATGCATGCATATATACACATATATACATAACAATCCTCTTATATACTTTAAACTTTTGGAGGTTTCGACATACGAGACCAAACTCTGTATTTTTAGTTCTTAATTCACCATCTGACTATACGGTCGCACAAATAAAGATCACTGTTTTAAAAAACTCCGTTTACATCACTTGTATGAATTGACATCAATAAGTAAACGTCATTGGCGCAGTCGGTAGGATAATTAATAAGTAACTGTGTTAAAGTTACCTCTGTATATTATCCGCGAAACAAACCCATCGTTCTCAGAAGGGTTAATCTAGTATTCCATTAAAGTATTGATCCTTTGGACAATCGGAAAACTAGGTAGTGAACTAAAACCACTACAAACAGAGTATATGTCTGGGCATTGCATATCCTTTGATCCCTGCAATCCATATACACTGGAAAACAAAATTAGTGTTTGTGATCCCGTGGAAAAAGCGACACAATATATAAACATTAATTTTGTGCAACAACAAAAAAAAAATATATATAAAAACCATTTTTAACCTTGAAGCAGAGAAACAAAAGTAAAAACTCTCCCAAAGGAAATTGTGCAAAATTTTTTTTTACAACAATTAAAAAAAAAATAAAACAACGAAAACCAAAAACACGAAACCAAAATGTCACATGGACAACAGGAAGGCGTACAATCTCTATCAGCCGATGCCCTTAGAGATTTGCTGTATTCGTTAAACAACGTTGAACGATTTAACGGCGATGGAACTCTGTCTCAATTTCTGAGTCAGATTGAACAATTGTTGACGGCATACCCAACAATGAATTTGGAGCAGCAGACCCGAATATTTCAAAGCATCAGACAGCTCACCTCGGGAAACGCCCACAGCCTTGTCATCAGGAACCAACCTTCAACCTGGATACAACTGAAAGAGCTCCTAATCAGCAACTTTAAAAATTGGACCCCATTATCGGTTTTGGTAGATCGCATCTATAAAGCCCAATACAGAGGATCAATTCGTAAGCTAGTTGACCATTTAAATAAACTATCGTATGATATACTTGATAAGTTAGCTCTTGAAAACGATGAACCAAATACGACAATGTATACACAATTGATGGATAGAGATATAGCGCAAGTTATTGCTGAACAAATTCCGATGGAATTCCATGTTAGAATGAAAACAGCTGAAACCAGCACAATATTAGGTTTGCGACAGGCAGCAATAGAGAAAGGAATATATGATTTCGAATATAAATCAAAGCCTCATAACTCAAAAAGTCAAGCCTTTTCGCATGCATCAAACTCACCCACTAATTCGTATAACCAACGAAATTACAACAATAACACTAACCAAAGTAATACTAACCAGAGTAATACCAACCAAAGTAACACTAATCAGAGTTACACTAACCAGAATTATAATAATGAAAATAATTCGAACAATACTAAAAGATATAAACGTAATCAAAACTCGAGGCAGAATCAGTTTGATTCAAACAGACAAATAGATAACACAAGCGGTCAGTCTAAACAGTCCAACGTCCCGATGGACACCACCGAAAGTTTTTCAAACGAAGATCCGGATTTTTCGACAAACAGCCTCGGACGACAAACCCAAACAGTAGTTATTAAAATTACAATTGAGGGAACAATTTATACCTGCCTCATTGACTCAGGCAGTAGTGTAAATTTAATAAAGACCAGTTCTGGTCACAAAATTTTTTCAGATAATGAAGCTCAAATACAAACTATAAATGGTATAAAAATTCTCAACAACCATATTATGTTGAAGGTGATCAATCTTTTTGATTTCCAGCCTTTCCATATCGACAACTTCTCTGAAAGATATGATCTTTTAATAGGTGGTCCCGTACTTAGAGCAAGTAAAGCAAAAATCAACTACGAGACTCAGACGGTTACTTTAAACGGTGTTTCATTTAAAATGCAAAATATTGTGCCTAATACATATGAAGAGATTCTATCGATAGCAAAAGTCGATGAGATCAGTGAATTTGAAGAATTTACTTCTCATCATATTCGAGATTCTCACCTTAATTTAGAGGAAAAGAAAGGTCTAAACACAATAGTTAAAAAATTTGAATTGCTCAAATTTAATGACGACAAAACACTTAAATGTACACATAAAATACACCACACTATAAAAATAACAACAGAAGAACCTATTTATAAAAAACCATACCCTTACCCTCAAATTCACGAAGAGGAAGTAAACAAACAAATTACAGATATGCTTAATCAAGGCATAATCAGAAGGTCAAATTCACCTTATTGTAGCCCGATTTGGGTAGTACCAAAAAAGGATGATGCAACAGGGAAAAAACAGTTTCGAGTAGTTATTGATTATCGCAATCTGAATGAGGTAACTATATCAGATAGATTTCCCATGCCAAATATTGATGAATTATTAGACAAACTAGGGAGATGTCAGTATTTTACAACTCTAGACTTGGCGAAAGGTTTTCACCAAATTCCGATGGATGAAAACTCAATCAAGAAAACAGCATTCAGAACTAAAACAGGTCTCTTTGAATTTACTAGAATGCCATTTGGTTTAAAAAACGCACCTGCTACTTTCCAGAGGCTAATGAACGAAGTGCTGAAAGACATCTTAGGTGAACATTGTCTAGTTTATCTAGATGATATAATCATCTTTTCAACCTCTCTCGAAGAACATTTAATAAGTCTCCAAAAAGTTTTCGAAAAATTAAAAGAAGCTAATTTAACAATTCAACTCAATAAATGCGAATTCCTAAAAAAGGAAACAAAATTTTTAGGTCATATTATTAATGACCAAGGTATTCAAGCAAACCCGGAAAAAATTAGAGTTGTAGAGGAATATCCCATTCCCAAAACCCAAAAAGAAATTAAAGTTTTTCTTGGACTGTGCGGATTTTATCGCAAGTTTATTAAAGATTTTGCCAAGGTGACAAAACCTATGACAACATTCCTAAAGAAGGGAAGTGTCATAAACATAAATGATACCGCATACAAGGAATCCTTTACCAAGCTAAAAGCACTAATTGTATCAGACCCAATACTTGCTAGACCAGACTTTAAAAAGGAATTTGTGTTAACAACAGATGCTAGTGACTTTGCGATAGGTGCCGTGCTTTCACAGGTCGGCAAACCAATATGCTTTGCAAGTCGTACCCTTAATGAGCATGATTCGAGCATGAGCACTATTCGACCATCAAAAAAGAACTGTTAGCTATCGTATGGGCTACCAAATATTTTCGACCTTATCTCTACGTTCGGCATTTTAAAATAAACAGTGACCATAAACCTTTGCAGTGGCTTCATAATCTGAAAGAACCCAATATGAAGTTACAGAGATATAAAATCAAGTTAAACGAATATGATTTTGACATACAACATATATCGGGAAAAGAAAATAATGTAGCAGACGCATTGTCTCGCATTAAAATTAAAGAAGTCAATGCCTTAGACACAGTCACAATGGCTACGTGCCATAGTGCGAGTGAAAACGAAAACCATGGAATTCTAATTTCAGAAAAACCACTTAACAATTTTAAAAACCAAGTTATCTTTATTAAATCAAACAAAGATCTTAAAACCTCAGAACAAATCTTTGGTAAAACCATCAATACAATAACTTACAGTGTCATGACAACAGAGTTTGCCACAGACATTATAAAAGAACATTTCTGTGGAAAGACGACAGCAATTTTAATAGAAAGTGAAACCGACTTTGCTCTTTTACAACGAGTTTATATTTCACTTATTGCCCCCAAAACAGGCACCACGGTGCTTAAATGTGCAAAAAATTTAATAAACATACAAAATTTTGCAGAATTTAGCAGCATTATTAGTGATATCCATCAAGACCAGATTCATAACGGAATCAACAAAACAATTTTGACATTCAAACAAAAATATTTCTACCCTAAATTTGCGTCAGAAATTCGAAATATTATCAATCAGTGTATCATTTGTAATACAGCTAAACATGAACACCAGCGAACTGATAGACCATTTGAGGTAACACCTGAGTGTAAAAATATCAGGGACAAATATGTCATAGATTATTGGGAATATTCAGGAGATTGGTATCTAACATGTATAGACCTACACTCAAAACTGGTTAAAGTTATGAAAACCCGAGATAGGACATGGATAGAATCGAAGCGTGCCCTGTTACAAATTTTTGACTCGATAGGACCACCAAAAACGGTCAAACTTGACCAAGACCCGTGGCTTGTCAATAAAAATCTTCAGGATTGGCTAAGGACATTTGATATACAAATTGAAATAACAACTAGTAAAACAGTTATTGCAGATATCGAAAGAATACATAAAACACTGAATGAAAAAATGAGAATTTTACAAGCATCTAACAGAACACTAGATGCCAATAACTATATTGATCTAGTAGTATACAATTACAACCACAAAACAACTCATGATACTACAGGTAAAACACCCGTAGAGGTTTTCTTATATAATAAGGAAATAGAAATAGACACTCAAGAAGTAAAGGAGGACAGAATTCGAAAACTTAATAAGAAAAGATTACCAATATTAAAAGTAAATCCTAATATTCACAAAAAAAGATGAACAAGAAAACAGACTTACCCTATGAAGAACTTGCAGATACTAAAAAACTTGATAATAAGCACTATCAAAATAAAAAAAAAGGAAGAATTTTTCAGAGACACTTTAGTGACTATAAAAAACTAAAGTATACCAAATCTCATCCCCTACAGGAATCTTCAGAATCTTCATTGGATTAGTTGTTCTAACCACTGTACAAGCGAGGAAAATTGAAATCGCACCAATTGACACTAACCAGGGATTCATTTTATTTAAAACAGGAGCAGTTGAGGAGTGCACTGAATTTAATTTACATTCGTTTACTATAAATTGCACCCAAATTGAAATTGCCTTTAATAACTTAAAATCGCAACATCTGAAAATAAAAGATTATAATACACCATATTTAATGAAAAATTTAGAAAACCAAATGAAAGGATTGTAACGTACAAAGCCTTAACGTAGCTGATGGGCAGCAAAAATTGCTGTATCTAATTAGAATGTGCCTCACGGTTGGGCTGCAAAAATTTCTGTAACGTAGATATCTATAAATGCGAAACCATAAAGGCTTACCAACCATTGCAATCAGCAAGTATACGTTATTGTGTGAGGCCTATCTTGGTGTTAACACGATTCATCTGCGGGACTCTTAATGCGGCTAGCAAGACAATCTTTGATGAATGTGTTTCACCCACTCACACGTCAGCAACTTTAAATAAAGTCCCTGTGCTGAAACTCGAAATAGAATAGAGAGAAAAGAATAGAAGAAAATAGTCCTAGTGTTGGCTGTATAGGTGTATTTACAGCCGCGCTCTCTACCCACCCTACCATGATTTTCCTTTCAGCGCTAGGGGAAAATCCCAATACAAACATCCTTATTCACATTAGATTGCCCAAAAAGAAAGTTCAGAAAATTACCTCATTATAAAAATCATTATTATTCACTTAAATTAATGTATTCTCACAATCATTCATTTCTTAGAATCTAATATTTCATTCAGTAGAACTCTGAGAACAAAGTTAACTCACATTAAAAAAAAGCCAAAACCATTCTATAATATATATAAGAAAATTTACAATTTCATAAATGATCACCAAATTAATTTGTAATTACTAAAAATAATATATAGCTCGAAACTTTAACGCATATTGATTTATATTCAAAGATAATTAAATCAAAATAAAAAAAAAATATTCTAAACATCGGCATAACTTCATGAACATTAACTTCTCTTTTTTTTTCTAAATTTCGACCCACTGTGCAAAAGCAAAACGCAACGCTTAACTATGCAGCGTATAAAAATTAACCGTTCAATTTTTTCCAACTCTTCACATACAAAATGTTTTAATAAAACAATTATGCATATTTATTCGTTCTTTCCTTTTTCTTTTGATACTTTTCACTTTTCAGTTCATTCTCTTTCTTTTTTTTCTTTACGCATGATTTTATTTGAAACACATTAGAAGTATATAAAAATATATAGAGGGGCAAACGGAGTGGAGATAAGCAACGACAATTGTTTTCGCTATTGTCTTTGCATTGAATACTCTTGCTTAATGTCTCCGACTTCGCTTTATATCTATACAATTTGGTAACAAAAAAATGTAGTAGAAAAACTCACCCATGTAGCGTCCGACGAAGGCCTTCGAGGAATTGCTGTAGAGGCTATAGATTTAATTTCATTTTTTTATTAATTATGTTCACATTTTTTTTGTTTCGTTACCAAGTAAAGCAATTGCTCATGCTTGTTTTTTTTTTTTTGTTCTTAATTTTTTTCGTTTTCTTTTATATTTTCACTTTCTTCTTTATCTGTATCGATTTTGACTTTTCAATTTTGCATTAGATTTCATTTTTTCTTTTTTTTGTTTTTGCTCATTTTTTTTTTTTTCATTTTTAATGTATGTTACCTCGCGACTTCAAAAAAAAATTTTGTTTTGCACATGTGGCTCGAAATTTTGCTTTGCGTTTTCTTCTTTGTATACTTTTTTTTCACTTGCTTCACTCCTTTTGCTTTTTCTTTCTTTTTACCAATTATTACTTGTACACTAACTTATGCTAGCTTTCGATTATAGAATATTACCTAGATTTAAACAAAAAGAAGAAGTTAAAAATTTTCGTTTTCATTCGTTTTCACTATGGCTTTCTGGCTCAAACCCTTTTTTTTTTACTTGATTTTCACTCTGGCTAGACTTTTCTTTTCACCTGGGTTGTTTTATTTTTGATTTTTTTTTTCTTCTTGCAACTTTTTCACCATTTAACTCGGATACAATTTATTCTTTGGGCTGCGTGCTTTCGCCGTTTTCACTTCTCACCGCTTGCCCTCGCACCGGTGTCGTATCGAAATTTGACTGATCTGATGGTCGCCAATGTAATTGCTTCGTCCCCTTTGGTGAATAACTTCTTCGCTGCTTGCACTATCCAACATAAATGTCTTGGAATTCTGGCAAATCATCACCACCAAAATTTATGCCTTACATTTGTCTAACAGAAAAAATTGTATACATATACATGATAAAATATGAATGTCGTTAATGGGTTTTTTTTTCTTTTCTTTAGAGCTGTATAATTACCTTCTGCTTAATCAAAGCAATGCATTTTAATTTCCTTTTTTTTTTGGCATTATGAACGAACATACCGAGACATACCGAGAAAATCTGCGTGCAAAATTTTATTTGCGAAATTACCAAATTGTAATAATTTAAAGAAAATTTAGCACTTACTCAAGAAGTATCTCTTGAAATAGAGAACACCAACTTCATTTGTTTCTTTTTATTATCGATTCAAGCCCATGCAGGATGGCTTGTATTTATTCGGATTTAAAAATTTACTTGGGTTATTTTAACCACAAAAAAATGAAATATTAATTTTTTTCCACTTCCTGCAAAGGACTGTTCCGCTCGGTTGCCAATTTGAAAAGAATTCATCAAGATCGTTCGCCTATGCTCTATGCCTGACTTTGATCTTCGTTTAGACCCGAAGTCAATTGTCAAAGTGACATTATCCGCTATTGGCATAATGGGAAAAAGAAATGTACCACTGTGGTGAACTTTCTTTCTGCAATCAAGCAGTGCATTCGCGGGTCTTTTAAATGCTGCTTTCCTTTCTTTTTTTACTTTTTTTTTATACCCTTGCAGAGGGTATTATAAAATTGGTCAGATGTTTGTAACGCACAGAAGGAGACGTTTCCGACCCCATAAAGTATATATATTCTTGATCAGCTTGAGAAGCTGAGTCGATATAGCCATGTCCGTCTGTCCGTCCGTCTGTGCGTATGCGTTTTACTCAGCCACCTTAAGAGCTATCGGGATGAAATTTTTTTTGGAGACTCTTTATTACCTGTGTGAGATAAAGTATGAAAATCATCGGGATCGGACTACTATATCATATATTGTTTAATAATCATTAAATGTGTTTTGAATTCAGTAGTTTGAAAAATATTTGAGCATATTCATAATACGACAACTAATGCTGTTGATGTATGAAATTTCACTTTTCTTATCGAATTAAATATAATAAAGAACTGCAAGGGTATATAAACTTCGGCAAGGCCGAAGTTAACTTCCATAGCTCGTTTTTTTTTCTTTTGAGCTGCAAGTTTTACTCAAGGCACCTCCACAGGATTGCATTTTACAGGAAGCTCCAAACGTGGACTCTTAAACATAATAGGCAAAACTTACAAATATTTATTTGGAACATTAGACGAAGACGACAAAGAGGAATTAGAATCAAAACTCAATATACTGAGTAGCGAAATAGTACAGACAAAAGAATTAAACCACGTAATTGAAAAATTGAATCATATTATAAATAAAACTTATTTAAATGCAGAGGTTTCACACCACATATGTTGAAAACGTAGAACTTGCATTGCAACTAACACGATTAGGTTTATTTAACCCTAAACTTTTGAGTTACGATGAATTGAAAAATATTGATGCTAAAATATTATTAAACATAAAAACTTCAGCCTGGTTAAGTAAAGAAACAGATGAAATTTGTATAATATCCCATATTCCAAAAGAAATTAAATCTTACCCAAAATTTAAGATTTTGAGATATCCTGACCATAATAAAAGTTGGCTTAAATATGATTTAGAAGAGGAATTTTATCAAATTAAGGATGTTATCTATAACACTGACAAGAATATCATTACAGATCAATGTATCACAGGCATAATAAAAAACTTGCCAACTAATTGCTTATACGTTAAGGCAGAAATTGAACAGTTTGAATATTATGTCCAACCAAATATTATTATTACTTATAATTTAAGCAAACCTAACTTAAACCAAGATTGCGAAAAGAATAAGCCAAACATCAAAGGCAACCAAATCATTAAAATCTATAATTGTACCTTGGAATTAAATCAATTATCCATATCAAATTCATTCTCAGATTATACATACCCATTATTTTTGGAAAATAATGTAAGCAAAATTACTGTTTTATCAAATATCGAAACCAAAAACGCAATCTGGCTTGGACAAAAAGAAACTAGTAAATTTAAGATAATAACATATTCAATACTTTTTGGAATGATTTTTCTGATAACAATTTATATTATATTCAAAGTTCAATTTTTTTTTAGAAACATATATGTTCAATATAAAAACAAGAATAGAGTTAAAGAGCACGAGGACGCACTCGAAAACAAAGAAGGGAAGAGTGACGTTATAGAAGTAAGTCCCAACGCTAAACCTAAGTACAGCCTATACCCGATAAACAACATTACGGATTGTGAGCTTTAATTAAGAAAATCAATTATAAGCACTTATAAGAACATAAACATCCGTCAACGACAGTTGTCCATTAATTTATAAACAATGCATCGGATCGCGAACATTGATTTCCAAAAAATACTTACTAAGCACTTATAAGAGCAAAGCATCTACATACATACATGCATAAATATCCATTAGCGACAATTGTCCACTTATAAACAATGCATGCATATATACACATATGTATATACTTTGCTCAAATCATATTTTATATACATAACAATCCTCTTATATACTTTAAACTTTTGGAGGTTTCGACATACGAGACCAAACTCTGTATTTTTAGTTCTTAATTCACCATCTGACTATACGGTCGCACAAATAAAGATCACTGTTTTAAAAAACTCCGTTTACATCACTTGTATGAATTGACATCAATAAGTAAACGTCATTGTATGTATGTATGTACAAGTTAACTCATGTTACTTTGATATGCTTACGATATGCTGAAATGTGAGCACAAGCCATTTAACACGTTGCTATGTGGGAACATGCCAAATGCATGTTTGGGCAGTTGGCATTATTGATAGTATATTGTATGCCGCTACCAGTTTTTTGGGCGCTTGCTGACTATTTCTAACTGGCCCTGATTATTCTTATTCGGAGGGAAGAACATGGAACACTATCATATCGCAACACAACATTGACTCGTATTAATTATTATTATAAATGATTAATAAATTGAATTTATCGAACCTGAACTTATTAACTGGCGCCCAACTAAATCAACCCAATACTTCAACCAGATTCATGTAAGTGAGTTGGAATGTTAGAAGTTTTTGTTAATAAAAAAAAATACATATATGAAACATTAGAAACATACAATGAATGTAAATATAAAAAAATGTGAAACATTAGAAACATATAATGAAATCAACGTAAGGGTAAGCAATTAATGCACAATTTGTTGTTGTTTTTTTTTGAGAAAACGTTAAATTTGTTTTTTCTGATTATCTTTTGCGCTATGTTTTCTGCTGTGTTTTGTTCACTTTCGAACGTGCCGGTGTCTTAAATAAGAATCTAAATTTAAAATAAAAATCAAAATTTAAGTGATTTTGAGTGACTGTGTGTTAATGAATATCATTGGAAATCTAGAGTGCTGTAGTGAAGACCTTGAATTGCAGGATTTGATTAAAGATATTGCGGGCTTAAAAGTAACCCAGACTATTTGTCAGTCCGTAGATTTTGCGTTAACAATGAGTGAGGAAACGGTCCGAGCGGTCATTCACGGTGCGTTGGAGCATCAGGCAGCTGTTTTATCTGCACAGTTTGAAAGTAAACTCAACGCCCTAAGAGAGGAAATAGATTTGCTAAAGGTTACTGCTCCACAAATCGAACAGTATAGCAAAATAATAATAGACCCGGAAAAGCAGTGTGATGAGCTGCTTGATATTGTTAAATCTCTGCCCGAGTTTAACGGATGCCAAGAAGAATATGTCGCTTGGCGGCAGGCCGCGACAATAGCTTATGAAATATTTGAGCCCTACGACGGTTCTGCCCGGCATTACCACGCCGTAGCAATCATTAGAAACAAAATAAGAGGGGCGGCAAACCACACCCTCGCTTCATTTAATACAGTCTTTAATTTCAGAGCAATAATAGAGAGACTTGACTTTACTTACGCTGACCAGACACCAAGGGGAGTCATCCAGCATAAGCTTGCCACTGTCCGGCGAGGCGATCGTACCTTGCTAGAATATTACGATGAGGTAGAAAGAAAGTCTAGATCCCCGTATAACAACCCGATTTGGGTAGTGGACAAAAAAGGCACTGACGAAAAGGGAAACAGGAAAAAACGACTAGTTATAGATTTTAGGAAGCTTAATGAGAAAACTATTTCGGACACCTATCCCATGCCCAGCATTCATATGATATTAGCAAATTTGGGGAAGTCTAAATTTTTTACAACTCTCGATTTAAAGTCGGGGTATCACCAAATAACTTTGGCTGAGAGAGACCGCGAAAAGACAGCATTCTCCGTAAATGGGGGCAAATTTGAGTTCGGTCGGCATCCATTCGGGCTGAAAAATGCAGGCAGTATTTTTCAGCGAACTATCGACGACGTCTTAAGAGAACAAATTGGCAAAACTTGTTATGTTTATGTTGATGATGTCATTATTTTTTCAGAATCCGAGACGGCTCACATTAAACATGTAGATTGGGCTTTAAACCAGCTATTTGAAGCGAACATGCGTGTGGCCAAAGAAAAATCTCAGTTTTTTAGGACAAGAGTCGAGTACCTTGGGTTTATTGTCACTAGCGAGGGCGCGAGAACATACCCCGAAAAAATCAGAACCATAACAGAATACCCCGAGCCGAAAACTCTATTCGGTGTCAGATCATTCTTAGGCCTCGCAAGTTATTACAGATGTTTTATAAAAGACTTCGCCTCAATAGCAAGACCGATCTCAAACATCCTGAAGGGAAAAAACGGGTCAATAAGTAAATACAAATCAAAAAGCATCCCTATACAGTTCAATGAACTACAATCTCACTCTTTTCATAAATTAAAAAACATTCTGGCGTCCGAAGACGTTACATTGATGTACCCTGATTACAAGAAACCCTTCGACTTGACAACTGACGCATCTGCCGATGGCATAGGCGCAGTCTTGTCTCAGAACGGTCGTCCCGTTACAATGATTTCCAGAACGCTCAAGCCGTGCGAAATAAATTACGCAACAAACGAGCGGGAGCTTCTAGCCATTGTTTGGTCCTTGAGCAAATTGCGACAGTACCTTTACGGGGTAAAAGACATCAACGTGTTTACCGACCACCAGCCGCTAACCTTTGCGGTATCTGATAGCCATCCTAATGCAAAAATCAAGCGCTGGAAGGCCCGTATCGACGAAACGGGAGCAAAAATTTTATACAAGCCAGGTAGGGAAAATTTCGTTGCAGACGCGCTGTCGCGACAAAATATTAATGCACTAAGCGACGATGACTGTGAGTCTGACGTGGCTACCATTCATAGCGAGGCGTCGCTGTCTTACACAATTACTTCATCAGACAAGCCTGTAAATTGCTATAGAAACCAATTAATTTTAGAGCAAGCGCGCTTCCCGCTAAAAAGGCAATTTATTCTATTCGGTCAAAAAATCAGACACCTTATCAATTTTTCGAACAACGAAACCCTCCTCGAAGAAGCAAAAGCCGCTATTAATCCTAACGTAGTAAACGCAATCCATTGTGATTTGCCTACCTTGGCTCGCGTCCAGCACGAGTTGGTTAAAGCTTTTCCTGCCACAAAATTGTATTATTGTAAACAGATCGTTGCTGACATTTTTGATAGCAACGAAAGTAGGGAGATCGTCATAACAGAGCATAACCGCGCTCACAGGGCCGCACAAGAACATGTAAAACAGATCATGTCCGATTATTATTTTCCTAAAATCGCTAACGAAGTTGTCACCAATTGTAAAATTTGCTCAATTGCTAAGTATAAAAGACACCCAAAGAGACAGGGACTCGGCAGTACACCTATTCCATGCTATGTTGGCGAAATGTTGCACGTTGACATTTTTTCCACTAATAAGAAATACCTTTTAACCTGTGTCGACAAATTTTCCAAGTTTGCTGTCGTGCAGCCCATTGTCTCGCGCACTATTGAGGATTTGAAAGCCCCCCTGTTTCAGTTGATGAGTCTCTTACCTAAAGCAAAAACTATCTATTGCGACAATGAGCCTTCATTAAATTCTATGACCATCAAAACCCTTCTACAAAACAATTTCGGCGTAGAGATAGCTAACAAGCCGCCGATGCACAGCTCATCCAACGGCCAAGTGGAGCGATTCCACAGCACGATCGCTGAAATCGCTAGATGCATTAAGCTTCAAAGGGGAAATGTCGACACTGTGGATTTGGTTTTGTTAGCCACAGTAGAGTATAACCATACAATTCATTCGGTAACACAAAAAACACCGTCCCAGATTTTTTGTCCTTCATCGGAAGCTAGTAAAGGTGTTAGGGATATGATAAACAAGGCACAGGTGACACAGCGCGAAAGGGTCAACAGAAATAGGCAAAGCAGGGTTTGGAATGTCGGGGACAAGGTTTTCGTAAAAGTCAACAGGCGATTAGGTAACAAATTATCACCCTTGTATGTTGAAGAAACCGTTGAGGCAGACATGGGGACATGCCTTCTTATTAAGGGGAGGATGGTGCACAAAGACAAGATAGAATCCCAAATGGAAAGCAGTATATTTCTTTTTCATGGCTTAATAATTTAAATTATTATTAACACATGAGTCCAATGAATAATTTAACAACACTCGATCTTTATGAATTGTAACAAAACTAACAATTGCCGAGGCGAATGAAAAAACAGCATAAAAGCAGCACAAGATACGAGATTTTGTTGTCAATGAATGAATATAAAAACCTATATAGAATTACAAGAATTATTAATTTCTATCTCTCACGTAAAAAGCGAATTGTAATTTCCACAGTTTTGGGCTATTTAGATAAGAATGACTTCCAACTATCCAACTCACAGGGAGATAGATCAAAATATAACAATGTCAATAGTATTAAGATTCCAAACGCAATTATTGTTCCATTACTAATAATGTCTTCGAGTCAAAATGTGTTCCAGAAAGGTTTTAAAATCCCTTGACATACGTAATGGCATGGTCGAGCAAGTCCAATTCGCAGAGTGGTCGACACCGACGAGTAACCCTGGCTCTCTCGCCGGAACTACCATCACCAAATTATGCGAGCTGATATCGAAGTACTCATCTATCCAGTTAGGACCAGGCGATGCAGCTCATACCAAGGCCAAATCCAACCAACTGGTGGCTGTCAAGGTGACCTCCAGGCAGTCCAGTTATACCAAGAACTAACACGACCAACTGGTGGGACGTCCTGGGATCAGCGACATGATACGTTCGGCATCTGCATCGTAACAACCCGAAATTTATAAACACGAACAACGCTCAAGCAACACCGTTCGTCATACTTCCAACTGCTGTCATCGAGGAATCTTAGGAACGTCTTCAACATCAAGAAGAATTGTCGACAAGATGTAACCCGAGGCACGGCGGTCCGGATTGACTTTAATCGGCATCGTCGGCGGTCTCGCCTCCCTTGGATCATCTAAGGACCCAACCAGACCGTCAGACCTGATGTCGGCAATCGTAAGGCGACCGAGGGCTGTCGAATTTTAGAGGGGGAATAGTTAACTCATATTACTTTGATATGCTTACGATATGCTGAAATGTGAGCACAAGCCATTTAACACGTTGCTATGTGGGAACATGCCAAATGTATGTTTGGGCAGTTGGCATTATTCATAGTATATTGTATGCCGCTACCAGTTTTTTGGGCGCTTGCTGACTATTTCTAACTGGCCCTGATTATTCTTATTCGGAGGGAAGAACATGGAACACTATCATATCGCAACACAACATTGACTCGTATTAATTATTATTATAAATGATTAATAAATTGAATTCATCGAACCTGAACTTATTAACTTACATATATGTACTAAGGGTGTTCATAGTTGTATGGGGGAAAAAAAATATCATTTTTTTTTTAAGTGCCGGGCATTTTTTTTCCTTTTAGTGTAAAAAAAATCTCAAAAAAATTTGGGGCCGATCGGATAATGTTTAATGGGCGCGGAACTCACCTAAAGTTTTCAGTGTGATGCTCCCATATAAGCATACATAGCACCATACAAATATCATAGGAGTGAGCGAGATGGCATGCTATGAAATAAAATGTTAGTACCTTGTGAACACAGTTGATGATATTTTACAAAAAGCGAAGAAGAATAGAAACAAGTGTTTCCTAATTAATATTTTTAACGAAAACTTTTATTATTATCACTGACTAGATCACGTATAAAACAATCTACAAAAATTTCTGCTGAAATTAGGGAAAAAGTAATAGAGTGGTTTACAAATTTTTTCGGTCATTTTAAACCAATAATCTTATCATAACTTACAGATGGGTAAAACTGGTGGCCTGGTAGTGCATTTCGACGGAAAGTTCATGACAGATTTAGTCGGTTCTAGTAAAGTTGATCGCATAGCAGTTCTAGTTAGCTACAACGGTACTTCAACGTTCCTAGTTGCACCAAAAGTGGAGTCTTCAACTGGCAAAAATATTGCTAAGGCAGTTTTTGACAGGCTAGTCAAATGGAATGTAGTTGACCAAGTCAATGGTTTGTCCTATGACACCACGGCTGCAAATACAGGGATTTTCAGGAGCAGCAGTACTATTTGAAAAAAAGGTCGGACGCAGTTTAATAAACCTACCCTGCCGCCACCATATGTTCGAAATCATATTGCGAAGCGTATTTGAACTAAAGCTATGCTCCACATCTGCAGCAGAAGTTCCGATATTTGAAATGTTTTTAAAATCATGCTCAAATTTCAAGAAGGATAAATTCGAAAGTGGCGCTGCCGGTGAAACGATTCGTGTCCAAATTTATGGAGCAGAACGCCAGGACTTCACGATACTTTGCCTTGGTGAACTACAGAAATGTCAGATCCGAGAAGATCATAAAGAATTGCTTCAGCTAGAATTATTCTCTCTTGGTGTAAAGCAATATACTTTTCGTACTCCTGGACCAACTAGCCATGCCCGCTGGATGTCCACAGCCATATATTCCTTGAAGATATTTTTATTTAGACATCAATTTCAGCTAACAAAAAAGGAAGAAAATGGTTTCCGTGATATTTGCGTTTTCTTGGTGTAAATGTATATTAAAGCATGGTTTAAGTGTACAAACGCTATTGAAGCTCCTTTCCATGATCTGAACCATGTAAAAAATTGTATAAAATATGCAAATACTGACGCGAAAACCTCAGCTATACTATTGAAAAAAATTAGCAATCATTTATGGTACCTTGCCGAAGATTTAATAGCTCTGGCGTTTTTTGACTCCAATGTCGCCTCCGATGAAAAAATCCGAATGGTTACCAATCTTAACTTAAAGGAACCAAATGTTCAACTAGAAGATAATAGGCATTATTCTTATTTGGTGGACTTAAAAAAATACCCCACTGCAAAAAAAAGTGATCTAGCTAGCGATAATAATAAAAATTTACGTTAAAAATATTAATTAAGAAACATTTGTTTCTATTCTTCTTTTCTTTTTGTAAAATATCATCAACAGTGTTCACAAGGTACTAACATTTTATTTCATAGCATGCCATCTCGCTCACTCCTATGATATTTGTATGGTGCTATGTATGCTTATATGGGAGCATCACACTGAAAACTTTAGGTGAGTTTTTGAGATTTTTTTTAGACTAAAAGGAAAAAAAAAATGCCCGGCACTTGGTAAAATTCGATTTTTTGAAAATACACAAGCTACGGCCAGTATAAATCGGCTCTGCTTGAACTTTGCGGACAGCGGTGCCATCAGCCTACTATGCCATTGCGTATATAAACTCTATGTGTATGAGTGTAAAAAGACCCTTCAGTACCGGTCGCCGCAAATTCCTTTGAAAATCCGAGGCGATTTGTGAGATGTCGCCTCAGAATTTCAGGGGACAAGCCATACAAATTTGCGGCGACATTTAGCATTGCATGTCATAGCGCCTCGGACATTCTCTCAGCGACATGTCGCCGAAAATTCCTCGTGCGTTCAACGGAACTTGCGGCGACATTTCGCCGGAATGTCTACGCAAAATGGTGGTTGTTTTTTCAATCGAAGTTGCGGCGATATGTCGACACAATGTCCCAGCAAAATTATAGCTCGGATTTACAATCGAATTTGCGGCGACATGTCGACCAATTGCTCAAGGGAACAAATAGCTCGGATTTACAATCGAATTTGCGGCGACATGTCGACCAATTGCTTAAGGGAAAAAATAGCTCGGATTTACAATCGAATTTGCGGCGACATGTCGACCAATTGCTCAAGGGAAAAAATAGATCGGATTTACAATCGAATTTGCGGCGACATGTCGACCAATTGCTCAAGGGAAAAAATAGATCGGATTTACAATCGAATTTGCGGCGACATGTCGACCAATTGCTCAAGGGAAAAAATAGCTCGGATTTACAATCGAATTTGCGTCGATATTTCGACCAAACATTAATGGACATTTCATTCCCAAAAATAAGTGACAATATAATTTTATACAATTGTGTTAATTTTATTTAAATTTATGTTACATTCTTATTTCAATTTTTTTTGTATTAAAGGTATTTTTGGCACAGGCCAAACTAGTTTTATTCGGGAGGGTCGCCGGGGTGAATGTTTTGAATTGATTCTGAAAAGATAAAAATTTATCAGGCAATGAAGAATGCACGTTCAAATTTATATTGCTTACCTAGCAACACGGACAGGAAATTGGGATAAGCTTTCAAGCTATATTTTCCGTTCCTCCCGTCTACATTATGGCTTACTATCAGGTCGTCGGCCAAAACTTGCCGAATAGATTTGCAAGGCGCAGCTTGCAAAATGATAGGCGTAATTTTTTTCACCTGCCAAATGGACTACACATGAAAAACATTAATATAAGTTTCTATTTAGTTTTGATAAATATAGCTTACGAAATGTTTCCGATTGTCCGGACCCAGTTTACTCTCCATGAGTATAAGCTGTTCGGCATTGCTTATAGGGAAGGCGATGTTGGGTGTTTCCTCCTGAGTCATCATCCTCATCATCTGCTTGATCATTGCCGTCTGCGTTGCGACCAGCCCCTTCAGTTCCTGGACCTCTGTCATTCTCTGCCTCAACATGACAGCGTTGTCTGAAAGAAATGTATGCAAAAAGAAATTAGTATTGAATTACAGGTTGCCAATAAATTCTTTACAAGTACTTACTTATCTCAGGTTCATTAGATTCTGTAATAAGTTTAAAAAAGAGAGAAAATTCAAAATGTGTAATATTTCGCTATTTATTATTTATATACTTACTTTGTTCTGCGCCATCTGAGCGAAGGGTCGCGTCTGTAATATATGAAATAAGGGAAAAAAATATTAAAATATTTTTCATTTCCTGAACATTATTCAAATGCGTACCCGATTCTGCCACTTCAAAACTCATTTTCATCATTTTTTTTGAGCTTCCTTGGTCAACCATTCTGAAGAAAAAATATATTATTTACTGTTGTCATTCAAAATTTAAATTCCCCCTTTTTTTTTTGGTTTTTGGAACCATGGTGGGTGAATCTTCCTAAGATATTTAATGCGTCGTCGCAATAAATATGCCCGATTCATACTGAAAGTATGCCTACAGACTAAACACCTCCATTTCCCCATTTCTAGCTACCGACAGATGCAGCATGGGAACAACTACTAAGCCCCCCTTATACGGCATGGCTACCGCTTTGGTCACAAAATCGGACACAGAAAACTTTTCCAAAGTTGATGCCATTTCTAAATCGTTGAAATATATTCCTATACTGCTTGAGCTTATAGGCTCATTAAAAAAAACTCTGGGTCCATTTTCATCAGAGTTATGATTGGTTTCGCTTTCTTGAAAAACATTTTGGTCTCTTGCTACTTCTGGGATTGCAAATCCTCTGAATTCTACATCCAAAAGTTGCGAAGCGGAAGATTCCTGGTTTTCATTATCTTCATTATTTTCCCTTTGAACATCTTGTAAAATTTGCTCAAAGAATTCTTCCTGCATTGTATTATATTTTTCCTGTTGGCCTCAATTATGGTTTTGTTACTATTATATGTAATTTCGTTGTCCTGATTTACAATTTCAATATCTTCGTTGCGCCAGGGAAAAAAGAGCGTCACGAGTTCTCTGAAATAATCTGGTCTGGAGAGATTTTTGCTGAACCTTCTCCATCTCAGAATATATGGATGCTTTCGTTTCCTTATGTATCCTAATCCATTTTGTAGTTGATATTCGTCAGCCATCTCATTAGTGTTACTATCTGCTTCTATAGTCTCATTAGTGTTACTATCTGCTTCTATAGTCCCATTATTTTCTTCTGCAGGACTTCCTTCTTCGATGTTATCATTATCTTCCGTGACAGTCTCATCCGACACACGGTGTCTACGAGACAACTTACGTTCATAGAGGGCAGCGAAGTCGGCTAGACATTCGTCTTCCATTGATTCTGGCCTAAGTACGTAATATTCATGAAGTCCCGCAACATAAATATCCGTCGAATCAGGAGGCAGTCTTTCAAACTCCTTCTTCGACTTTATCATCCGAACTCTTTGTTCAGGATGGGAGGTATATGAATATAT
The DNA here is from genome assembly GCA_018152135.1 of Drosophila paulistorum. Lineage (NCBI taxonomy): Eukaryota > Metazoa > Arthropoda > Insecta > Diptera > Drosophilidae > Drosophila > Drosophila paulistorum. The sequence goes on along the minus strand of JAECXG010000811.1, from coordinate 1,512,105 downwards.
TTCCGTGGCTCGTTTCTGACATGTGAAGCCCTAGAATATTATAAACGGCTTCTTGAGCTGAAATCTCTGATCCGTTTATGAACTTGCTACCAAGATGCTGCAGTTTTTCCTTAATCGATCGATCTGGATCCCCACCTGCAGTAATTTCATCCATGGCTTCGCGTAGCAGTTTTGATACTCCTCTATTCGATTTATTTATATAATTTATGATACATTTAACTATAGAAACCATATGCATCCAATATGAATTGGATATCCATATTTGCTCTGTGTAGTTTTGAAATATCTTCATTATATGCGTTCAGCATAATATCAGTGAACTTTCTTCGAAGGAATATTTGAGGCTTATTTAAGCTTGTTCGTATGGCTTGAATATAATCCGCATATTCAAGATCCAAACGACTTAGAAAATTTTCAAAATTATTTAATTCTATTTGTTCATTATTTGGGAGGTTTCTTTTTTCTTCCAAGAGCTCTTGAATGCGATTCCAGTATTGTATATACTGTTCTTGGACAGTTTCCTCCTCACCATAGGGATTTAGAATTCTAGTTTTTGGCATTGGCGGATAGGGAATGTTAAACCGACATTTGCTTTCTCTATGAATTTCTCTTTTGCATGTGGCACTATGTTTATGGTATTAATACCTAAGAACATTTTCAAGCCCCTCATTATCTCCGTTAGTAGTAATGAACATATCATTATTATTAGTATTCTCCATTTTTGGAGCTCCGTTTAACCAATACATCCCATGAGAGTGTGGTGAGCCACGTTGTTGAAATTCTATTCTCCAATAATAATGAGACAGTTCAAAATCGCAAAAAATATCTTTGCTTTTAAAAAGTTTCATTAACTGATGAAGCCGGTGATCAAAATAACTGGAGCATGTTGCAGGGTCTGACCGGATCAACCATCCTCTTCACTGATAATTCTTGTATCTATGAGAAGGGATAGAATTACCAGAAGTTCATTCCATTTGGTCTTGGCCGCTGAGAGAGTAATGAAGAAAGTTGGCAGTCCAAACTGGCGGATCATAGCTAAAACTTTTTTCTTCTCTGCTTCCCAATGTGCTGGAGAGGAACGCAAGCCTTTAAGAAGATGATGTCCATCGTAATGCTGGACCAGGCTATTGACGAAGTATTCATCCATGATTTTAGCCGCGGTAACATGAGCCGTGCCTGATTTTTTCCTAAGGCAAATAGAAATGGCATTTTTTATGCGAATCATTTCGTATCGTTTGTACATGTACAAAATTTTTGGTACCTTTGCGCAGCGTCGGTCGTAGTATCGAAGTTGAGACTTTGCTTTGCGACCATATGTGGTTTTTGCCTTGAAAATTTGTCCGCATGAAATGGATGAAAATGACAACTCTTCAGCATCTTCCTGTATCGTCCTTTACCGGGAGCCATTGCTATTCGTGCAATAGTTGCATTTTCAACGGGCTTATTTTCCAGTAAAGTTTCTTGACCACCGGGATTTAAATTGTCTTCTTCCTCATTGCCTTCTAGTTCAGGGTCGATTTCCATTTGTTCGGCAAGGAGTTGCTCCACAATTGGGCGATCTCGGTCATCAGCAATAAATGGTACTTCCTCATTATTTGCAAGTTCGCCAAGCCAGTTGTGTACGACAGAAATACCATGCTTTCGGTATAGCTCCGTGCTTTCCAAAAATGTTAACGCATCCATAACTTTTGCTGGTCGAATAGTCTCAGTCATGAAACTATGTCTGTACTCTAGCTTCCGTTTTAGGAGTATTTGCACCACATGGGTGTCAAAGGTGCGGGGCAGAGGTGTTACTGTATCATTTACGGAAATAGGTACATTAACAACTGCTCCTCTTTCTGCGCACTGTCTTTCATAGCCTAGGATCTCCCCAATTCGCATAAATGGGATTACGGGTGAAATAAGTCTTTCTTCTAGGCATAATATATCTTGCATGCATTCGGGAGTTTCAGCGAATGCAAAACCTTCTGAAAGGCATAAGTTTGGAATTTTTCCAGTATTTATTGCTCCGTGGCAAGTAGAGCAGGGTGAGGCACAAAGAGAGCCAACGAAAACTGTCGATGTATGCGTGCGCTTGCTTGTGTGCGTAACCTGCTTTACACTGCGCAAATCGTATGTGAAGAAACGAATAAAAAATTAAAACAAATTACAATTATGGGCCTTGGGTTCCTTTTACCTAAATGTCATAAAAACCAGAGGGCCGGGGTTAACTTCGACCGCGTCAAAGTTTGTATACCCTTGCAAGAGTTACTATTCTTTTATCTAAACTAACTGTTTTATCTAAAAAGGGTAATGTTTGCGAACGGCCTTCAATCTTAGCATAGGATATAACGAACTTTCTGATGAAAGTCACTGTTTTCCACCGATCCTTCCTATGGGAGCTATATGATATAGTTACCCGATCTTTAAAAAATTCGGCACAGTCATTAACAGATATATTAAACTGCCAAATGTTAAATTTGAAAGCAATCGCATCAAAAGTAACGAAGTTATTGACAAAAGTCACTGTTTTCGACGGATCGTTCCTATGGGAAGTATGATATAGTCACCCGATCTTGACCAAATTTGGCACAGTCGTTTAGAGCTACAATAAACGTACTTATATTTAATTTCACGACAATAGCTTAAAAAGTAACGAAGTTATTGAGAAAAGTCACTGTTCGTGACTTTGCCGTTTGTATGGGAGCGGGAGCTATATGATATAGTGGTCCGATCCGACTGAATCCGAGATATAACGCCTGCAGTATATACAAGCCTACGTGCAAAATTTCAGCTCTGTAGCTCTTACGGTCTAGGAGGAGTTCGCATCGATCCAGACGGACGGACATGGTTATTTGAACCCGTCTTGTCGTGCTGATCAAGAATATATATACTTTATATGGTCGGAGATGCTTCCTTCTATGCGTTGCACACTTCTGACCAAAATTAATATACCCTTTTTGCAAGGGTATAATGAATGCATATTTTGTATCGGCTATTAGGCATATTTTTCATACTATATATGTATATAAGTGCACATGTAAGAAAATGAAACATTAATTTTTTTTAACAAAGCGACATAGTACCGCTTTCGTCAAAAGTCTGTGCGACACTAGTTTTTTTTTACGGTCTCAACTTGTACTTCGTGCTCACATCGGCATCCACACAGACGGCCGCACAAGCAATTGCCGAGCAAAAGTGCCCGCACGGGCTATGGGTGCCTCACCCTGAAGTAGAGCAAAATAAGTAAGTGCCATTTTCAGAATGAAATTTTATTGACAAATAGAAGGTAGATAGATGTCTAATCGGGGAAACTTAAGAGAAATTTGATTTTTGTTCAAACTCTTTCCATTTTGTTTAAAAAATGTGCCACCACAGCTCATGCATATTTCCGTGGGGACCATTTTGATATTTCGGAGGTACGCTTGACGTACGGCACTCCTGCGCTGCTTTGTCTGCATGTCTCTGTGTTCCTGCAAGTCCTCAGGCGACAGTGCAGCTCTGGCGTCCCAATTTCGTTGCGGTTGTCGATGAGACTCCGCTTCTCGATTCTGAGGGTCTTGCCGAAAGTTAATAACTCGTGCCTCATTCATATCCTGAATCTGTTGTCCAGAATTCGGGCTTGCCTTCGGGTCACCCTTCTTTGGGATGAATTTAAATTCTGTTCCTGCCTTCTTGTGCTTGGATATTTGCATCACGGTTCCGCTCGCCTTCTCTGTAATCCTGATTCTGTCTGCGAACAGCATGTTAACGATAATTAGGATCTTGGCGAGCAACGAAGTGGGCTTCTGCGTCCGGTTCGCGCTCTTGCTGCCTGAACGCGTCATCCTGTCTCCGAATAATGTGCTAAGCAGTGTTGGCCTCCTGCGCCATCGAACGATAATCAGGATCTTGGCGAGTGACGAAGTGGTCTTCTGCGTCCCGTTCGCGCTCCTGTTGTCTGAACGCGTCATCCTGTCTCCGAACAATGTGCTGAGCAGTGTTGGCCTCCTGCTCCATTGAATGAGCCTGTAGTCTCTATCGGCTCGTCTTCGAGCACGTGCCAATGCGTCTTGCCTACGATCTCGTTCCAGTGTTTCCAAATCATTTGGCCGATTATTTGTCATGCGTTGCGTATTTCTCTCGCGAACGTCGCGACGTTGACATTTTCTTCGACGTTGACATTTTCTCTCGACAATCGAGGCATTTTAAAACCTTAAGATTATGGTATATTATAACTAAGTTGGCTAAAAAAGTAATATGATATATGTATATGCTTCTGAAAGTAAAATAATATGATATAGATATGTAAAACAACCTGAAAGTAAGATAATATGATTTAGATATGTAAAAAAGCTGAAAGTAAGATAATATGATTAATAGTTAGAAAGAGAGAAGTCTTAAAAAAGACTAGTACAAACGCAAAAAATTAATTGGCGATGTTTTTATACCATACACCCATAGGGTGAAATGTTATATTAAAGTCGCCAAAATGTATGTAACAGGCAGAAGGAAGCTTTTCCGACCCCATAAAGTATATATATTCTTGATCAGTATCAATAGCCGAGTCGATCTAGCCATGTCCGTCTGTCCGTCCGTCCATCCGTCTGTCCGTCCGTATGAACGCCTAGATCTCGGAGACTATAAGAGATAGAGACACCAAATTTGGAAGTCTTGTTTGGAGTGTCATTGAGTGCGATTGTGTCGCGGAAATTACAATTGCGAATATCGAACGCAAAACAAACAGTGAAAAGTGCAAAACAGAGACACCGATTAAAACGGTGAAGTGCACACTTGTAGCAAACAAGTGGATTAGTGCGCTAACCAACGGTAATTTGTTTACCAGTTGTGCCTGTACGTGTGAGTGACAGTGCGAGTGTGTGGGTGAGCACGTGCTCTAGTACAGTGGACACTCGATAAGAGTGCAAATACAGTGTGCCCTCGCTAAAAGGGCCAAGTGCATTTTTCGGCGTACGTGAGCCGATAGTTCGTGCGTGACACGAAAATTTTTTTTGAATTTTTTCGTGACACGAAATATTTGTGCAGAGCCGTCGGTATGAACGGTTCGTTGAGTCGTAGTGGAAGCGCCGTCAGCGTGATGAGTGCTTCCAGCGCCGTTGAAAGCGCCCGCAGCGCTGTGTCGTGCGTTGAATCGGCCGCGGAGTCTATGGGAGTCACCGGTAGTGACACCATAGACGAATCGGGCGCAGAGATGACTGCCGTCGTCGGAAAGCGCGGAAAGCGAAGGCTCACTCGGCTCGTTCATCGCCGGTGCTGGAGCAAGTCGTCCCTGTCGCGGAAAAGCCGCTTTTGGACAGCGTGTCCATGCCCGCCCCCGCCGCGCCGCCCGTGAAGCCTGTCGATCGGAGATACCGCGATACCGGTGGCTCGTCTGCGATTCTCGCAGAGATTTGCGCCTCAGGGGAAGCAATCAAGAATGCCATTGCTGGCATGGAGCCATTAGCCGCGATGCAGCTATCGTCTGCTATCAGACGCTTGGAGGAGTTAGCGATATCGCTGACCCTCAGGAACGCTCTGTTGGAGGCGGCAGAGAGCAAGCCTGCTGCACAGCCGCCCGTTGCACACTATGCAAACTACTGCATACCACGCTGCCTTCCCCGCGGTCACCGCCAGAGCTGCTGCCGTTGTCCCCGTCCCCGGACTGCCGGTCGCCGCACCACGGATCAGCAAGCCAGCTGAGATGTGGTCCGCGGTGGTCACGAGTCGGGATCCAGTAAGCAAGTGGCCGAGCGGGTGATGAAGGAGGTCGCACCGACGCTGGGAGTGCGTGTACACGAGGTACGCGAACTCAGGAGCGCAGGCGCGGTCATTCGCACGCCGTCGGTTAGCGAGATAAAGCGGGTGGTAGCGAATAAGAAGTTCGCAGAAGTTGGACTGAATGTTCAGCACAAGAAGGCGGCAAGACCTTCCCTCAGGGTGATGAACGTGGACAGCAAGCACACCCCGGAGGTCTTCATGCAGCAGTTGTATGAAGGCAATTTCTCCTTGAAATTGAAAGTAGAGTCCTTTAAGAGGGCAGTACACATGGTGTCAAAGCAATGGAAATCGGAAGAAGGCAAGAGTGTGAACGTCTCCATTGAGGTAGACGACTCAGTTGCGTCCTTGCTGGAAGGTTGTGACCGGTTTTACATCAAGTGGTTCAGCTACAGGTTCCGCTGGATCGTAAGGACCCATGTATGCCACAGATGCGGAGGCTACGACCACAGGGTGGCCCAGTGTGGAGCAACAGAAGCGACATGATTCCGATGTGGTCAGAAGGGCCACAAGATCTGGAAGTGCGAGAATCCGGTGGACTGCCGGAATTGCCGATTTAATGGAAGGCCATTGGGGCATCTATGTACTCTCTATGGACTGTCCAATGTTCGCTGCGAAGGAGGCAAGGTTTGCAGCTAAGCACTAACCATGTTTAGCTTCATCCAAGCCAATTGTGGTCGGGGTCGCGTTGCGTGCATCGATGTTGGTGTGCGTATGCGCGGTTTCGGCCACCCCTTTGCGTTGCTGCAGGAGCCCCACACAGACTCTGATGGCCGATTAATTGGATTCCCAGCCGGGATGAAAATTTTCGGTAGTCGAATCTTCGAGGGACACCGAAGGAACTCTGCTGTCATCATCGACGATCCAGATGCCATCTGCCTGCCGGTCGAGTCGCTAATCACCGAGGCTGGAGTATGCGTGAGGGTCACGGGTAAATTTGGCTCTATTTACCTGACCTCTCTATACTGCCATGCACATGCTGAGTTGACGGGATTTTTCCAGTACATGGATGCCATACTGCTACTGGCGAGCAGTACTCCGGTCATCCTCAGTCTAGCTGCGAACGCTGTATCTCCTATGTGGTTCAGTAAACGCTACGATAGCTATCGTGGCCAGCTGAACTACAGACGGGGTGAGCAGCTAGAGGATTGGATTCTCGCAAGCCGAGCCGGAGTCGTCAACAGATTCAGCGAGGTGTACACGTTCGATAATCGCCGTGGACAAAGCGATATTGACGTAACAATCGTTAGCGAAGCAGCGTCTGCGTGGGCCGCGTATGACTGGAGTGTGGACGAGTGGGAGATGAGCGACCGCAACATTATCACCATTGTGGTGACGCCTTTCCCAGACACAGTTGAGAGCACATATGCTCCTGTGCCGTCCTGGAAGCTCAGGAATGCTAACTGGCGGTTGTTCGACTCTGAAATGCTAGAGGAAATTCGGGAGCACCTTCCGTTGGAGCACATCAGGATGTCGCCGTTGGACTCCTGTCTGCGCTACGCCTTGCCGTACAGTCTAAGTGCGACAGGGTGTTAGGTTGCAGAACGTCGCGAGACGCTGGAAAGGTGAAGTGGTGGTCCACTGAACTGAGTACAAAACGTCATGAAGTCAAAAGACTTAGGCGGAGGCTCCAGGATGCTAGGCGTAGAGGCAACGAAACTGCGCAGTTTCTGGCAACTCATCTGCGGACGGCTGTCCGCGAGTTCAAGAAGCTCATCGTGAAGACGAAGGAGATGACCCATGGAGGCACGCATACAAGATTTGCCGAGGACGAATGCGGTCCACAGAGTTGGGATGCCTTCGCAAGGATGGCTGGCCGGTCGTAACCTGGCACGACTGCGCGAGTCTCCTCCTCCGTAACTTCTTTCCAGTTGCGGCAGCGAGTGACGACATTGCCATTCCAAGCGGATCTGCACCGGTTTTCGAAGACTTCGAGATCGGAGTATGCGTCGCCCGGTTGAAGAGCAGGAAAAGCTTCCTTCTGCCTGTTACATACATTTTGGCGACTTTAATATACCATTTCACCCTATGGGTGTATGGTATAAATACTGATATGTTGACAGAAAGTTTAAATTCATGTCCAAATACACCTTTATCTGATTTATGGACAACGAATTTATCATTTGATTCAGACAGTTCATTAGATGCTAGTAGCCAAGTTTCAGCAAAGAATAGATCAAACGACACTTTCTTTTTTCCGCATTTAATAAAACGGAATTTCTTACATACCGCACAGACAGGGCCGGCGGCACGCGCTTAGCCCGAGTGGGTAGTAAAAACAAATTATTCTTATGCTTTTTTACAGGCCATACTATATACAAGCAACATTACATAGCAAAAACAGCAGTTCGTTTTGAATTGCGAATGATAAACTCATTCATCAAATCATCCAAATTGAGCTTATCAACTGCTTCTGAATACGAATGTAATATTGCCACATGATTTAGTCTATTTTGCGCAGCTGATGATCTTAGATAATTTTTGATTCGACGCAAAACCGAGAAGCTCCTTTCATTAGAGCACGTTGATCCAGGAATCGTAATTATCAATCGAATGAATCGCACAAATTCCGGAATAAGGTCCATATAACATTTGTTTTCTCTCAAAAAATTAACTATTTCACGGATATTGCTGACCTTGTTCGCGCCGAAAATTTGAAGAAAAAGATCTCTATCATTTATAAGCTGAAGATCTTTATCCGATAAAAGGATAAAAATTTTTTGACATCTTTTGATTGACCTATAGCGAAACTCTCCAGAGAATTAAAAAATCTAGTTGAATCAGTATCTTGTCGAAAATTTCACAATACATTTTCATGTAAAAATTTTCAGGAGATTCGAAAACAGAAAACAGAAAGAAAATAGAATTTTGAAAAAGCTCTGGCGATTTTTGTTTCCTTGGTAAATCAGCTTCCTCAATTTCAAAATTCTTAGCCATTTCATTACAATTTTGCCAAATCTTCGTAAATTTGGAATCACGAGTACTGTTCATAATTTCCCCAACAATTTCTATCTTTTTATACCCTTGCAAAAAGGGTATATTAATTTTGGTCAGAAGTGTGCAACGCATAGCAGGAAGCATCTCCGACCATATAAAGTATATATATTCTTGATCAGCACGACGAGACCGTCTGTCCGTCCGTCTGGATCGATGCGAACTCCTCCTAGACGGTCTTTTGTCAGTTTGTAAAGAACGATTTTAAGCAACTTTTAATTAAGTTTGAAGATGCTTTACCGTGAGAACTTCAATAAACATACTACCATAAAATACGTGATTTACAGAAAATTTCCAAGTAATTACCCACTCGGCAATTTTCCGAGTGGGTAGTACTGCCCATACTACCATAGGCTGCCGCCGGCCCTGCGCACAGACGCCTGAACAACAAATTGAAAAGTATTGCAATGAAATAGTTGCAATGGATGAAAATTTTAGTTTGACTGGTGGCAAAATAATGAAATAAAATACCCTTGTTTAACAAAAATAGCAATGCAAATCCATTCGATTCAATTAAGATTCAATAATATAAAAGTTTTTGCAATGAAGTTTCCAACCAGAAAATGAATTTATTTATTTTTATTTTAATGATCTCTATGAAAAAGTGATAGAAATTTGAAATTTGTGTTCCATTAGTTTTAAGCATTAATTGAATTTAAATTTTGAGTTTTAAACAGTTTAAAATAATGAAATAAATGAAGTGTTTTGGTTAATTTTATTCATCGCAACTTGTTTTCTTTAAAACACACAAATATGTATGTCGGAGATTGAATTAGGCATTTCTTATAATTTGAATTGTATGCCTACTGTTAAGGCGAATTGCTCAGTGTTAAGTAATGAATATCATGACAGATGTAGAACTGTTTAACACTAGATTTGTGCGATGACAGCATAGGCTGTCATCGAGTGTGGCTCCGTGTGTGGTTGAGAGAATTCAGTCTCTTTTCTTTCTGAAATTCAACCTGAAAGCACGTCGAGACTCGCTGCACAAACCTCGTGGAAAAATGGAAGCCAACAATGGAATCAACGATTCAGGAATCCCTGAAATCTGTAACTCGCCGATATCAGGAGTGGGATCTAACTCAAGACCAATAATAAATGAGGAGCAGTTTCGCATTTTATTAGAACAACAAAATCGAAACTTCTAAGAGCTAGCAAAAACTTTTCGTGCATCGCCTAGTGAGTCTCGACAAGATGGAGAAATTGTTCTACCGAAATTTAACTCCGACGCTGCTGGAGCCAACGCCACGCAATGGTGTGCTACGGTGGACATCGTTCTAAAAGAAAATCCATTGCAAGGTAGTGCGTTAATTTTGGCCTTGACGAAGTCATTGGAAGGAAGCTCTTCGCAGTGGTTATCGCAGATTTGCTACCCAGGCATCACATGGGAACAATTTAGACAGCTTTTCGAGCAAAGATACGAAAACTCAGAGACACCGGCCGCAACTATTTTGAATTTGCTGAACAGTCGTCCAAATTCTGGCGAGTGTCTTGCCGTGTGTGCGAGTCGGCTAATGACGTCACTTTTAACAAAATGGCGTGGCATGGACCATGAGCAAATTGCTGCATCGGTTGTTCTTGGTCATTTAGCAAAGTATGACCGCAGACTACAACGAATTGCGTACACAGGGACTATTCGCAGCAGACGAGACTTACAGTCCGAGTTACAAGTCTTTTCGTTTGACAATAAGTGGTCCAGCTCTTCAGACGATTATTCAATTGCAAAGCGTGCTAAAACATTGCCAATCAAATGTTACTCATGTGGGAAGCTTGGACACAGGAAGTCGGAATGCAGAGTGCAGAAAACTTTCACATCTGGAGAAGATCAGCGAGCTTCGTCAGTGCGTGCTAAAGTCGTAACATGCTATCGATGTTACGAGCCGGAACACATTTCTACTCAATGCCCCAAGAGTTCGGATGGTGACGCAGGATCACGTGTGCATAAGAGGGTTAACCTATGTGTGGTTAATGAACCAAAAGCAATTATGTAGCACCGAGGTGAGAACTTTCCAGTTACATTTGATTCAGGCGCAGAATGCTCGTTAGTCAAAGAGAGCATAGCACACAAACTGTCCGGGAAAAGAACAAATAACGTAATATCATTAAGTGGAATTGGTAATGTTAATGTAGTTTCGTCAATTCAAATCACAAGTAATGTAATGATAAATGGAAATTGTATCGAAGTAGTATTTCATGTAGTCCAAGATAATAATATGAAAAATAATATTGTAATTGGCCGCGAAATTTTAGCACAAGGATACTCTGCTATAGTATCAACAGAAGGTGTGGAAATAATTAAAGACAAAACAGTTAACGTTTGTTCTGTAGAAAGTTACGAAAATGATTTTAATAATTTAGTAACTGAAGCACAGGGAGAAGATAAAAATCAATTGTTAAGATTGTTAAAAAAGCATTCAAAATCATTCATTCGCGTAACTCAGATTCAACAGATTCAGTCCCAGTGAAAGAGAATTACTCCGGTCAAAAGTTCAAGAGCTAATAGATTATAATGTAATAAGGCCGAGCAGTTCACCTTATAACGTCCAGCACTTTTAGTAAAAAAGAAAAACGGATCTGTAAGACTCTGTGTCGATTACAGGGAATTAAATAGAAATACCATTGCAGATAAGTTTCCTCTACCATTAATTTCAGATCAGATAGCTAGATTGCGTGGAGCAAGATACTTTACTTGCTTGGACATGGCTTGCGGGTATTATCAGGTCCCATTACACTCTATTGAGTACACTGCATTCGTCACTCCCGACGGACAATTTGAGTGTTTAGCGATGCCGATTGGTCTAAAGAACGCACCGTCGGTTTTTCAAAGAGCAGTGATGAAAGCAGTGGGCGATTTGGCATTTTCGTACGTTATCGTCTATATGGATGATATAATGATCGTGGCGTCAACTAAGGAAGAAGATATTGAAAGATTAGAGATCGTCTTGAATATTTTGACTAAGGCAGGCTTTTCGTTTGATGTAGAAAAATGCTCATTTTTGAGGAGTTCTGTTCAGTATCTAGGATACGAAGTACAGGCGGGTGAGATTCGTCCAAATTTGCGTACAATTGAAGCATTATGCGCATTGCCACCACCCAGGTCAATTACAACATTGAGGCAATTTATAGGATTGGCTTCGTATTTTCGCCAATTTGTACCAGGATTCTCCCAGCTATTGAAACCTCTTTACTCTCTTACATCTATTAAAATTAATTTTGATTGGACGAATGAACATGAGAAGGTTCGCAAACAGATTATTGATATCCTTACAAGCAAACCAGTCTTGGTAATATTTGATCCTAAATACCCCATAGAACTGCATACAGATGCAAGTGCCATTGGCTATGGAGCCATACTTTAAGCATACATAAAACTATTAGTGTGTGTGAATCGAAATACACGTCTTATGAGTTAGAAACACTCGCGGTAGTTAATGCAGTTAAACACTTTAGACATTATCTACATGGTAATAGGTTTGTCCTTTTTACTGATTGTAATTCGTTAAAGGCTTCTAGAACAAAAATTGAGCTATCACCTAGAGTGTATCGCTGGTGGGCATTCCTTCAAGCATTCGATTTTGATATTCAATATTGCGAAGGCAAACGTATGGCCCATGTAGATTTTCTGTCAAGGAATCCTTTGCCTGATAAGAAAAAAGAGAATCAAAATAAAGTTGTAGAAAAGCATGTACAGTTGATCGAAATTTCTGATAATTGGATTCAAGCCGAACAACAAACTTAGTGGGAAGAACGATCGTAAAGAGTATGTCATTGTTCAAATCGATGGTTTTACAAAATATGTTTATTTGTACCACACTTATAAGCTTGACGCAGTTAGTTGTATTGACACATTAAAGTCATCGATTGGGCTTTTTGGTGGCTCGATTAGTGGCTGATCAAGGCAGAAGTTTAACGGGATTGAAATTTGTCGAATTCTGTGCTTCTCAGAAAATTCAGCTTCACCTGATAGCGACAGGTGCTAGCCGGGCAAATGGACAGGTCGAAAGAGTGATGAGCACTTTAAAAAATCTATTAACTATCGTTGAATCCAGTGAGCGTTCATGACAAGATGCTATAGGGGACGTTCAATTAGCATTAAACTGTACAGTTAATCGAGTTACAAAATCGAGTCCGTTAGAATTATTAATCGGTAAGAGTGCTCGACCATTGGGATTAGTTCCCATTGATGATGATGAGACAGCGATAGACTTAAATGAACAAAGATCTCAGGCTACAAGAAATATGGACAATGCAGCAAGCTACGACAAACTTCGATTTGATAAAGACAAGGCAAAAGTAGTCAAATTCAGTAAGGGAGATTATGTTCTGATCAAAAATAGTGAGCGACAACAGACTAAGTTGGACCCTAAGTTTCGTGGACCTTTTATGGTCATAGAAGTATTAGAAGGCGATAGATATACGTTGAAGTCCATATCAAGTAAAAGACAGTATAAGTACCCACATGATAGTTTACGGAGAATGCCAGAGGTGCAGGTACCAAGCGAGCTGGATATCGACGGAGATAAGTTTGATTCATCTGGTGAAACGGGTGAAACAGACCGTAATGACACAGTTGGAAGAGACTGTGGTGAAACGGGTGAAACAGACCGTATGGAAACAGTTGGAAAGGACTGTGATGAAGAGACGGGTGAAACAGACCGTATGGAAACAGTTGGAAAAGACTGTGATAAAGAGACGGGTGAAACAGACCGTATGGACTAGTGAATGAGACACTAGGGGAATGATGTTTTTAGAAAGAGTGTGTTGTCGATGCTACGTGGTGGTACCTTGCCGTGGATTCTTGAAACGTAAATGAGAACATAAAGAAAAGAGAATGTTTGTAAAACTAAAATCGAAAATGTTGTTTGATAAGAATGAAAATGTGGAGGTTACAAAATAAGAAAATATTGAAAACATTGTAATGTTTAATGAATTGTAAAAGAAATATGAACAACCAAATGTTGAAATATGCAAGTAGAAGAATATGAAATAAGAATTTTAAGTTATATGTTATGGCAAATAAGAGATTTCTAATTAACATTAAACTGGATTTGTCAAACTGCATAAAAGAGAATGATTTTGGTTCAGTTAGTTAAAACAAAGATGTGAAAATGATGTTTGTAAAAGTGGTTTATATTCCTGCTAACCAACGGTAACTTGTTTACCAGTTGTGCCTATAAGTGACAGTGCAAGTGTGTGTGTGAGCACGTGCTCTAGTACAGTGGGCACTCGATAAGAGTGCAAATACAGTGTGCCCTCGCTAAAAGGGACAAGTGCATTTTTCGGCGTGCGTGAGCCGATAGTTCGTGCGTGACACGAATTTATTTTTTCGAATTTTTTCGTGACACGAAATATTTGTGCAGAGCCGTCGGTATGAACGGTTCGTTGAGTCGTAGTGGAAGCGCCGTCAGCGTGATGAGTGCTTCCAGCGCTGTTGAAAGCGCCCGCAGCGCTGCGTCGTGCGTTGAATCGGCCGCGGAGTCTATGGAAGTCACCGGTAGTGACACCATAGACGAATCGGGCGCAGAGATGACTGCCGTTGTCGGAAAGCGCGAGAAAAAGGCGCGGAAAGCGAAGGCTCGCTCGGCTCGTTCGTCGCCGGTGCTGGAGCAAGTCGTCCCCGTCGCGAAAAATCCGCTTTTGGACAGCGTGTCCATGCCCGCCCCCGCCGCGCCGCCCGTGAAGCCTGCCAAGCGCAAGGCCGTCGCTGCTGCTGCTCCCGAAGCTGTCGAAAGTCCAGCCGCTGGACCAGCTGAGCCGGAGATACCGCGAAGCGGAGCGTGGCGAATCGTCGCCGGTGGCTCGTCTGCGATTCATGCAGAGATTTGCGCCTCAGGGGAAGCAATCAAGAATGCCATTGCTGGCATGGAGCCATTAGCCGCGATGCAGCTATCGTCTGCTATCAGACGCTTGGAGGAGTTAGCGATATCGCTGACCCTCAGGAACGCTCTGTTAGAGGCGGCAGAGAGCAAGCCTGCTGCACAGCCGCCCACCACCCCCGTTGCTACACCCGTGGCTATTAAAACTACTGCATACCACGCTGCCTTCCCCGCGGTCACCGCCAGAGCTGCTGCCGTTGTCCCCGTCCCCGGAGTGCCGGTCGCCGCACCACGGATCAACAAGCCAGCTGAGATGTGGTCCGCGGTGGCGGAGGCTCGGTCATTCGCACGCCGTCGGTTAGCGAGATAAAGCGGGTGGTAGCGATTAAGAAGTTCGCAGAAGTTGGACTGAATGTTCAGCAGAAGAAGGCGGCAAGACCTTCCCTCAGGGTGATGAACGTGGACAGCAAGCACACCCCGGAGGTCTTCATGCAGCAGTTGTATGAAGGCAATGTCTCCTTGGAGTTGGCAGTAGAGTCCTTTAAGAGGGCAGTACACATGGTGTCAAAGCCATGGGAATCGGAAGAAGGCAAGAGTGTGAACGTCTCCATTGACGTAGACGACTCGTAAGCTTGCGTGAGCGAGATACTGAGATATGCTTCTCAAAAGCATGTTATCAGAATTTATGAAAAAAAAAAACGTAAATGCATTTGTTATTATAAATTTGAGAGACACAACTGGTCTCGACAATCGACAAAAGGCATATGACTGTCCTAACCATGATGAAATGACATAAGGTGGGCTTGTCGGCAACATACACATAAAGTATGCTAGCAATAAGTGCGAGTGAAAGGAATAATATACTGAGTGTTCTATTGACTCTGAGTGAGACGGTGATGTGAGTGAGCAAACGTGCGCTGAAGTAAAGTGTACACTTCGGAAAGCTTCGGCTTCCAACGAGACCACCTTATTTTATTCGATCACGACTGAGACTTTGAGCCAAAAGTCCGAGAGCAAACGACTTTATTGTTCGTGCTTAACCGACGAGCAGTTTTACCCGTTCGTTTCCGTTGCTTTTGCACTGCGCATTCCCGGACCGTTCGCATTGAGCAACGATTCGCAGTCTTTTGCGCATGTATGAGTGTACATACATAAATATATAAAGTTTCGTGAGACAGAAAAAGACAAATTATTGAAAAATCGTCATTTGCGAGCAATGGAATGTACACATACGAGCCTACCCCTGCTCTATTTATACAAAGAAATGATTGGTCTCGAAATGAAATGATTGGAATGGAATTGTGTGAGTTCGTGCCTACAATTAAGTGATTGAGTGTGAGTCTGAGGGTCTATTGCCTCTCATAACACACAGCATTTCAAGAAAAGAGTGAGAATGAATGAAGCGTAAAACTGAGTGAAAAATTTGGCGAAGTAAAAGGTGGTTCCGTCGGCAGCAGCGCTGCTCACGATGAGGTCTTATTTCAGTTATCGTTCGACTTAGCTGTCTCAGCTGTCGTTATACTCATTTCATCATGCATAGGACCGTACGATTTGCCGACGGGACCACCTTGTACTTATTTCATCATGCCTACAACTCTACCACTTTTTTGGTAACTCCAGTTTTGATAAACTTCAATAAGTTCGAAATCTAGACAAATTAAAAAAAAATTGAAATTTATATATCAAGTAGTTACAATTGTTGGGTTTTTTGTTCTACATTTTTATTTCATATTTTGGAAAATTGCTTGCAACTGTGAGCAAATTTTCCCTGCTTTCTGCTCAAGAAAGCGATTAATGCCCCTGCATTGGTAAGTATTTTTTAATTTTATTGTGTGACAAATCTCTAACCTATTGGAATACACATCAATATTACCCCCAAAATTATTAACATTAAATTAACAACATTAAATCTAAGCTTTACGCAAGGCGTATCATTGCAGTGAGGATATACATAGAACATGCAATTTGACTTATTAATTCGGTTTGGTAACAGTGCGATTGAATTTGTTTTGTTAATTATTTAAACAAACTACGAGAAAACACTATTAGTATGATACAATGCACTATGGAGTTTTCAGACGTTTTTGAAGCATTTAATTCAAAAATCTATGTTTAACAATAATTTTCATTCTCATTGCATTGCTTGAAGTAATAAATATGTTTTGCACTTGTTTTTCGACAAAGTGGGTGTGGCGTCTCGCCTCCACGGTCAAAAACCCGTACTTTTCCCAAAAATGTATGCTACATAATCTGCAACAAAAAACATTATAGTTATATAATGTTAAAATACATCTTGTGCTACTGCATATTTTCTTCAACTTCAAGTTCGAGATTAATTGGAAAATCCGGAAAATATTCCGAAAATTGGTCAGGGTCAACATCCTCGTCACTAGAATTGTAGGCACCTTATAGCAGGCAAACGACTTCTGATGGCAATGGAATATGTTTTTTAATTCGCCTCTCTGGGCTAATTTAAGAAATTAAGGGTTCTGAAGTATCCATGGCTCTTTTAAAAGTTTGGCAGCCGCTATTAGCAACTCCATGTTATATCCAACTGCTTTTGATAACTCATCCGCTTTTTTCATTTGTCCGCGTTTTTGCAAATACAAGAACAGTAATATGGGTCTTCCAGGCCGCTTTGTGGTACTACTGGAGCACTTTCTTATGGTGCATGACGTTGATTCATCCAGCCAGGCTGCAAATTTCCTCTTAAACAAAGTCGAATTCGACCTGCACTTTCGCCATTTTTGATACAATTTATTGGAAAACCATCGACCTTTTTCTTTGAAATCTTTCATTTCCAAGTGGCTCCGGTAGCCACTTGTGCTTGCAACCAGGTATACGAAATGGGCATTAGCTTTGTCTTTCCCTTTCTCCCATATAGAAAATGCCTCCATATGTGAAAAAGTGAGGTTGAGTACTAAAAAGTGTAATTGCAAAAAAAGTGGCTGTTTGTGGATGTTGGCACTTTTACATTTTATAAAGAATTGATTATACTACATCATAAACAAAGTCTTAGAGTGGACACTGGTAGACATTTTTTTATAACCCTCCTCAAGGTTAAGAATTTTTGTAAAATTCTTTCTTTGAGGGGGGCTTACAATTAGACTTACACAAATATAAAGACACTCACGTTATATTTCTACGACAAAAATTTACCACCACAACTTACAAAACCGAATTGTCCAAAGCCACTTTAAATTACTTAAATATCGTTTTTTGTTCCAAAAATATATTCACTCAAACTTTGGGCACAATATGCGCTTAAAGTGAAAAATGTTGGTTTGGCAAAAGCACGTGTTTTCCGCAGAGATTTCTTCGCGAGTGTTGGACAACTTTAAAAAATCATGTATGTATGCAACAATGTGCTTCAATCTTTTATATAAAAATCGGCATCAAAATTTATCGATTTCATGGACTTTTAACACATGTGCTGCAAAAACGTCAAAAACTCCATAGTGCAATGGTGCAAAAAATATCTAAAATTATTATTAAGAAAAAACTAACATTTTTTGGGCAGTCGTGTACCACAATGCAAAAACCCATTATTTCATCGGCACCATATGTGCCCGATCCCCCTATTCGCCCTATTGAATGGCGAATATCAAAACTGAGCGGCAAATTGCCTTTGCTAAACAAATATGTACAGTGGCTCACAGCTTATTTCGTGCAGGGGTCCAAAAAAACTTTAACAGCGTGTACCCTTTAAACTATTGAAGATATCAAAAAAATTTAAATGCAGTTTTATTTAGTAGTCAATTATAATATATTTAGGCACTTATTTTTTTTTCGTACTTAAAAAATAATTATTAAAACTAAAAAAAATGAACATCAGTGGCTTTTTCTAGGTCACAGCTTATTTCGTGCTCTGCACTTAACTCTAAAAATTATTCTAAACAAATTAAACTAGTATTTGGTGTGTCCTCCCTTTGTTTAATGACATCTTTAATGCGTGTTTCCATTGAGGAAACCAATTTTTTGGTGACTTCAAGAGATATTTTTCCCCATTCTTCCAGTAGGGCATTTTTAAGGTCATTTTGATTGGAAATTGACCTTTTCCGGATGGCCATGTCCAATATTGGCCATAAGTTTTCTATAACATTAAGGTCAGGAGACTGGGCAAGAGGATTGACCACATATGGGCAATTCCAGATCAACCAGGACTGGACAATGCCGGATTTGTGTTTTGGGCCATTGTCTTGATAAAAACGGAATCGACCCTCTAGACCCAATTTCTCCGCACTTTGAAGTATTTTCTCCTTTAAAACTGAAAGGTACATATGTCTGTCCATGTTTCCTTCGATAAATACAAGGTTTCCAACTCCCGAAGCTGTAACACCCCAAACGATTCTCAACTGCTTTAAAAAAATCGGGGTTTGTAAAAGAAGATCAGGACAATTCGCAAATAATTATGGATATTGAAGAACCAACTATTGTACCATTAGTATATGTACATACATATGTACAAAAGATTCCACAAATGTACATAGGCTTCAGAGCCTATTTTCCCGGAATACTAATTCCGGCAATTCTGGCTCACGCCCGCTCCTATCCCTTCCCATTCGCCCACAAAAAAATTAAGATTTTAACAAATTGATTAATTTATTTTATATTTTATTTTTCTTGAATTTATTCTCCAACTCCTTCATTGGAGTTGGTGGCGTTTGTGGCGGTGCTAGCCGCGACCCGCTTCGGGTTGGGCTTCCACGGCATCTTGGCCACACTAGCCGTGACCCGCTTCGGGTTCTTGGCCACCAGGCGCGTTCAAGGTGACGGTCTGAAAATGAAGAATAATAAAGATTAGAAAAAAAAAAAAACAAAAAAAATTACACAATTTTTGAAAATGAAATTCATGGTTCGCCGTTATAGTTGAAAATTATTAGAGCTGGCACATTCTATGCTCGCCATTAATCGGAAGCTATTTATTATCGATACTTTGGCTATCGATATATTGAGTGGTTATCGAACTTTTTGAGTCGAATGTGAATTTTTAATTGAAAGTAATCTTGAAAGTTGTCCAAATATTTTGCCAAATATTTTGTCCCTTAATCTCTTGCTTTTGGTCATTAAATTAAAAAAATTTTTTTTAAATTTTGTATGGCGCCATGCAGCAACTATTTCGCCGGCAAAGGGTACCCCCACATGAATGCATTTTTCTCGAAAACGTTAAAAGGAATTTTGCTTAAACTTTTTGAACACATTCCAGAATGTTATATCTAAATTCTGGCATTCAATCTTCAATGAGCCGTTACTATATAGGCGGGTTTTTGCCCGATAAAGTCGGCGTAATTTTTTGCACATTTTGTATGGGAAAAATCATGATTGGTTCAAAAAAATTCAATTTTCGCGAAAACCTTGTGAGGAATTTTAACCAAACTTGGTGGAAATATAGATAACTAATTGGGGAAAAATCTGGCATTCAATCTTCAATGAGCCGCTACAGTATATTGAAGCTATACGAAAACGAAAAAAGGACTTTTTCGTGGATAAATTGTAAATACTTGGAATGCTCAAAAACCCCCAAAATTGAATTAAAACAAAAATTTTATCTATTCTCTATAATTTAACACTTTATTTAGTGTTATAGCTGAAAAATTGAAAAATAAAAATACAAAAAACTTAACAGAGGGACCGTCGCTAACTCGAGTTTAACAGTGTCGGTAACTTGACGGACATTGACGGACATAAGAAAAAAAACATTTTATAGCGGGATTAAAGCTAAAATATCAAAGAAGCTAACTTGGCTATGCTGTTAAGGCGCTTGTTGCTAGAGATTGGCAACATTTAAAATGAAGTAAGTAAGTCGTCTTGGTATACCATACACCAGTAAAACAAATATTTCAAATTTGTAATAATAAATGCATTTTCCTATTTTAAAAAAATTCTGTTCACATGCTTTTTACAAGCATATCTCAGTATCTCACTCACTCATGCATATGAGCACCCTAGCGCCACTACCCGCCAACGGCCAACTCCGGCCTTATGGAAAAACGTTTATATGCATAACTTGGCTATTTTTTGTCCGATTTTGATCAAATTTGGTATTTTGCTGGGTATTATTATCAAATTCAAGTGGGCCAAATTTGATTCCACAAGGTAAAAAATTACAAGAGATAATCGGGTTTTTCAAATTTCGGGGGCGGAAAGGGGCGTGGCACTTAAATACTTATCTTTATACTTACAAAATGTGCGCAATTACTAAGCAAATATACATACCAAATATGGTGTCTCTAGCTGCAATAGTTTTTGAGATAAACGTTTTTTTTGAATTGCGGGGGCGGAAAGGGGCGTGGCAAAAATTTGAAACAAACTCGATCACTCTACATACTACACGAGCCTACATTCCAAATTTGGTGGCTCTATCTCTTATAGTCTCCGAAATCTAGGCGTTCATACGGACGGACGGACGGACAGACGGACGGACAGACGGACATGGCTAGATCGACTCGGCTGTTGATACTGATCAAGAATATATACACTTTATGGGGTCGGAAAAGCTTCCTTCTGCCTGTTACATACATTTTGGCGACTTTAATATACCATTTCACCCTATGGGTGTATGGTATAAAAACAAGTAAGTGCTTTAGCGGCACTTCTTGTCGACGTTTTGTTTTGGTTATAAATTTTGATGATTTTTTTTCTGTTTACTTGTAAGAGCGATCATTCTTTTTCTAACTTTAAGTATGTTGAATACTCTAATTTTTTTCCTCTTGGATAAGTAATATAAATTTATAATGTCTGTCTAAAATTTGTCGTTGAATTCATCCATCTACACATGTCTCCCCTGTAAAGCAATAGGGATCATCTGAAGTTAAAGCTTCAAGCGGCCGATGATCATAGGAAGGGTGGGCAAAGCTCAATCACAAAACCACCAGTGATTGCGAGCATAGAAATACTCCCTTATCATCGTATGAAAGTCTATCTTTATTTTTTATCTTTGAAAGCAGGCAGCTCGACGAAGAAATAAATAATTGTGGTAACTGGTTTTCGGCAGAACTACACCCCCTTTTCGACGAGATAGTGCCGGAAATCTACAGCGTGCCAGCCGATATCCAGCTGCTTCATGACCAGCCAAGACTATACCACTAACAATAGAATACGTAGATGCGTCAAACTCAAGAATTTTATACCCTTGCAGAGGCTATTATAAAATTGGTCAGATGTTTGTAACGCACAGAAGGCGACGTTTCCGACCCCATGAAGTATACATATATATTCTTAATCAGCTTGAGAAGCTGAGTCGAGATAGCCATGTCCGTCTGTCCGACCGTCTGTGCGTACGCGTTTTACTCAGCCATCTTAAGAGCTTTCGGGTTGAAATTTTTTTTGGGGGCTTTTTATTACCCGGGTGAGATCAAGTATGAAAATTGTGAGGATCGGACTACTATATCATATAGCTTTAGATCAAAAATTTTTGCAAAAATTGGAGTATCCCCATGAAATTTACCAATATAATAGAATTTGATATAAAATCTCAGATCCCAAAATTTGAATTTGATCGGATAAATAGAACACAAGTTACTGCTTGCTGCCTACTAAGTCATCAGCAAATCAAACAGAGCACATGCATACACACACACAGACGCAGCGCTACACGAACCGTATGTGTATGCGTGTTGTGTTTTGTTGTGTTTTCAAAAAGAGCCAACGAAAACTGTCGATGTATGCGTGCGCTTGTTTGTGTGCGTAACCTGCCTTACACTGCGCAAATCGTATGTAAAGAAACAAATAAAAAATTAAAACAAATTACAGTTATGGGCCGTGGGTTCCTTTTACCTAAATGTCATAAAAATGAATGCATATTTTGTATTGGCTATTAGGCATATTTTTCATACTATATATGTATATGCACATGTAAGAAAATGAAGCATTAATTTTTCTGCGTGTAGCTGCGTAACAAAGCGACATAGTACCGCTTTCGTCAAAAGTCTGTGCGACACTAGTTTTTTTTTTACGGTCTCAACTAGTGATGTAAAAAAACATCGATGGATCGAGCATCGATGTTTTTTTTGGCGATATTTACCGATGTTTTCCGATGCTTTTATAGATGCCGATGTTAAGCGATGCATCGATGTTTTTTGGCGATGTTTATCGAAGTGTTTCGATGGTTTTTTAGTTGCCGATGTTTTGCAAAATATCGATTGATTAATTTCACAATATTGCGTATTTTGTCGTCAGTTGCCGTCCAGAAAGTGAGTTCATCAAATTTACAGAAAAAACACTGTTTGCAATGCCAAAGTAAGTAAATTTATTTAAATTGGTTAAAAGTAATACAGCTGTTCGAAGGCTTAAATATATTTAAATGTTAAGCTAACAGCAAAAAGCATTTATTTTAGAATAACAAGAAAGACGAGCATTTGCTGGAAGCATTTCAGCAAAATAGATGGAAATAGTGCGAAGTGCAATGTTTGTGGCAAAACCATTAGGACTGCGGGCAACACAACTAACATGAAAGACCACCTACGGAATGTCCACAAAATTAATGACGCAAATGCCAAAGAAAACGCGGATCAAACACCATTGAATAATAGCGTGGCGCCACGGCAAGTATCGGTCTCTGAAAGCTTCCAAAATTTAAGGGAATATGGAACAGAAGGCCAAAAAGCAAAAAAAATTAACGAAGCAATTGTCTACATGATTGCAAAAGACGTGCAGCCATTTTCAATTGTAGAAAATCAAGGATTCACTTACTTAATGAATATTGTTGCACCGCGTTACAAAATGCCCTCGAGGTATAAAATAACGAAATGGGTCGATGAGAAGTATATTGAAATGAAGGATTTATGGAAAGCACGCCTAAGTGGAAAAACGGTTTGTTTAACGATGGATGTATGGAGCGACCAGATGTCAATGCGCAGTTTTTTAGGCATTACAGCTCATTTTGTGCTTGAGCAAGATATGACTTCCTTGACTATT
The DNA here is from genome assembly GCA_018152135.1 of Drosophila paulistorum. Taxonomy (NCBI): domain Eukaryota; kingdom Metazoa; phylum Arthropoda; class Insecta; order Diptera; family Drosophilidae; genus Drosophila; species Drosophila paulistorum. The sequence continues at coordinate 1,488,646 of JAECXG010000811.1, read as the reverse complement.
GGAGCACTGCATCTAAGCGAGCGTCACACAGGAGCATATATAAGCGAAATGTTGGACAGTTGTTGCTCAGATTGGGAAACAGAAAAGGAGCAAGTAACAGCTATTGTCACAGACAATGGGGCAAATATTATAAAAGCAGCTGAAATATGCTTTGGACGGAAAGAACACCTACCCTGCTTTGCGCACACGCTCAACCTTATTGCTCGATCTGCCATCCAAAGGGCACCGGTCAACGATTGTATTGGTAAAATGAAAGCAATTGTTACTTTTTGAAGTGAAAACTTCTTTAGAATCGTTGGGAGTGATTTGAGACTCGATGAAACGAAAAAGCGACACTAAAAAAAAACATACATATAGATCTTATAGTATATAGCCTGCGAGATAATGAGATAGAACAGAGTTATATAGCGTTCCTTATTCTCCGTCTTCTCTCTGTGCGGTGCTTCGTAGCCTCCACACTCTTGGCTACGAAGCGTTATATGTTGATATACGTATATGTGTGTGGCTGCGTACTGCTGAGCCACGCTAGTAGAGTGAGTATTGTAGTATGTATACTACACTGCCTAATACTTGCTTTAGTGTTAGTTCAAGCGTCATACGTATGTATGTTTGTATGAATGCTAGTACGTATGTGTGCGCGCCTGCGTATTACGGAGCTACGGTGAGGGAGAAGGCATTATGTATAGCCACTAACCATAGAATACATAGATGCGTCAAACTCAAGATTTTTTGATTACAAACGCTACCCTGAGCGTGGAACCCCAGAGAACTTCGGCAAAAGCCGAACAGCGTAGAACCCCAGAGAGCGGCCGCGGCGAGAGCGAAAAACATTCGCTCGCAGCAGTGTCGCTACGCATCGAAAATAATTCAGTCTGCCCCACACTACCGAACGACGCAGGCAGCTCTATGTCGCTTGTCACTTCGTTCTGTCTATGTATGTGTACATGCTTCGTAGTGTGTGTGTGACGTGAAGTTGTACAACACCGCATTTCAATAGCTCGTTCGACAAAAATTTTTAATTTTCGACAAAACTGCGACTAAGCGAATAGGACATGGCCCTGTGGAAAGAATATCAAGAAATATTTGGATCAGTTTTGCATGTAGCCCGGTGGCTGTGTCAATAGAGCGCTCGCTTGGCGATCGGGCAGCCGGGGTTCGACTCTCAGCTTGGCCAAAGTTTTTTATATTGTTTTATATATTTTTTTGATACATTTTTATTTACTTTTTGCTATTAAAATTGTTTAGAATATATTAAATATTAATTTAATTAAATATATATTATTGAGTATACAAATATTGAAAACCTGCATAATAAAGGTCGCCGCACGAATTCATCATTTATTTAACCTTATGAAGCAGCATTATAAGATTTTCCATCAGTTCTTTAAAAATTTCCCACATGCGCGCAAAATAAAAGAAAAAATTATTAATGAATGCCTTTCGAATATTGAGAAGGACCCGAATTACCGAGATTGGTACTAGAGATGGGCGTCGGGATCGGGATTTTCGGGAATCCCGCGGGACCCGAAAACTTTATGGGAATTGGGCGGGATGGGAAAGATTTTCAAAAAACCGGGACGGGACGGGATAAGAGGTCGATCCCAAAATTCCCACAGGTCCCGGAAAAACTATCGGGACCCAAAAAATACTCGGGACCCAAAAATAAAATGTTCGATAAAACTTTCAGTATTTATCGATATTACTCACTGACTGCAATTTATTAGTAACACGAAATATTACTCGTGCAATATTTCGTGTTTTCCATGTGATTTTACTGTGACGAAACCTGGTCACTCTTTTTATACATATAATGCTAAAGAAATGGCCACGCAAAAAGAAATTGTAAAGTTAATTGCCCAAAAATCGGACAAAATAACAATATTTAACAATACTTCCAAAGCTGATATATGGAAGAATTTCCAAATTATTAGGCACGACAAAGAAATTGCCGATTTTGTGCAGTGCAAAGCTTGTAAAGCCATCGTGCCATACAAACCGAAAAATGGCACTTCTGGACTTCACAGACATAAATGCGCCCAAAATAACAGCGACGCTGTGCAATTAAGTCTGGAAACATTTCTACAAAGAAAGGTTCCGTCCAGCGTTATGGAAAAACTGGCTCGGCATCAGCTGTTATTTTTTACAAATGATCTAAGACCGTTTTCCACAACAGAAGGTAAATACATATATTTATGATATACAGTGAAAGCTCTCCAGAAATACTAAAACCGTAGCTAGCCGCCCATGTATCTTTCCCTGTATATGACATTGGAGTGTTGGAGTGCCGACAAGGAACCAACAATGCATGAATACGCACTGTGGTTTAAAAAATTAAGTAATCATTGTGATGAAAGTGTACTTGATACCGAAACAATGAAAGAAATTAAAAGCAAATGTAAATTATCTTTACATACCCGCTGTGTGCCAAATACGTTTCGCAACGTGGCTCTTTTTTTAAATCCACATTTTAAAGATTTAAGCTTTTTGACATCTGAGGAGAAGAATGAAGTATACGTGACAGTCAAATCAATAATTGAAATGATAACAACCCCATCAGCAAAAAAAGTGGTTGATCAAGACAATTTCATAGTACCAGATAGGTTTTTGGAGTTTTGTGCAATGCAACCGAAAAGAAAGATGATATTGACGAAGAAATTAGTTATTATATTAAGAATGTTAAACTTAAGAAAAATGTGGATATATTATCTTTTTGGAAGCAGTGCAATGAATTGCCATTATTGCAAATGCTGGCTAGGCAAACTTTAAATGTTCCGACATCCTCTGCAACTAGCGAAAGAGTTTTTTCTACTTCAAGTAGAATTTTGGAAGACAGAAGAACTCGGCTTATTGGAGACAATTTTAAAAAAAAAAATTTTGTTTTTAAATAAAAATATGGATATATAATGGAAGAGTTTATTGGAAAAACAAATATATAAATAAGGTAATATGCATATATGAAAAAATTTTCGGGGAAATGTCGGGACCCGCGGTCGGGACTGAAAATTTTTCGGGATAACCGGGATGGGAAAAGCAAATTTGATTTCGGGACGGGATGGGACGGGAAGCATTTTCTTTCCCGATCCCATCTCTAATTGGTACAGTGAATCGCATGAATGCAGCGAGCATCGAACATTTATTTTAAATTATTTTCTACTCGTTCTGCTTAAGAAAAATAGCAAATGGCTGATGGATAGTTTATGCGGTGCATCTGAAAAGGACAAAAGCAATAGGAAAATAGAAATTTCAGAGTCTTAAAATAAAAAAAGGTCGATAAGCAACAGAGTCGGTATTCTGGGAACGTCCGTCCGTCAGGGGTAATTCTTTAAAATATGGATTTGCTCAGGATTTATTAATCAGCTTTTTTTGTAGGTGGGAACATGGAGAAAATTAAATGTGAATTTAATCATCTCAAGTCGACTCGAAGGTCATTCGTAAATGACACCATTGCTATTGCAATGGCCTCCTCGTGGTGTTCCCTGGATACCGATTGTACATACTGTACATTGCAATCGGTAACGAATTCGAGCGGCGACCTTTATTATGCAGGTTTTCAATATTTGTATACTCAATAATATATATTTAATTAAATTAATATTTAATATATTCTAAACAATTTTAATAGCAAAAAGTAAATAAAAATGTATCAAAAAAATATATAAAACAATATAAAAAACTTTGGCCAAGCTGAGAGTCGAACCCCGGCTGCCCGATCGCCAAGCGAGCACTCTATTGACACAGCCACCGGGCTACATGCAAAACTGATCCAAATATTTCTTGATATTCTTTCCACAGGGCCATGTCCTATTCGCTTAGTCGCAGTTTTGTCGAAAATTAAAAATTTTTGTCGAACGAGCTATTGAAATGCGGTGTTGTACAACTTCACGTCACACACACACTACGAAGCATGTACACATACATAGACAGAACGAAGTGACAAGCGACATAGAGCTGCCTGCGTCGTTCGGTAGTGTGGGGCAGACTGAATTATTTTCGATGCGTAGCGACACTGCTGTGAGCGAATGTTTTTCGCTCTCGCCGCGGCCGCTCTCTGGGGTTCTACGCTGTTCGGCTTTTGCCGAAGTTCTCTGAGGTTCCACGCTCAGGGTAGCGTTCGTAATCAAAAAATCTTGAGTTTGACGCATCTATGTATTCTATGGTTAGTGGTATAGCTATACTATACTACCTAATACTTGCTTAGACCAAGCGTCCTAGGAATGTTTGTGTGTATGTTAGTACGTCTGTGTAATACTCGCGTTATGACGCGTCGCGACGCTCATAATAGCAACCGCGTGTGCTGTATTGCGCCCGTATTTTTATACCATACACCCATAGGGTGAAATGGTATATTAAAGTCGCCAAAATGTATGTAACAGGCAGAAGGAAGCTTTTCCGACTCCATAAAGTATATATATTCTTGATCAGTATCAACAGCCGAGTCGATCTAGCCATGTCCGTCTGTCCGTCCGTCCGTCCGTATGAACGCCTAGATCTCGGAGACTATATAATGCAATCTCCAAGCATCCTGACTCATAGAAAGCAGCCCATACCATGAGAGATCCTCCACCGAAATTTCTCTTCGAGAAATAGACAGGTTCTTTTCTTAAATCTCTCCAATAATATGAGAATCCGTCCGGACCATCCAAATTAAATTTTTTCTTATCCGAAAAAATTATCTATAATATAAAATTAGTATCTTTTTATAAGAAAACAAATCCTGTACCTTTTTCCAATCAGTTGACATATTGTCTCTAGCGAACTTCACCCGCGCCTCTTTATGCCTTTGCAATAATTTGGAAGCCACTTTTAATTTTTGTCTCACAATGACGGGAGACTTTTTTAATGCTCGTGCAACCGTCCATCGGGATACATTTAGGCCACATTTAGCAGCTAACTCATTAGCTGTAAGCAAGGAATTGCTTGCAGCACGCATCAGAAGACGCTGGGCACGCGAATTTATTTTGGATTTCGGTCCACCTTTTCTGTTTTGTCCATATTCGGACTGATTTTTATAAAAGTTTCGAATGACTTTGTCCGATCTACCAATTTTTCTGGCAATTTCCCGAAACGAAAAATTCTCACCCTTGAGAGCAAGAATTTGTCCTTTTTCAAAATCTGAGAGGATCGATCCTTTTGGCATATTGATTAAAATCTCCGCAGCTAATTATTCACGACCGATTTCATGAGAACAACGTCACAAATGCACTTAGAACAAAACGAAATGTGAAAAATTACAGTTATTCTGTGCGAATGTTGTTGTTTTTATTATTTATTTCTACATCTTGGTTCATGCATTATCTAACGGTAGTTTTAGATTTCTTCTATGTCTCTTCGTTTTTGAGTTATAAGAAAAAACAGGGTGCGGCTATAGTCGTGCACCAGAGTTTATAATGAACCTATAATTATCCCGCTCCTAATGCTGCTTTCGTCTCATTCTCTCTCAGTTTGTTTTACGGAAGGTTTCACTTCTATCGTGTCTAACCGTTAGACGCACTTTTTTTTTAACCATAGTGGTGTAGCCAGCGACCAGTTATGAAAGACAACGGACAAAGTGTTAATACAAGATGTTCCAACAAGATGGAATAGTACTTACTGTATGATCGAGCGATTTTTGGAGGTCAAAACACATGTGAATGATGTCCTATTGAGCATAAGAAACGACCAGGCAATGCTCACTGGAAAAGAATTTGAGTTGCTAAACAATATAATTACAATGCTGCGCCCCCTCGAGGAAGCAACCAAAATAATAAGCGGTGACAAATATTGCACGGCTAGTATGGTCATTCCTATTGTGAACATTTTAAAGGAGAAATTGAAAAAATTGAAGCACAAGATATAAAGGAATTCCTGCTTCTCGAAATTGACAGGCGTATGGGATCATTAGAGCAGGTATATTTTAAATATTTTTTAATTGTTATTTCCTTAAATATAAACATATTTTGTAATGTATTATTTTAGGTATCGATTCTGGCAATGGCCACGTTGCTTGATACAAGATTCAAAAAGATACATTTCAAAGACCCTCCTGTGCCAATGCACTTATGAAGATAAAATCTCTCCTAAAACCGAAGGACAACAATGAAGTCATACTACCCAGTACAATAAACTCGAATTCTTTTTGGGACCACCATTACCAGCTAGCTCAGTCTCACAACCCAAATAGGGATATGGATGTAGAGAGCGACTGAGCGACTAAGTCGCATTTTATTTTTACAAAGCATTGAGAAAAAATACTTTTTTTAAATTATTTGTCTCCTTGAAATGTAAAAGACTGCTATGAAAGCACAAGTTTTTTGTTATGTTACATACTTATTAAGTTCAAAGTCTGTTGAAATTTAAAAGACTGGTCTGAAAAGCATACGTTTTTGTTTTTAGAGCGAAGCTCTCTTAGGCGCGTTGGGGTAGGAAATTTTTTTTAAAAAACGTCAGATCTGCAGCGCGTCACCCGAACACGTTCGGCATCTCTGCGTGTAAGCCGAACGGCTGCCGAACTCCTCACACAAAAAAATCAAAAGCATGGATTTAGTTTCTCTCAGCATTTCGAGAAAGAACACACATGAGAAAATTGATCGCTGCTTTGTTTTTCTATCTTTTTCTTGCATCAGATTATCGGCTGCGTTTCTTTTCTTGATTTGATGAATTTTCATTTTTCGCAGTGTAAAGCAACATACGCACACAAGCAAGTGCACACATACAACTACACTTTTTAAGCAACATACGCACACAAGCAAATGCACACATACAACTACACTTTTTAAGCGCTCTCTTTGTGCCGGGCCCTGGAATAGCCTATCTAAAATTTAGATTCTAAATCAGAGCCCGGCACAAAGAGAGCACTAAAAAGATGTAGTTGTATGTGTGCGCTTGCTTGTGTGCGTAAGTTGCTAACGCCAAGTCTAAAATAAATAATGGATTTTTTAGAGAAGCTAACAAATCTTTATCTTTTTCTAAATTTTCGCTTTCTAAGAAAGAAATAACTTCATTACGATGACCGTATAGTCTGTCTAAACTTTGGCCTCGGCTCAGCCACCTAACATCAGTAAAAAGGCAAAGATCCTCGTACTCAACGCCGAATTCTGAGAGAAAGGATTTAAACTTTTTATGGCTTAGCGAATTATGACCACCTTTAATGCGATTAATAATTTTAATTGCTACACCCATTGCATCCACAACTTGAAAAATTTTTGCAAATAATGCTTGCTGATGGATGAAACAATGGAAAAATGGTATTTCTCCTATTTTTTGTAATGCACAGAAGAAGACGTTTTCCGACCCCATAAAGTATATATATTCTTGATCAGCATGAGAAACTGAGTCGATATAGCCATGTCCGTCTGTCCGTCCGTCTGTGCAAATCAACTTCACGCTGGCATTTTAAGAGCTATCGGAATGAAATTTCATATTTGAGCTACTTTTAGCCGGGAGATAATAAAGTATGAAAATTGTCAGGATCGGACTACTATATCATATAGCTCTAGAACAAAAATTTTTGCAAAAATTGGAGTATCCCCATGAAATTTACCAATATAATAGAATTTGATATAAAATCTCAGATCCCAAAATTTGAGTTTGATGGAACACAAGTTACAGTCAATACAAATCGGTTCTACGTCATCAGCAAATCAAATAGAGCACATGCATACGCACACACAGACGTAGCGCTACACGTATGTATGTATGTGTATGCGTGTTGTGCTTTGCTTACGGAATGGTGGAAGAAAAATTTGTAGTAAATATCAAAGAAGCTAACTTCGGCGATGCCGAAGTTTATATACCCTTGCAGTCCTTGGCAATAATTTTTTTACATTTTGAAATTTCTTTCCCTGCAACTCAATTCAACAACACACAAACAAAACATTCAAATTATTTCTCTTTTTACTACAAATTTTTCCATCATTCCCTAAGCAAAGCACAACACGCATACACATACAGTTTGTGTAGCGCTGCGTCTGTGTGTGTGTATGCATGTGCTCTGTTTGATTTGCTGATGACGTAGTAGGCAGCAAGCAGCGCTGCCGGCAGCGCTTGAACCGATTTGTACTGACTGTAACTTGTGTTCTATTTATCCGATCAGGTTCAAATTTTGGGATCTGAGATTTTATTCCAAATTCTATTATATTGGTAAATTTCATGGGGATACTCCAATTTTTGCAAAAATTTTTGTTCTAGAGCTATATGATATAGTAGTCCGATCCTCACAATTTTCATACTTAATCTCACCCGGGTAATAAAAAGCCCCCAAAAAAAATTTCAACCCGAAAGCTCTTAAGATGGCTGAGTAAAACGCGTACGCACAGACGGTCGGACAGACGGACATGGCTATATCGACTCAGCTTCTCAAGCTGATCAAGAATATATATACGTTATGGGGTCGGAAAGGTCTCCTTCTGTGCGTTACAAACATCTGACCAATTTTATAATACCCTCTGCAAGGGTATAAAAAGAGAAATAATTTGAATGTTTCGTTTGTGTATTGATGAATTGAGTTGTAGAGAAATAAATTTCAAAATGTGAAAAAATTATTGCCAAGGACTGAAAGGGTATATAAACTTCGGCATTGCCGAAGTTAGCTTCTTTGATATTTTTATACCCTTGCAGAGGGTATTATAAATTTGGTCAGATGTTTGTAACGCACAGAAGGAGACGTTTCCGACCACATAAAGTATATATATTCTTTATCAGCATGAGAAGCTGAGTCGATATAGCCATGTCCGTCTGTCCGTCCGTCCGTCCGTCCGTCCGTCCGTCTGTGCAAATCAACTTCACGCTGGCATCTTAAGAGCTATCGGAATGAAATTTCATATTTGAGCTACTTTTAGCCGGGAGATAATAGAGTATGAAAATTGTCAGGATCGGACTACTATATCATATAGCTCTAGAACAAAAATTTTTGCAAAAATTGGAGTATCCCCATGAAATTTACAAATATAATAGAATTTGATACAAATTCTCTGATCCCAAAATTTGAGTTTGATCGGATAAATAGAACACAAGTTACAGTCAATACAAATCGGTTCTACGTCATCAGCAAATCAAACAGAGCACATGCATACACACACACAGACGCAGCGCTACACGTATGTATGTATGTGTATGCGTGTTGTGCTTTGCTTAGAAATTTGTAGTAAAAAGAGAAATAATTTGAATGTTTTGTTTGTGTGTTGATGAATTGAGTTGCAAGGAAACAAATTTCAAAATGTAAAAAAATTATTGCCAAGGACTGCAAGGGTATATAAACTTCGGCATTGCCGAAGTTAGCTTCTTTGATATTTTTCTATTGACATGGCCAAGAAATCCTTCATTCTTTCCTTTCATGGTGGCGGCACCATCAGTGCAAATTGAGGACATTTTATATCATATAAAATTGGAATGAAAGTACATGCTTCTCAAAGGCATCAAACGTATTTTTTCCATTTACATGACTGTGAAAAGAATGTAAGTTTAGAAATTCATCGCAAATTTTAAAGTCGTAATCAATAGTCCTAACACAAATAACCATTTGACTAATATTTCTAATATCTATGCTTTCATCCAAACAAATTGAAAAGAAGGCACAGTCCTCTATTCGTCTTTTAGTTTCTGAGTATTCGAAGTAAACGGACGTATCGCGCTGTGTAATTTTCAAGTTGTACTCTGTGTGCTTATCTTGCACGAAACTATTTACTGTTTTGGGCACAGTCCAACGGTGTCTGTCAAAAGAGAAACGCAAAAACTATAAAAAAAGTAAGTTTTGTCCAACGGACAAAGCTACCGCCCTCGCTCTGCGCGAAGTCGCAAACGAGGGGCAATAAAACACTACCGTTTCTTGCGAGCAAACGGTTCTTGATGCTGGGCAAACGCAAATTTGAAACAACCAAACTTGCGAATTGACCAACGATGACAGGGGACTCATCTGATCAGCTCCAGCTTAGAAATAAGCTGTCTGAGCGTGAGGAGATGAGGGAAATCAAGTACAAAACACCTGCAGAGCTGCGAGCCACCTTGGCCAAAGATTTATTTGAGTCAAGTGATAGGCTAAATTATAATGTCAACTTGATTGCAACAACAACAAGCACTATGACAACCAGTACTATGACATTTTCAACTGGAAGCAGTAAACCAAATTTCTTAATGGCAAATAGCATAATTAGCAGCTCATGTTCCCTCTCTGCTACATCTTCTGCTGATGCTACAAGCATAAGTTTGATCAAAAAGCAACCCCGTGTTAACGATTGCCCATTTCAGATGCCTAGAGCCCCTCCTTGTAAAAAACAAAAAAGACAAAGCCTTAAAACTACTAGAAAAGAGTACTAGCTCAGATGCTCATAACAAAAAACAACTACAAAAACTTTCCAGAAATTCAACTGCTACTACCTCTTCGGCTGCGCTCCGGAATAATCGTTTCGCAGAGCTGGCTGAAGAAGCTGATGCTGTGATGGATCTTGACATTGAAGATCAACTTGAGCAAGTAGAAACTGACAGTCAAGAACCTGCTGATAATGACCAGAGGCGAAGCACATTGCCCAAGCCTCCTGCTATATGTGTTCCACAAGTTGGAAACATGGGCAAACTTGAAGACGCCATAAATTCTACTGTGCCAGCCGACATGTATGACATACGTACATCCAGGTTCGGCGTCTCTCGAATATATACAAAAAACTCCGATGTTTTTCGTGCTGTGGTAAATATATTAACGAAGAAAAACTGTGAATTTTGGCACCACCAGATATTCATCCAAATGTACCAAAAAAACTAATAGAGAGAGCTTTTACTGACCAGGGACACTCAGTCATGAATATCTACTGCCCTAGGAAACCGGATTGGCGCAACATTGAAATCAATCAAGAGGATGATGAAGATGTCAATAATGCGAAAACTAGACAAAACATGTTTTTTGTCAATTTAAAAAAGTCAGCAAACGTTGCGGAGGCTCTTAAAATTACTCAAATTGGAAGGCATAGAGTAACAGGGCTAAAGGCGAAGCGCAATAGAGATCTTGTCCAATGCCTTAAATGTCAAGATTTCGGTCATACGAAAAACAACTGTTATGTAAAGGCTGTTTGTGGCATATGCTCAGGCAATCACCTAACTGGGTCCCATTTATGCGGCCTCAAAGATAGAGACAAAGCTAATTGTGCTAACTGCGGTGAGGACCACCCAGCTAGTTACAAAAAATGTCCAGTCAGGCTCGATCTAACCAAAAAGCTTAAGCCAGTTGCAAGGCTCCCGGAAAAGCATCTCGTAATCCAAACTCAACGCAAGTCGAATGCAGCACCAAGGAGTGGCTAGGAGTGGAGACTATGCTGACGTGACTAGGTCTCGTGGCGAGACTTCTAGAAATGATAATCTAACCCAAGATGGAACCAGGTTGGCAGATTTATCTGAAGATCAACCTTTCAATAGTAAATTCCGAGTATTGGAAAAAGCCATTAATGACCTCAATAGCAGAATAGATCAAATGTTCAAGCTCATACAGGAAACAATGGAGGCAAACAAAGCCTTTCGTGATCTGGTACAGAAGCTAATATCTAAATGATTAACACGAACCTCAAAATCGGATTGTGGAACGCACGAGGATTAGTCAGAAACATCGAAGAACTGTGACTTTTTCTAAGTGCAAATAACATAGATGTAATGCTGATTACAGAAACACATATGCGCCCAGGACTATGAGTATACTTACCAGGTTTTGACCAATATTATGCTAATCATCCCAGCGGAAATTCCAAAAGTGGATCTGCTGTTTTCATACGAACATATATCTCTCACGTCCAAAATGAACCTACGTTGAGTCCCACTGTTCAAGCTGCAAGCGTAAGTGTACCGACCAATGGTGGATGCATTAAAATCTTCTCCATTTATCTGCCTCCCAATCAACCTTGGAATAAAGCTGACTTTGAGCAACTATTTCTTGGCCTGGGCGACAAGTTTATCGCAGGTGGTGCTTTTAATGCAAAACACCCCTGGTGGGGTAACACAAGAACATGCAGCCGAGGAAAGCGATTACAAGAAGCCATTGCTAGTTCCACATGCCAAATTTTAGCCACTGGCGAGCCAACTTTCTTCTCATACAATACACGGCTTACACCATCCGCTCTAGATTTCTTTGTAGTAAACGGAGTTTCGTTAAATACGCTCGGGATTGAAACCAAGTATGAGCTCTCTTCGGATCACCTACCGATCATAGCAACAGTACATCACAAACCTCAAGCTACAGCCAGAAAGCAAAACCTGCTCCCTCGAGGTGCATGCCTTGAAGCATTTAAAGATGAGTTGGAACGCAAAATTAACCTTAACATTGACATCAACAGCCCAGATGACATAGATGATGCAGTCTCAATGTTCATGAGAAACATAAAATGTGCTGCTTCAAATGCTACACCACCCAATCCATGCCCACCAAGACAACGAAACGCTTCTCTCCCGGCAAGTGCTGATGCGCTCTTACGCCTGAAAAGACAAGTAAGAAAGGAATATGCGAGAACCGGTGATGATCGCTTCCATCAGATCTACACAAGATTGTCAAACCGTTTGCAAAAGGTTCTCCCGAAAATCAAACAGAGAAATATAGATGACAACTTAGAAGCTGCTGGGCCAGATGCATCCTTTAATTATACTCTTTGGAAGCTTACGAGACGCTTTAAGCGAGTTGTTATCCCAAAAATTCCAATCAAAGATCCAGCAGGAGGATGGTGTTACTCCAGTCAGCAGAAAGCTGAAGTATTTGCAGACAGTCCAGAGGAAAGATTTAAGCCTTTTAACTTTACATCTGCAGAGACGCGAGCGGCTGTAGAGATGAGTCAAGAAATCCCGTTTCAGATGTCTTTACCAGCAAATCCAGTGACGCTGCAAGAGGTCGAGCAACAAATTAAGAACCTCAAGGTCAAGAAGTCCCCTGGAGAGGATCAACTTGACAACAAGACCCTGAAGCTTTTACCAAAAAGAGCTCTGCTGTTTATAGTCTTGCTATTAAACAGTATCTTAAGGATTGGTCACTTCCCAAACTGTTGGAAGACTGCTCTAATCACCATGATCCCAAAGCCGCACTCTGAAGTTCAATGGATGAAGAGTCAATGGATACAGACCAATTAGTCTGCTCTCAGCGTTGGGCAAAATGACAGAAAGGGTGATCCTCAACCGAATTATGAATTTAAAGCCTGTAACTGAAACCATTCCAAAGTGGCAGATTGGATTTAGGCAAGGTCACGGAACCCCTGAACAGCTTCATCGTGTCGTAAATTTCGCCCTGGATGCTATGGAGCATAAAATGTACACAGTTGCCATTTTTATGGATATTCAGCAAGCCTTTGATAGGGTGTGGCATGATGGCCTCCTATCTAAAGTGAAATCTATATTAACGCCGCAGCTTTTCCAACTAGTTCGCAGTTTCCTAGAAGGTAGAAATTTCAGAGTTGTTGTTGATGGAGTCAAATCCTCAAAGCGCCCTATATGTGCAGGCGTACCGCAAGGCAGCGTTCTTGGCCCTACGCTATATATGTTATATACAGCTGATATGCCCACCAGTACAGAAATAACCAAGTTGGGCGAGAATAATGTGCTGATAGCTACGTATGCAGACGACACTGCAGTGCTGACCAGAAGCCCAAGCATCACCTGTGCCACTGAAGCTCTACAACAATATGTGTCCAGTTTTGAAGACTGGGCTTCAAAATGGAACATAGGCGTAAACAGCAGCAAGTGTGCAACCGTTACTTTTACAACGAGACCCTTGTCCTGCAGAGGCATCACAATGATGGGTTCTACAATCCAGCACAAGAGCTCTTATAAATATCTGGGTGTCATTTTGGACAGGAAATTAAAGTTCAAATCCCACATTACCATGGTCAAGCAGTCTATAATGGCGAAAACAAGGAAAATGGCTTGGTTGCTCGCACCTACAAATAAATTGTCGTTGCACAACAAAGTGACAATCTACAAAGCCATACTAAGCCCCATTTGGAAATACGGAGTACAAATATACGGAATTGCAGCTACATCCAATTTAAAGAAAATAAGTGTGTCAAAAATTCTAAGGCGTATATCCAACGTACCTTGGTATATCCGAAACAAGGATATTGAAAGGGACCTGGGCGTCCCTAAGGTGGGTGATGCTATGAAGCAATATGCAGAAAAGTATCTGCAACGTCTCGGTGGTCACTTAAACAGTCTAGCCAGACGTCTCACTGCCAAACCAAGGAAGAGAAGACTGAAGCGATACCACCCAACGGATCTCCCTAATAGGTCCCATGACTAATGAAATAATCTGTCTTGTAAATTTTGTAAAAATGTAATATTGTAAATTTTGTTCATCGTATGTAAATATCACCTGTGATCTATTGTTTTTTCCCTTTAATGTAAATGGTATATTAACGTCGCCAAAATGTATGTAACAGGCAGAAGGAAGCTTTTCCGACCCCATAAAGTATATATATTCTTGATCAGTATCAACAGCCGATTCGATCTAGCCATGTCCGTCCCTCTGTCCGTATGAACACCTAGATCTCGGAGACTTTGGTATGTAGGCTCATGTAGTATGTAGAGTGATCAAGTTTATTTCAAATTTTTGCCACGCCCCCGAACGTTTATCTCAAAAACTATTGTAGCTAGAGACACCATATTTGGTATGCATATTTGCTTAGTAAATGCGCACATTTTGTAAGTATAAAGATTTTGCCACGCCCCTTTCCGTCCCCGAAATTTGAAAAACTCGATTATCTCCCGTAATTTTTTACCTTGTGGAACCAAATTTGGCACACTTAAATTTGATCAAAATCGGACAAAAAATAGCCAAGTTATGCATATAAACGTTTTTCTATAAGGCCGGAGTCGCCCGTTGGCGTGTGAGGGCGCTAGGGTGCTCGTATGCTTGAGTGAGGGAGATACTAAGATTTGCTTGTAAAAGCATGTGAACAGAATGTTTTTAAAATAGGCAAATGCATTTGTTATTACAAATTTGAAATATTTGTTTTACTGGTATATGGTATACCTAAGTCGGCGAAACGACTTACTTACTTCATTTTTTTATACCTTTGCAAAAAGGGTATATTACTTTTGGTCAGAAGTTTGCAACGCATAGAACGAAGCATCTCAGACCATATAAAGTATATATATTCTTGATCAGCACGACGAGACGAGTTCAAATACCCATGTCCGTCCGTCCGTCCGTCCGTCTGGATCAACGCGAACTCCTCCGAGACCGTAAGAGCTACAGGCTTGTATATACTGCAGGCGTTGTATATCTCGGATTCAGCCGGATCGGACCACTATATCATTTAGCTCCCATACAAATGTCATAGTCACGAACAGTGACTTTTCTCAATAACTTCGTTATTTTATCAGCAATTGTCATAAAAGTTGGTGTTTGTCAGTTTTGTGTTCTTATAAATAATTGTGCCAAAGTTGATCAAGATCGGGTGACTATATCATATAGCTCCCATACAAACAGCAAAGTCACGAACAGTGACTTTTCTCAATGAAATTGTCATGAAATGTAATATAAGTAAGTTTATTGTAACTCTAAACGACTGTGCCAAATTTGGTCAAGATCGGGTGAGTATATCATATACCTCCCATAGGAACGATCGGTGGAAAACAGTGACTTTCATCAGCAAGTTCGTTATATCCTATGCTAAGATTGAAAGCCGTTCTTTCGCAAACATTACCCTTTTTAGATAAAACAGTTAGTTTAGATAAAAGAGCTACTAAAAAAACTTGCAAGGGTACAAACTTTGACGCGGTCGAAGTTAGCCCCGGCCCTCTGGTTTATGATTTATTTTGGTTATTTTTTGTTTCGATTGTTTACTGAATTGGATTCGATTCATTTGTCTTTTATTCATTGTCTTTCTAATTACTATCGATTTTTAACATATTTTATCAGATTTTTATAAATACAATACTTACTTCATATAATAGCAGTTAGTTAAATCATTTCCATCGGTAGTAGGGTCAAATAACACTTATAGTAAGATAGGGTAAACTGTATGAAATTAAATTTGATTCACAATGAGTGACGAAGATACCGGCAACATAAATATCAGGGAAACTCCCATCTATACTGCTCCTTCTACGAGCGCAGGTATGAGGACAAGGTCCCAAACACAGTTGCTACAAGAACAAGCAGCTAGAAGTCACTCCTTTGTTTCGGAAAGGTCGAACGTAGAAACTGGGGTTACTTCAATTGGGGAAAACATAATTGATCATGACCAATTCAGAACGCTGCAAAACGAATTAATGACTGCGCTAACTGCGCAAATGGCTCGTCTTATTGAGACAAATGTGACGGCCTGCATGCAAAAGTTTAATCCAGTAGCACCAAGGCGAACATCCCCGTTAGATCAGATAGATCAGCTGGATCTAAATAACTTTAATGTGTCTGTTGGGGATCAGCGAAAGGGCGATTATGGTCAGAGATCATCTGCCAGCAGAAGTGTAGAGTCAGACTTGTTACAAAGGCCAGATAAAGTTTCTCATATTATGAATGGGTGGAAACTTAAGTTTACTGGTAAGGGACTATCAATAGATCACTTTATTTATCGAGTAGAAGCTTTGACTCAGCAAGCGCTTGAAGGAAATTTTGATATTATATGCCGAAACGCCAGTTCATTATTTGAAGGAAAAGCTAATAAATTCTATTGGCGGTATCATAAATCAGTAGGGCAAATTAGATGGAGCACCTTGTGTTCGGCATTTAAAAAGCAGTTTAAAGATTTGCGAGATGATGGGGACATTGAAGAGGACATGAGGCGTAGACAACAGGATGTCAATGAAACGTTTGATCAATTTTATGACGCTATAATCACTTTGGGCGATAAGATGGATCACCCCATGAGCAACAACAGACTTGTGAGAATTTTAAAAAATAATTTGCGACCGGAAATACGACACGAAATTTTAAATATTGAGATCACCTCAGTCTCGGAACTACGGGAGGTATGTAGAAAGCGTGAGTCCTTTTTAGCTGATGTGAAACGTAGACATGGTTATTATAAAAAAACTCCATTTAAAAAGGAATTATCAGAGCTATTGCCAAGATAGTCTGGAAGAAAGGAGAATCTTCTGCTATGGCTGCGGCCTGGATAATACATATAAACCTAACTGTGTCAAATGTGCAAAAAACGGGTACAAGAGCGCGCAGAACGTGGGACACAGACCAAAAGTGATGCGTGCCCCCAAACCGAATTCCCAATCGAACAAGTAAGCCACAGTACCGCGAGATGTCCAACCACCAACAACTTAGTCTATGAAACCCTCCAGAAAAATATATTCAGCTCACAATCTCGTAGCAACAAACGTCAAAAATCCTTCAGGGCGGAAATAAAAAATGTTCAAAGAAGTATGGATAGTATTTGTGCTTTAGATCAGCGCAGTCATGATCCGCGCCCGTTTATTACGGTGGGCATATTAGATCGCGCAGTTAGTGGATTGTTGGACTCGGGGGCTGGAGTATCTTGTATTGGTGGTGAGTTGGCCAAACAAATAATATCCGGAGCGGAATGTGATACAAGAAACTCAAGGTGAACGTGACTACCGCTGATGGCAGTCCTCAGAATGTTGTTGGCAAAATGCAGACAAATATTTCATATAATGGGCAAACAAAGGAAATTCAAATATATTTAGTACCTACTCTTAGATTAGATTTATATTTCTGGAAGGCATTCGAATTGTTACCATATCTTAACATAGCAGAACTAGATCTAATAATTATTGAACATAAGTTAAGTCACCAGCAGATGGGGCAACTAAAAAAGGTTATCAATCAATTCCCATCTTTTGCTCAAGAAGGCTTAGGAAGAACTAATCTAATTTCGCATTCCATAGACGTGGGCAACGCAAAGCCAGTCAAGCAACGGTATTTCCCAGTATCGCCAGCTGTAGAGAAATTAATGTATACAGAAGTGGATAGCATGATCGAATTAGGCATTATAGAAGAGTCGGATAGCGCCTGGTCTTCACCAGTGATGCTGGTACAAAAACCAGGAAAGGTTCGACTATGTTTGGATAGCCAAAAGTAAACGAGTTCACTATAAAGGATGTGTATCCCCTTCCTCACATTGGCGGGATCTTGAGTAGACTTCCGAAGGCAGAATTTATAACAAGTTTAGATCTAAAAGATGCGTTCTGGCAAATCCCTTTAGAGTTAAGTTCTCGGGAAAAAACGGTTTTCACAGTGCCTGGCAGGCCTCTTTACCAATTTAAAGTTATGCCGCTGTAACGCTCCTCGAACAATGTCTAGATTGATGGATAAAGTGGTGCCAGCTAAATTAAGGAACGAAGTCTTTGTTTATCTTGATGATCTCTTAATCGTTTCCGACACCTTTGAATGTCATTTAGTTGTTTTAAGATAATTGGCTTTATGCATAACGAGGGCTGGTTTGACCAAAAATATCGGTAAAAGCAAATTTTGCATGAAGCAGGTTAAATATCTTTGCCATATAGTTGGTGAAGGTGGTATTAGAACAGATCCCGATAAGGTGGATGCCATTACAGATTTCCCAGTTCCTAAGTCAATTAAAGCTTTGAGAAGTTTTTTGAGTCTGTGGGGCTGGTACCGGAAATTCATTGAAAATTTCGCTTTTTTAACATCATCATTGACAGATCTTCTGAGAAACAAAAGAAAATTTGTTTTCGATGCGGCCGCTGAACAGGCGTTCCAAAATATAAAGGAAAAATTGAGCAAAGCTTCAGTCTTAATTAGCGCGGATTTCAAGAAACCTTTCTATATACATTGTGACGCCAGTAAAACGGGGGTCGGAGGTGTCCTAGTACAATTGTCCGATGAAGGAGACGAGTGTCCAATATCCTTCGTATCAAAAAAACTGAATAAAGCTCAGAAAAATTATTCTGTCACCGAGCAAGAATGTTTGGCTGCACTGGTGTGTCTTAAAAATTTTAGGGCTTATGTGGAGGGCCATGAATTTACCATCATCACCGATCATGCCTCATTAAAATGGCTAATGACTCAGACAGATCTTAGTTCTCGTCTAGCAAGATGGGCCTTAAAATTACAGGGCTATACTTTCAAGATCGAGAATGTTGTTGACATAGGATAGGACAGTTCCCAGACGTGCTGTCTCGTGCACATAGTGAGGAATAGCAGCAATCAATTAAAGGCATGGAACAGTCACTTCCAGATCTTAAAGTCATAAACGGACACGTGTATAGACTTGCTGAACACACCAATGGGGACCAGTTACATGATAGTCAGGTTTGGAAATTATGGTTGCCCAGTGAGTTAGTGCCAGAAATCTTGAAGAAAGCACACGATAGTCAATTAGCCTCACATAGCGGAATTCACAAAACCATTGAAAGAATCAGTCGTCATTACTTTTGGCCAGGCTTAGTGGGCGATGTAAAATCATTTATAGGTGAATGTGAAATTTGTAAAACAACGAAAGCACCAAATTTTATAATGCGTCCACTGATGGGAAAGACGCCGGAATCCCAAAGGTTCTTTCAATAATTGTACGTAGATTTTCTGGGTCCGTATCCGCGATCACGGCGGGGGCATATTGGTATTTTTATCGTTCTCGATAACCTCACGAAATTTGTATTTTTAAAAGCTGTGAAAAAATTGACGGCAGATGTAACAATCTAATATTTGGAATCTGAAATGTTTCATGCATATGGAGTTCCAGAAACTATTGTCTCAGATAATGGATCCCAGTTTCGCTCTGAAGCCTTTAAGAAATTATTGAAGAGAATTATGTCAGGGATGACCGGAAAGATTGGGATGAATATCTGAGCCAGATAAATTGTGCCCTAAGGTCGGCACAGCATTCGGCCATTGGAACTAGTCCTTATTATTTAGTATTCGGTCAACATATTATAACATCAGGGAAAACGTACTCATTGATAAGGAAATTAGAGCTTCTCAGTGATCGATCCTTACGTCTTAATCAGCCAGATTCATTAGATTTAGCTCGGAGTAAGGCGTGTGCAATTATGCAAAAACAGCAAGAAAAAAACGGAAAGGCTTATAATTTGCGAGCCCGGGAGATAAATTATAGAGTGGGTCAAGAAATGTTTAGAACAAGGGACGGAAATTTCAGTTGGGTGCCAGAGCATCAGCGGCAGAGGCTGGGCAGACAAAAGGTAATTTTTGCTCTCGACGCACACAAAAATTTGTGTGTCGTCGTCGAACTTGTGGACAGAGGGACGGACAAGTCCCGAATTTTGCGGGGAGGCGGAAAAAGGTCGCGATCTTGAGCTCGCAGCTTGTGGACACTGCTGCCCAAGAAGAACAAAGACCAAATACAAAAAAATAAAAAAACGAAACGAGCCAAATCTTTGAAGGGCGACAACTAAGCCTCGCCCTAATGCATACATAAGATGTCTAGTTTTTTTAGTAAAGAAAAACTAAAAACTAAGTTTTGTTAGTGTTTTTTTTTTTTTGTCGATTGGTCAAGTACTCTAATGATTAAAGATAATTAAAAACCAGAGGGCCGGGGTTAACTTCGACCACGTCGAAGTTTGTATACCCTTGCAACTGTTTTGGTAATTCTCGGCTATATCCTCCAGAATCCTTATAGGCAAACACTTCAACCCAAAAATTTGCAGTGTTCTCAGTATTTTCCCACTGAATTAGATGAATAACATTTTACTACGATTAATCGCTCAAAAATGATAAATTGTTCAGTAGAAAAAGAGCGGAAAAAAGCAATTTATATTTTTAAAAAATCCAGAATTCCCGCTGCCCGCTGTTTTGGTATTTTTCCCGCAATTGGACTTTCAAAAAGCCAGATTTGACGGGAAAAAAAGCTGATTTGGCTATAGCTATAAAATTAATGAAGTTATTGAGAAAGTCACTGTTCGTGACTTTGCCGTTTGTATGGGAGCTATATGATATAGTCACCCGATCTTGATCAAATTTGGCACAATTATTAATAAGAACACCAAACTGACAAATACCAACTTTTATGACAATTGCTGATAAAATAACGAAGTTTGTGTGAAAAGTCACTGTTCGTGACTTTGACGTTTGTATGAGAGCTATATGATATAGTGGTCCGATCCGGCTGAATCCGAGATATACAACGCCTGCAGTATATACAAGTATACGTGCAAAATTTCAGCTCTGCAGCTCTTACGGTCTCGGAGGAGTTCGCGTTGATCCAGACGGACGGACGGACGGACGGACATGGCTATTTGAACTCGTCTCGTCGTGCTGATCAAGAATATATATACTTTATATGGTCGGAGATGCTTCCTTCTATGCGTTGCACACTTCTGACCAAAATTAATATACCCTTTTTGCAAGGGTATAACCAGAGGGCCGGGGTTAACTTCGACCGCGTCGAAGTTTGTGTACCCTTGCAACTGTTTTGGTAATTCCTTCCTTACCCATAGCCATCAAAGTGTAAAAACGTTTTATCCAAAAAGTCTAATGTCTGCGAAAGAACGGCCTTCAATCTTAGCATAGGATATAACGCACTTTTTGATGAAAGTCACTGTTTTCGACCAATCGTTCCTATGAGGTATATGATATAGTCACCCGATCTTGATCAAATTTGGCACAGTTGTTTATAGGTGCAATAAACTCACCAATATTATTTATTCAGAATTAGATATTAGTTATTCAGAAAAGTCACTGTTCGTGACTTTGACGTTTGTATGGGTGCTATATGATATAGTGGTCCTATCCGGCTGAATCTGAGATATACAAACCCTGCAGTATATAAAAGCCTACATGCAAAATCTCAGCTCTGTAGCTCTTACGGTCTAGGAGGAGTTCGCATCGATCCAGACGGACGGACATGGTTATTTGAACTCGTCTCGTCGTGATGATCAAGAATATATATACTTTATATGGTCGGAGATGCTTCCTTCTATGCGTTGCACACTTCTGACCAAAATTAATATGCCCTTTTTGCAAGGGTATAATGAAGTAAGTAAGTCGTCTCGCCGACTTAGGTATACCATACCATGTTCACATGCTTTTTACAAGCAAATCTTAGTATCTCCCTCACTCAAGCATACGAGCACCCTAGCGCCCTCACACGCCAACGGGCGACTCCGGCCTTATAGAAAAACGTTTATATGCATAACTTGGCTATTGTGTGTCCGATTTTGATCAACTTTGGTATTTTGCTGGGTATTAGTATCAAATTCAAGTGTGCCAAATTTAATTCCACAAGGTACAAAATTACGGGAGATAATCGAATTTTTCAAATTTCGGGGGCGGAAAGGGGCGTGGCAAAATCTTTATAATTACAAAATGAGCGCATTTACTAAGCAAATATGCATACCAAATATGGTGTCGCTAGCTGCAATAGTTTTTGAGATAAACGTTTTTTTTGAATTGCGGGGGCGGAAAGTGGCGTGGTAAAAATTTAGAACAAACTCGATCACTCTACATACTACAGACGGACATGGCTAGATCGACTCGACTGTTGATACTGATCAAGAATATATATACTTTATGGGGTCGGAAAAGCTTCCTTCTGGCTGTTACATTTTGGCGACTTTAATATACCATTTCACCCTGTGGGTGTATGGTATAAAAATGAAAGTGCAAGAAAAAATACCTAAAGGGAAAAAAGAAAATGGTAATATATGTAGAAAGATAGATTACTTGACAAAATATGTACATATGTCATTCAAAAAATTCAAACACTGTTTGCAAAATGTTATTGAAGAAACAAGCAGTCGTGGGAAGATGAAAAAAAAATAATTGCTCAAAGCATTAATTTTTATTCTACTAAGACCTATAATAATTATAGTAAAATTATAGTATAATTACTATATCATTTTATTTTTTTTTTTCCTATGCATTCTATGGTTAGTGACTATACGTTACCCGTTACAATATAATGTGCCAAAATGGGTATTTCTACATAAAACATTTATCTGCAAAATTGGAAGTATTTCTATGGAATGTTGAACATATACGATTTTTCGAAGAAAACTTCAATTTCCATACGTTACACATAGACGCCACGGGATGTGTTATAAGTAGTAGACCCCTAGTAGTAGCCAAATAGAGGATATTTCTTTACTCTATAGTAGCACACATTCCTGACATGTGTGTAACGTATGGAATGGCACATGCCGTTCTTTCAAATCACTCAGCCTATGAAATAGGCCGCTTTTTCAGTGTTTTAAATATCTCCCCCTAATGTCCATAAATTTCGTAACGCATTCAGGGTGGGAGGGGGTCTCTGTGTGTGTGACAATTTTGACATAGGGTGGGGAGGGGATCGGAAAGCTTGTGACGTAACATACATTTTTATAACCTTTCAACACAGAAAAAGTCCGTTAACATTTCCAATGGGAAAATGATTGAATTAACTGTAAATTTCTTAAAAATTAATCAATAAATCAAATACTTAAAGCCTTTATTTGGTCCTCGGACTTTTTAAATGTGACGTTACACTTGATGGGGGGAGGGGGGGTCAGGCAATGTGACAATCTGTGACAAAGGGGTGGGGGTGTCAAAAATTGTCAAAAATCGCGTTACGTAATTTATGGACAGCCCCTTAAGGAAAAAAAATTGCACACGCCAATCTGCAAACGCATCATAACCGATGTATGTTTTGTTATTATTTCAGCAGTTCTTAAAGAAAACTGCTGTTGTACTCTCACAGAGTACAACGAAATGTGCTATCAGTTTCTTTATAACGCAAGCAAAACATTCCCGGCGTTATTAGTACAATTTTGCACAAGCCATTATGCTAAAATAATGTGTGCTGATATAGATCGCACCATTGGCTTGCAAAATGTAAATTTTAAAAATTTAAAAATTAAATTTAATTAAATTTTTAATAAATGGGGGTGGGTTATAGTATATCCCGAATTGGGGACTTTGAGAAATGGTTCCAACATTTGGTAAAAATTCTTTTGTCCCGCAATTCAAATGAGATGGTACGTAATTCCATCAAATATTTTAGGAATGAACGTGCACTTTATATTGATTTATCCGACCATGAAAATAAAGTTGTTAGGAAAAAAATAAACAATGAGGAAGGCCTCAAAACTGTTGATGGCAAAAGCAGGTTGAGAAAACGTTTCACAGACATTGTGAATAATGTGATGAACATGATTTCTCAACTGTCCGAAAAGAAAGAAAAGGATAATATTGTTTTTAATTTCAATATGGGACAGGTCATTTTAGGGAAATATGTTGTATTTGCTCCGTTTTGGACAGATTTGATGGGGATTTTTATTGATAGTACCAATAGAAGACCCAGCAATGCTCCAATAGAATCGTTTTTCAAGACGCTTAAATCGAGCATAATTAAGGATAAACAAGGGATGAAGCTGGGAAGGTTTATTCGAAAAATGAATGATCTTTCGAATTCAGTTGACAAACAAGTGGAACTGGATCGGCTAGAAATCTTGTACCCATCGATAGTGCACGGTTCAGTAGTGAAGGGTAAGCCCAAAAAAATAGTGGGGATTTTAAAGGGCACAAGTGGAACTGGCTCGGCCAGAAAGCTTGTACCCATCTACAGTGCACGGTTCAGTAGTGAAGGGTAAGCCCAATAAAATGGTGGGGATTTTAAAGGGCGGGATAAATATAGGAATGTCTAATAAAAAACTGGCCAATTATAAGGAAAGTTGGAACAAAAAGGGTCCAATCAACCAATCAAATAAAATCTGGATTATTTCTTGGTGATTTCACCGGACCAACTAGGTGATGGTGAAGATTCAGTAGCTACAGAAAATATAATTCGTTCTACTGACTTCACAGTTCAATTTCGCCATTCTTATTCTCGAAATCCGTTTGGAATCGAAGAAGAATATAAGGCAATAATCGACCCCGATTTTGATACTTATAGCCTCAATTTTCCCAACACTTTATTGTATTCTTATATTCATAATCAGTCCAGCCACCACAAAGACATCGGTGAACTCTCGACGAGTGGAGAGGTGCTTCCGGAAGGAAATAGATGGCAATTCGGCTTTCGACCTGGACGCTGTGTTGAGGACGCCTGGCACCACGTAAAGGCCAGCGTTGCCGCCAGCCAGGCGGTATACGTGTAGGGTCTTTTCGTGGATTTCAAGGGTGCCTTCGACAAGTGTCGAGTGGAGCGCTGTGATGCGCCGGTTGATCGACGCGGGATGCCAGGAAGCCAGCTTATGGAGAAGCTTCTTCAGTGGCAGAAAAGCGAGGATGACCAGCAGATTCGGAGAGGTTGACGTGGAGGTCAATCGAGGATGTCCGCAGGGATCCATCAGTGAACCATTTATTTGGAACACTATGATGGATGTGCTGCTCCTGTGCGTATTCAGTGCGTATGCAGACGATCTGTTGGTCCTCGTCGAGGGAAGGGAAGCTGATGTCCATCGTGGGAGCTTGGGGAGCTGAAGTCGGAGTTTCTGTTTCGACCAGCAAGACGGCAATGATGTTGCTAAAAGGGAGATTGGCCGCTTCCAGGTCACCATCTGTAGAGTTTGAAGGAGCATTTCTACAATATGTAACTCAATACCGATACCTGGGCCTCACAGTCGGCGAGCGGCTTAATTTTCAGCCGCACATCGCAGGATTACGCGGTAAGTTGGCTGGAGTCAGTGGTGCACTCAGTCGCGTTCTGAGAGTCGACTGGGGTCTCAGTCCCCGATCCGGACCACTGTGTATGCTGGACTCATGGTCCCTTGTGCGCTATTTGGTGCCTCAGTGTGGTATCATGCGGTTAAGAGTACGATGGTCGCCAGGAGGCACCTCTGCTCTTGCCAGAGAGTCATGCTCTTAGGATGCCTGCCGGTATGCCGTACTGTGTCCACTGTGGCACTGCAGGTGCTTGCTGGAGACCCCCCATTAGACTTGGTTGCCAGGCAACTGGCGATTAAATACAAGGCGAAGCATTCTAGGCAGATGAAGGCGATGCTGGACGAACGTACGTGCTGCGAGTGGCAACGCAGGTGGGATGACGATGAGTGCGGTCGATCGACTCATGAGTTTATCCCGGACGCATCCTTCGTCTTCAGCCGGAAGGACTTTGGTTTTGAAATTCACGCTGGATTCTTGTTGACTGGCCATGGATCGCTGAACGCATTTCTGTATGAGAGACGTCTAACGCCCACATGTGAATGTGGTGCGCAGTGCGAAGACTGGCAGCACATGCTTGTGGCTTGCCCACTCTACACAGATTTGCGAGACCTCGATGGACTTGGTGTTTGAAGGGAGGATAACCGTTGGGACTTTTCCCGGGTCCTGGACACACCGGATCAGCTCAAGATGTTGGAATTGTTTGCGCTAGCGGCGTTTAAAAGGCGGCGAGGAATGACACAGGATCAACCAGTGCCGGGTCGGACGGGCGCCGTACCAGAGCGCTTCAATCTGGCAGATGAGCCCCCATCGGGGTGACTCGGGGATGATCCATTCCTTGTTCAGGTGAACGAAAATGGCTAGTAGTTTCGACTGCGAACAGCCCGCCAAAGCTGCAAATCTGGTAGACAAACCCCCATCGGGGTGACTCGGGGATGATCCATTCCTTGTTCGTGTTGAACTAAAATGGCTAGTAGTCTCTGACTGCGAACAGCCCGCCAAAGCTGCAAATCTGGTAGACAAACCCCATGAGGGGGGGGTTCAGGGACGATCCATTCCGTGTTCCCTAGGACACATATGACTAGTAGTCTCTGACTGCGAACAGCCGACCGAAGCTGTGATTCGGTAGTACGGGATGGGCTAGTGGCCCAAGGCTAGCCCAATTAGTGGTTGGCCCCCTTGTGGGAGATCGTAGTGGTTGTGGTTTGATACCCAAATGCGGGGAGAGTCATTGACTCAGCGTGGAGTTGCGTTATACAACCGGGTGCTGTACCCAAAGACCAGCAGAGGTTTTAGATGGGCCTCGATCCTTACCCAGGGGGAATTTCATGTCCGGCGGCATGGCATTCAATAGGCACTGACGAGATACTGCAAAAGCAGTATCTCTGAAGGGCGTTGGTTGACGCATTGTTTTGAGTTATTGTAAGTGTTGGTGTGAACACGTGTTCAAGTGCGGAGACGTTTCGAGAACATTCTCATACACTTTCAGTTGCCAGGCCGTGTGTGTGATCGGTTGACAAGTGTTCGTGTGAACACGTGCTCACGTTCGTAGAAGTTTCGAGAACATTCGAGAAGTTTCAAGAAGAGTGCGAGTACAGTGTGCCCTCTCTAAAAGGGCCGAGTGCGTTTTCGGCGTGGGTGATTGGACTCGTGCGCATTCAATTCGGCAGGCATTCCTTAACTTCCTTGAGTTCATTGGAATTCAATATATGTACCTAGATTGGAAAGACTCATCTTTAATCTGAACAATAATGTTGTTTAGATTTTTTTTAACAAAAAGTTATTTTTGGCCTCGTCTCTACTAGATTTTCCAAAATATGAAACAAAAATGTAGAACAAATGAAGTAAGTAAGTCGTCTCGCCGACTTAGGTATACCATACACCAGTAAAACAAATATTTCAAATTTGTAATAACAAATGCATTTGCCTATTTTAAAAAAGTTCTGTTCACATGCTTTTTACAAGCATATCTTAGTATCTCGCTCACTCATGCATATGAGCACCCTAGCGCCCCCACCCACCAACGGCCAACTCCGGCCTTATGGAAAGGGGCGTGGCAAAAATTTAAAACAAACTCGATCACTCTACATACTACACGAGCCTACATTCCAAATTTGGTGGCTCTATCTCTTATAGTCTCCGCGATCTAGGCGTTCATACGGACGGACATGGCTAGATCGACTCGGCTGTTGATACTGATCAAGAATATACATATATACTTTTTGGGGTCGGAAAAGCTTCCTTCTGACTGTTACATACATTTTGGCGACTTTAATAACAATTGTAACTACTTGATATATAAATTTGCATTTTTTTTTATTTGTCTAGATTTCGAACTTATTGAAGTTTATCAAAACTTGAGTAACCAAAAAAGTGGTAGAGTTGTAGGCATGATGAAATAAGTACAAGGTGGTCCCGTCGGCAAATCGTACGGTCCTATGCATGATGAAATGAGTATAACGACAGCTGAGACAGCTAAGTCGAACGATAACTGAAATAAGACCTCATCGTGAGCAGCGCTGCTGCCGACGGAACCACCTTTTACTTCGCCTTCGCCTTCGCCAAATTTTTCCCTCTGTTTTGCACTTCATTCATTCTCACTCTTTTCTTTAAATGCTGTGTGTTATGAGAGGCAATAGACCCTCAGACTCACACTCAATCACTTAATTGTAGGCACGAACTCACACAATTCCATTCCAATCATTTCATGACCAATCATTTCTTTGTATAAATAGAGCAGGGGTAGGCTCGTATGTGTACATTCCATTGCTCGCAAATGACGATTTTTCAATAATTTGTCTCTTTCTGTCTCACGAAACTTTATATATGTATGTATGTACACTCATACATGCGCAAAAGGCTTTTCGAATCGTTGCTCAATGCGAACGGTCCGGGAATGCGCAGAGCAAAAGCAACGGAAACGAACGGGTAAAACTGCTCGTCGGTTAAGCACGAACAATAAAGTCGTTTGCTCTCGGACTTTTGGCTCAAAGTCAGTCATGATGGAATAAAACAGGGCCCGTCACAAAGAGAGCGCTAAAAAAATGTAGTTGTATGTGTGCGCTTGCTTGTGTGCGTAAGTTGCTTTACACTGCGCAAATTGCAATGTAAAATGCGATGGAAAACCAATAATTTTGAATTCATTTTTTTTTTTAAACTCAACTATTTAATTTACTTCTATATTATTTGGATAACTTTTTATCTTCCAAATGGCTATCAGTTAGACTGTTTCGAATAGAATTTTTAATTAATTTCATTGTGGAAAATGTTGTTTCACAAATATATGTTGTGGTAAACATAGAACATAATTTTAACATTACCATACATTAGATCATACTATTTTTGCAAAAGTTGCCAGTTACATAAAAAGAATAAAGGCGTTAATTTTTTCATGTGTAGCGATCGAGCAAAGCGACATAGATGTGCTTGCGTCGAAACGCTGAGGGCAACTAAATTAGGGTTGTTGATAATATATCAAAATAAAAATATATCGATATTTTTACAAAAAAAAAAATATTTATATCGAAATATTTTTTTTCCCTGATATATCGCAAATCGATATTATTTGGAAATATATTTTTTGATATTATGGCTGGTCACACTTCACTTAGAAATCTTAAAGAAAGATGAGCGCGGCAAAAAACTTTTATATAAAAATAAGCGCACAAAATGCCACCTGCAGCCTTTGTTCAAAAGTTATCAAATCAAGTGGTAACACTAGTAATCTCCTGTCACACTTGAGGAACAAGCACCCGCAAGCGCATTCAACATGTGTTAAGGTAAGAAAAATGTAATTCCAGAAAAGTCTCAGGAATTTTGCCGCGCAATTTTTTGACAGTGTGTGTTTGCGCGCGTCACTAGGCCTCTATATTCTTATGTATGTGTGTGTATACGTGTATGTGTACGTTTCGCCAAATACAAACTTTTCGCTTAAAAATTAAGGTAAATATTTACTACAGCTACTCGAGATTTCAGTGTTGGAAAATAAAAAACGGCGAAGAATCCGCTAAATTGCGTTTTAGTGTTGGTTAACGCAGTTATTTTAGGTTTTGGTGTTGCCAGACTGTCTTGTTTTTTGGCGCGTATTTTGAACAGTTTTTTTTTTGGCGGGCAACTTAAACCGTATTGTTAATTTCAATTTTTTTTTCCCCCAACCCAGTACTGCGAAAAAAAAATGAAAAATATTAATTAAAAACGAGTCAAAGAAGTTAACTTCGGCCTTGCCGAAGTTTATATACCCTTGCAGTTCTTTATTATATTTAATTCGATAAGAAAAGTGAAATTTCATACATCAACAGCATGAACCGATTTGTTCTGACTGTAACTTGTGTTCTATTTATCCGATCAGGTTCAAATTTTGGGATCTGAGATTTTATACCAAATTCTTTTATATTGGTAAATTTCATGGGGATACTCCAATTTTTATTTTATAAAATTTTTTTTGCAAAAATTTTTGTTACAGAGCTATATGATATAGTAGTCCGATCCCGATGATTTTCATACTTTATCTCACACAGGTAATAGAGAGTCTCCAAAAAAAATTTCAACCCGATATCTCTTAAGATGGCTGAGTAAAACGCATACGCACAGACGGACGGACAGACGGACAGACGGACATGGCTATATCGACTCAGCTTCTCAAGCTGATCAAGAATATATATACTTTATGGGGTCGGAAACGTCTCCTTCTGTGCGTTACAAACATCTGACCAATTTTATAATACCCTCTGCAAGGGTATAATAAGACTTCAAATACTGATTAAAATATTAATATTAAGAACAAAAAAGAGTTAATTTCAAATTAAAAATATTACTTAAAAATAAGACTTAAAATACTGATTAAAGTATTAAGAACAAAAAAAAATTTTAATTTCAAAAGAAAATTAAAAATAAAAACAAAACCAATAATAGAAAAATTAAAAAAAAAAAAATCATCAAAATGACGGATGATGAGTTGCTTGAATTTTTGTTTTCTCATGGAGCACTTTGAAGGACAGTAAATTGTACCTTCTGTGGTAAACCAGCGACATTGATCAAGGATCTTAATTTCCGATGTCATCGTCAATACCAATTCGTACAGAATCGTCGGCAAGTGATAAATTGGTGTACATTTTTGTCAGGAAAGACATGATTTTTGAACAATCTAAAGTCTGGGAAAGATTTGCTACCATGAAGCAGAAGTTCAATATTCGGGATGTATACCTGTTACTGGGGGGTGAATTCGGGAAACGGAAATGAGGCCCAGCTCTGCTTGAGGTAATAAGAACCGTTACATAAAGGCAAACACTATCAGGTTTCAAGCTTCGTTATTATCTCAATATCGACAATATTTAGCCGAAAGTCGGAAGAAATACAAAGTTTAATGCGTAATAAATCTTTGCGAAGGCGTTTATGTTGTTTGTTGTTGGCCAATTTCTCGGCCAGTTACTAAATTGTTTCCTTGTTAGGAGATTCGATGCCTCATAACTTTGCTTGCCTATAGTTCCACAAAAGATTAGTCGACGATATTCCGTTTGTACATTTATTTGCGTTCGTCTCATTCGAGTTCTCATGGTACAGTAAATTCTTAAAGTTATATGCTATGAGAGAGAGCAATTCAAAGTACAATGTAAAGGGAAAAGCAAGAAATCCTAATGATATGATTTTTTTGTCCAACCACGATATTAGAGATATGTCAACACCGTCGAAATCTGCGACATACTCAACAGACATACCCCGTGGATGTTTCATTAAAGTAATCAAGTGCATTGTTGTTTGGAATTCTATTTCTTCGTATAGTACCCAAAGCTAAAATTGTTTAACCGCCAAATATTCAAAAGAAGCAATGAATTGAAATAATTATCAAAATGAAGTGAAATTCAGTTGCCTGGGCACTTCTCGGGTCATGACAGGTAGACTTTATCAGAGTTTCAGATTACTTAGACATGTTAATAAGAATGTACTTTCAGCTAAGTCTAGTTACTTCTATAGAAAATTTGGAAATGCAGTCACTCTATGAAAGCATATAATTTAGGATTTTGGGTATACAAAACTTAAATGACTACACATTTTTTTTAATATCAAAATTCTGAGCCTGATCATGATCAGAACTACATCGATGCTTAATCTAAAGCCGTCTTACAATTTAATTATTTACTGCATCGAGTAATCCTTTCCGCCATCAGCATTTCTATTTTCTTTAGCTAACTTTGGAGGCCTTGGAGCAGACAGAAAAAATTTGTATATTTCTTTGTTCTCAATTCAATAAAACAACATAATCTTAATAGCTCTTTCCGTTATTAAACAATTTTTTTTAAAATGGTCCCAAAAGACACACAAAAGAAATAGCAGCAAAAATAGAAGGTCACAGTTATAAAAACAGTAGCAATCATTAGTAGTAATACTACTGTATTAAGTAAATTAATATTCAAGTATTCATAAAAATCCATATAGTATGTGGTTAAATCTTGAAATTTCAAATGCTATCAATTTGCTCTATTTTAAATGAAGCCAAATAATCTAATTAATTAAAAATTTATTTATTTTAATTTCAATTTTCCGAAATAGTAAATATTTAATCCTTGAGTTTAAATTAATTGATATCAAAATAAATGAAGTAAGTAAGTCGTCTCGCCGACTTAGGTATACCATACACCAGTAAAACAAATATTTCAAATATGTAATAACAAATCCATTTGCCTATTTTAAAAAAATATTGTTCACATGCTTTTTACAAGCATATCTTAGTATCTCGCTCACTCATGCATATGAGCACCCTAGCGCCACCACCCGCCAACGTCCAACTCCCGCCTTATGGAAAAACGGTTATATGCATAACTTGGATATTTTTAGTCTGATTTTGATCACTCTTGGTATCTTGCTGGGTATTAGTATCAAATTTAAGTGTGCCAAATTTGATCCCACAAGGTAAAAAGTTACGGGAGATAATCGAGTTTTTCAAATTTTGGGGGCGAAAAGGGGCTTTGCAAAATCTTTATACATACAAAATGTGCGCATTTACTACTACTTTACAATAGTTTTTAAGATAAACGTTTTTTTTGAATTGCGGGGGCGGAAAGGGGCTTGGCAAAATTTGAAATAAACTCGATCACTCTACATACTATATGAGCCTACATACAAAATTTGGTGGGACTATCTCTTATAGTCTTCGAGATCTAGGCGTTCATACGGACGGACGGACGGAAAGACGGACGGACAGACGGACATGGCCAAATCGACTCGGCTGTTGATACTGATCAAGAATATATATACTTTATGGGGTCGGAAAAGCTTCCTTCTGCCTGTTACATACATTTTGGCGACTTTAATATACCATTTCACCCTATGGGTGTATGGTATAATAATATTTAAAAGAATTTTTAATTAATTTGAATTTTAATGGCTGTCATTCCGACACAAGAAGGTTTGATAATAATGCGATCAAATTGTTAAACACCAGGCTTGTTTTCTATTCCCTATTTTTTCTTAATTAAATTCATATTTAGGTAAATACATATGTAGGTAATTATATTCAACCTTTAACTTTACGTCATTGCCCATTGTATAAACCTAATTGCACTGAAATATAACAATTAACACACTATTATATACATACATAAATTTCTGCCAATTGCCTTTTATAAAAATACAATTTTTTTTTGTCACCAGTCCATTTGAATTTGCCGCAAAAATTTAAATATAGCGCCAATTTTATACCAGAAAAATATGGTAAAAAATATTGCATCTTTCTCAAAAGTTTTGGATAAGGTGAAGAAAATTGTTACTCATTTCAAACACAGTCCTGCAGCCATGGACATGCTGCGAAAGTTACAGGCTGACGAAGGGATAGCAGAAGGTCGAATAAAAACTCTTGTCCAAAGTGTAGACACGAGGTGGAATTCGTGTCTCGACATGCTTGATTCTTTTCTCAAACTTTCAAATAAAGTAGCATTGGTTTTAATAAAACGATCAACTTCTATGAAGGGATTGCCAGACATGCTAACAGCTCACGAAATAGATATATGCAATGACTTTTGTGATTTGCTAAGTCCGTATAAAAACGCAACAGAAAAAATAAGCGGTGAAAACTACGTCACAGTTAGCATGGTAATTCCATTAATATCCTTACTGATAAATAAAATACGTACATTGACTGTAGAATCGGCTGAAGGAAAACTTACTAAAGAAACTCTACTAAAAGTTTCTGAAAACCGTTTTCAATCTTTTCAAAACAACAAAACACTGGTGAAGTCAACAATGTTGGACCCCCGGTTTAAAAAATTATATTTATCGCCGCTCAATGCTCAAGAAGCTATTCAAGACATTATCACCGAGGGATCGGCAGACATCACTGAAAAACGAGTATGTAAAATTATGTTAAAAACATTATTAACACCACTTCGAACTAACTTTTAACTACGAGCTTTAGTATAATATTAATTAATCTAAACCTAATATATTTGACAATAATAATAACTATCTTTGTTTTAACACAACATTAAATTAAACTAAATCTATTGTTTGAAGAGATTGAGAGAAGATCGACTTTGGGGTGAGAGTCAATTATTTATTGTTGACACTTATATAAAGATTTTTGCTATAGTATATTTTCTCTTTTTTTCTGTAGAACTCAATGGACAATGGTCCAAACGGCAACTTGATGAGATGAGGGAAGTAGAAACAAACGAAAGCTTCCTAGAGGCCCATAATAGATCAATTGCCATAAAGCCAAATACAGATGCCATGGAAAATACAGAAGTAAAACTATTTTTAAATTTACCACTCGCTCCCTGGGAGACAGATACCTTACAGTTTTGGAAATCCCAGGGAAACACTTTACCGAAGTTATCAAAATTGGCCATGAGTTACCTTATAACACCAGGTAGCTCGGTTCCTTCAGAGCGGCTGGCCTCCGCCATAAAATGCGTTGTCTGCGACACGCGAAGCCGCATGACAGATGTTCATATAAAGCAAAGAGTTTTTTTGAAATCCTTAAAAAAAGAATTTTGGAGGTAAAATCATGTTACATATATATCTAATTTTACTTACACCACTCTACAAACCTGTAATTAATTTTTCATTGTTTAAAAAATGAAATGAAGTCTTTTAAGTTTTATAATTTTATTGTATCCTTACTTCAACCTTAAGATCTCTTTAATTGAAAAAAGTTTATTGTTTTATTTTTAATTAATAAACAATTTAGAACGCATTTAAAGTTAATGTTATTTTGGGGGGTTTAAGATTTTTATAGAGAAATAGAAAAAAATCAGAAATATCCGATATATCGATATATTTTGGTGATAAATATCGCAAAAGAGCTGATGATATTTTTAAACAATGATAATCATCGATACGATATTTTTTACACATTTTCACAACCCTAAACTAAATCCACCCTCATGCTCTGTGTGAGGACTTCGGCAGCCGTTCGGTTACACGCATACGAGGTGCCGAACGTGTTCGTCCCCCGGGGCATGATGAAATAACATAAGGTGATCACTTAGAAATGAAACCAAATTAATCTGCCATGCACTTTAAAACCAAAGCGTAAATAAACAAATACTTTGGAATTTTACATACAGTGGAATTTTGTGCCTTCTCTAGTTTTTGCTTGTTTTTTGTTATTGGAAACATTATTATTATGATTTTTTTTTGTTAATTTAGAAGATAATTGTTTACTTTACTTAACCTAATCAAAAAATATTGAAAAAACTTACTATTTATTGTTTTATTTTCATCTTGAAGTAGAAAAACGAAGAAATTTTTACATGTGTAAACACTTTCTTGCCAAACTGTATGTATGTTTTTAAAATTTTAAATTCGGTGATAGGTGCAAAAGAGTCCAAATTCTGATACTTTTTTTGATTAGAAATCTAGGTGCAATTTCTACAAGTACTGTTTTTTCTCGAGTGCTAATATTAGCATAAATATATGATGATTGATTAAGAAAAACTTAATAATATATTTCTGATTTAAGAAAATATTTATGGAGTCATAATGCAATTTAAGGTAATATTGCACCACGGACGCATTATAGCATCTTTGCGATCTTTCATAAAGGAGTATTCCTAAGCCAAACACTATCATTATGTCGGATTATTGGACTGCGAAGGGGGTACATCAAAGCGTAACTTTGATCCCCAAAAGCACATACCCAAAACATAGTCAAAAAAGTATTGGCACACTTGAAAAATCCAACTTCTAAGAGCTGTGACTTTTTTGTTAACACAGTTATAGGTAAATGAAAAATTACATTTATTAAACTCATATATTATATTTAATCTTGAACCAAAAAAAAAATTTAATTTCAGCTTTGGTTCATTTGCAAAATACAAATATGTAAATATAGGCACAAATTTTCATCAAAAAAGTTTTGGCACAAGAAACGTAATCAGTTTTATCCAAGGCAACTGAAACACGGTAATATTTTGTAGGTCCTCCTTTCGACTGTATTACAGCCTGCAAACGTCTCTTCATGCTGTTTACCAGTTTGGACGTTTGCGAAGTGGTGATTTTGCTTGCTTTTTGATTCGATAGGATTCAAATCCGGTGATTGGGGGGGTGTTTTGAACTGCTTGCAATGATATATAAGCCACTCCTGCACAAGATAAGACGAATGTTTTGGATCATTATCTTGCTGAAACTGCCAATTTGTGCCACTGAGACCCAGTTTTTCAGCACTTGGGCTTAAATTCTCTTTGAGAATGTCTCTATAAAGGTGCTTGTCCATTGTTTCATCAATAAACACAAGGTTTCCAACTCCAGCACTAGCAAAACACCCCCAAATTATCACATTGCCTCCACCGTGTTTAACAGTTTTGAGCAAGTTATTTTCTTGAAGCTCTTTATTGGGTTTCCCCTAGATTTTTTGCGCTCCATCAGACCCAAATAAATTAAATTTAGAAAATATAATTAATCATACAAAATGGAAATGTAAATAAATAAATAAAATAGGTTAATGAAATAGGTAAACGAAGTGACAGATAGATGAGGAGAAATAAGGTGAGAAAGGTAGTTAAACGATTGGCAAAGAACACGAAAAGGTTCGTGAAGAGAATAGTTAGTCAGACATCTACTAAGGTGAAGAGGAAAAAAGTTTCTGGTCCGACGTGAGGGAACACAAAAATATAGCGTTTCTAGTAAATTGGTAGAAATGACTTCGCCGTTGACTAGTTTATGGAGAAAGAGAATGCCAAATACGAGCCTACGGTTGTTAAGTGAAGTAAGATTAATAAGAAGAAGTCTGTCAGAATAAGAAGGTAGGCGAAGACTCGGGTCCCAATTAAGACCGCGTAACGCGAACTTAAGGAATTGCTTCTGTACCGATTCAATACTACGCTGGTGAACATCATATTGAGGGTTCCACACTGGTGAGCAATATTCTAGAGTAGGGCGAACTAACGAAGTGTATAAAACCTTTGTCACATATGGATCATCAAATTCTTTGGCCCAACGTTTAATGAAGCCAAGAAGACTGCATGCTCTATTGACAATTGAAGATATAGGAACATTAAATGAAAGTTTTGGGTCAAACATAACGCCTAAGTCTTTGACTGATGGTACACAATCTAACAGAACAGACTTAATAGAGTAATGAGCTAGGAACGGCGACAAACGACAGAAAGTCATAAAAGAGCACTTAGAGGCATTAAGGTGTAATTTATTAACGTGACACCAATCACAGAACGCATCGAGATCTGATTGCAAGTACTGTTGGAAAGAAGGATCATTATATGAATAACAAATCTTGACGTCATCCGCAAACATGAGCACGCGTGAATGAGCCAAGGCCAAAGGCAAATCATTTATAAACAAGGTAAATAACAGTGGGCCTAGATGACTGCCTTGGGGGACACCTGACGTAACTCGAACAGTTTTAGATATCGAGGAACGAAAAGACACCTTTTGGGTTCTGCCAATAAGATACGACTTTAACCAAGCCAATAGTTTCGGGGAAAAACCCATGATGTTAAGTTTCATGAGAAGCATAGAATGATCAACCGTATCGAAAGCCTTACTAAAGTCAGTATAAATAACATCAGTTTGACACTTTTTACGGAAGCCATGGTGTACAAGGGTAGTCAATTCTAAAAGGTTGGTAAGCGACGAACGACCTTTCATGAAGCCATGCTGACAAGAAGAAATAGTGGATCTGGATAGGTGTTGAAGGGAAGACGTAATAATTTTCTCAAACAGCTTAGGTATTGCCGAAAGTTAAGGAATGCCCCGGTAGTTAGAAATATCCGATTTGCTACCCTTTTTAAAAAGCGGAATAATAAAAGACTCCTTCCAAATATCAGGAAAGCTACAAGTCTCACTCGAAATAAAGAATAACCGAGATAAAGGCTTAGATAGGGAAATCAAACACATTTTAAGGATGCAACTAGGTATATTATCAGGACCGGGTACGAAGGAAGACGTCATAGATGATAAGCTAGAGATAATACAGTCTTCAGTAATACTAGGAAAAAACATACAATTTATATGTGGAATTGAGAAGGGATAAGGTGTGGGATCCGAAGCAGTAGTAGAATAAGTCGACTGAAAGAATTTAGCAAACAGATCTGCAATATCTGAATCATTATTAGCAGTCTGGTCATTAAGTCTGAAAGTGGAAGGTAGTAAATTAGAGCGTCTTTTGGAATTAACAAAGTTGTAAAACCTTTTGGGGTTCTCATAAAATTCAACCTTACAGCGAACGATATAATTATTGTAGCATTGAGTATTTAAAAGACAAAATTGAGATTTGGCTACACAATAATTTGCATAGTCAAGTCGCGAACCAGTTTTTTTAAATCTTTTAAAATATCTCGTTTTAATGTTACGGAGATTAGAGAGCCTACGTGTGAACCAGACTGGCGCACTGGAGACGGTAGAGACATTCACATAAGGAACGCATTTATCAATTAGAGAATTGAGAGCAGAGTAGGAAAAATTCACTGCACAATCTATATCACAGCACTCAAATAGAAATGACCAATCAATAGAGAAAATAAGGCTGTTAAGAAGATTGAAATTTGTTTTACGAAAACATCTACGATGAATTATTAACGGAATTGGAAGAAATAGTAACTTCAATGGTAGGGTGATAAGGATCTTCAGGCTTCACTAGGGGCTGTGTTTGTGATACAGCACCAACAGTGGGATCCGAGACAAAAACAAGATCGAGCATTCTTTTAGAAGAGTTAAGAAAAGAATTGAACTGATATAGCGGACATTCAAGTAGGCTATCAAGAAAAACATGTTGAGATGAAGGAATTAAGAAAGATAGATTATCATCAGCAAGCCAAGAAACATTAGGCAAGTTAAAATCACCTAAAGCTATAAAAAAATCACGATCTTTAAGACGACTAAAAATAGTTCGCAAAGCATCAGCATGGTGCATGTAGATCATGATATCAGAAGTTGGAGGAATATATGAACAAGAGATATATAAGCTAAAGATAGAACATGTAACTTCGACGCAAATAAACTCAACACCTAAGGGGAGATCAATCGGCACAACACTTGAACACAGATTCGAGTTGACAGCAATGAGTACTCCACCGCCACGTCGACCAACACGATCAAGCCTATAAGAAATAAAGTTATTAGAAAGAATTTCATTATCCAAAAATTGTAGTTTGGAACAGGGCGTAGTTAAGGGGTATTTCCATAGTAGGCCTCTGTGACTGTTTTGCCCTTCTCCAGGTAGTCGATGTAGATCACACCTTGTGAAACATAGGTAGCCTTTTCGGCTGATAGGACAGTCTTCGCCTTCTTCGGAGCAGATACGCCTGGTGAAGTCCACTGTTTCGACTGTTCGTTGGTCTCTGGTGTGTACCAGTGGATCCAAGTTTCGTCGATAGTTACAAAACGACACAAAAACTCCTTTGGATTTCGTTTAATCAGCGTCAAACACTGGTCTGATGTCGTCTTACGGTTGCCCGGAGTAAGCAAACGCGGCACCCCCCGCGCCGACAGCTTTCTCAAGCCCAAAATTTCATGCAGGATATAACCCACGCGGTCTTTATAAATACCTACTGTCTCAGCTATCTCGCGCACTTTCAATCGGCGGTTTGCCAATACGAGATCGTGGACTTTTTCCACGTTATCCTCCGTGGTTGCACTTTTCGGAACACCTGGACGTGGCTCATCAAAAACCAAAGTGCGACCACGTTAAAACTCGTTGAACCAATTTTTCACGGTCGCCATCAAAGGAAAGGAGTCACCCTACACAACATTCAACCGCTCTTTGATTTCATTTCGCGATTTCCCTTCCAAAAACAAGAATCGAATCACCGACCGATATTGCTCTTTTTCCATTTTTCTAAAATCCGTAGACACGCTCACTTCAACACGGAGTCAAAATATCGGACCACCCTCGTACTATATACTTCATGGGATCTAAAACAATTTCTTATCTGCGTTA
Organism: Drosophila paulistorum; assembly: GCA_018152135.1. Classification (NCBI taxonomy): domain Eukaryota; kingdom Metazoa; phylum Arthropoda; class Insecta; order Diptera; family Drosophilidae; genus Drosophila; species Drosophila paulistorum. The sequence continues at coordinate 1,448,795 of JAECXG010000811.1, read as the reverse complement.
CAACAGTCTAACAAATTTTAAAGAGTGATAAATCGAAAGATAAATAGAAGTTTTTAAAATAAATAACAGATAAGAATTTAAAATGCGTTTATCAATATAGTTTTTTACAGAGATCCCCAAAAACTAAATTCATAATAAATCTGTAGTTTAAGTAAAAATCTTTTGGCAATTACTATTGTAGAGTTAAGCCTCTCCCAGTACAGTAACTACAAAAATTTTTGAATGTTATTCAAATAATCTAGCCTTAGGAAGTGCTCGAAGTGATCATTAGTTGCGAAACAAAATGCCTTTATTGAGCCGATCTTAATTTTTTGATCGCAGTCTCCCCGACAAAAATGTTTTAGATCGGTCCATGGACCGTGATTTATATACACGTCTGAGGATCTAATATTATCCTTTACAAATCTGCTCATTTCTCGATAGAAAATTGAACATATTTATAAATATTTTTGATAATCAAACCTCCAATTATCAATATTAAATAGTTATCTTTAAACAAATATTTAAAAACTGTATTTTGCTCTATCTCGTTATATATCCTCTTAAAGAATTAAATAAAGATTGAAACATCGTATTTGAATAGAATGGAGACTGGCACCTTGAAAACTGCTCAAACATTAGCAGAGCTACAGATTCGTAAAGTTTAAAAAAAAGCATTTGAAAGAGTGTTTTACCCGAAATCGCCTTGGTGAGTCTACTTTGACCCCTTTTGTTCTATAAAATGCAATATGACTTCTAAAAGAATCGAAAGTGAATACATGAAGGGATCCTTTACAAATTCATCAAGTGAAGTCGTGACTATGGCATCATTTTCTCCACTAAATAAGCTCATTTATGACTTTTTTAATCAGAAAGAATATGATCAAGATATGAACAGGTGCGAGGTAGCAGAGTATTTAGACTATTTTGTTTTTCTAAAAAATATTGTACTAATTAATTAAAAGGTTTCATATATATATATATTTTTTTTTTTTGTATTTATGTACAAATGTCTAGCATATGCACGTATGTATATATGGTTATCATTATATTATTCATAAAAAAATAAAATAAGTAAACACTGTATAGTCTGTGTCACTCATTTTCACTTTTCGTTGTAATCCAAGTCCAAACACCTTGAGCTTATTTAAAAAAACAATTAAATGTAATTTCCCAGAAACCTTTATTGTTATATATTACTTATACTATTCAGATGATCTCAACTCTCTTTAAAAGCTAGCTTATTTAATCATTTCTTTGCTTTTACGTATGTATACACATATAATACCAAAATTTTGACTCAATTTCATGTATCTCCTTTAAGGTTAATACACTTGACTCAGCCATGCTCCAACTTTCCTAACCCTAAAAAACTAAAAAAAAGTTTTCTCGAGGTCTGAAAAGTAGGCCTCCGTGACGGCGATAACTTCCTAATTTGACTTAAATTTCTCAATTTGAAAACAAAAAGAAGTCGCACGGGGTCAAATCTAAAAAATACAGTGGATAGGGCTGCAGTTTGTAGCCCAATCCGACCAATTTGGGAATGGTCTCACGGTTGCGCTTTTTGTCCGGAGGAAGCAAACGCGGCACCCATCGCTCCGACAGCTTTCTCATGCCCAAAATTTCATGCAGGACATAACCCACGCGGGTTATCATCCGTGGGAGCAATTTCCGGGCACCTGGGTGTGGAGATCACGAGTTTGATTCGATTGAAATTTTGAGGTTAGTCGTCTACAAGAAGGTTCTACACCATCGTAAGTGATAAATTCACCTTTTATACTCGGTGAAGTTCTTAACCAAACCTACATATATGTAGGTGTCAAAGTTTCTTTTAAAAAAATCAGGCCCGCCACCCTGTGCAATACTATATCGCACCTTGACTGCACATTTAAAGTGCATTACATTGCCACACAGCCAACAGTAAAGAAAGTCTTCACTGGTCTTGCTGGGGTTATTGCAATTATATTTGCAACAAACAGAAATTATTAATTCAATTAATTTATCAAGAACTAATTTATAAATCAATATGTAAATAAAAAGGGAAACATATGTATGTATATACAAATGTATGTTAAGAGAGGCAAACCAAAGCAAAAGCTCACTGCAATATGCAATTGAAAAAGAAGAGACAAAAAAAGAGAATTTGTTTTGTATTAAAACACACAACAACAAACTTGTCACAAGCGCGAATTTAACGGCAGCGAGAGCGAGAAAAAGAGAAAACAAAAGAATAGAGATCACCAACACCACACAAACAAAAACAAACTGTCAACTGTAAATTGAGAGCACGGGTGGGAGCAAAAAATAGAAACAAATTAAAAACCTAAGGGCCGGGGCTAACTTCGACCGCGTCACAGTTTGTATATCTACAAAGTCTAATCTTACAATCTTAGCGTAGTAAATAACGAAGTTATTTATCAAAGTCACCGTTTTCCACCGATTGTTCCTACGGGAGCTAAATGATATAGTTACTCGATCTTGGTCACATTTAGCACAGTCACTATGTACAGCACAGTGACTGTGCACAGCACAGCTATGTTAAACTGAGAAATATAAATTTGTATGACAATAACGTAAAAAGTAACGAAGTTATTGACAAGAGTCAAAAGTTTTCGACAGATCGTTTCTATGTGAGCTAAATGAAATAGTTCCAAGGCTAAATCCGATTTAGTATTCCGTACTGAAGTTATACTGTAGCTTTAATGGTCTAAGAGAACGAAACATCGCTCTATAAACTGGTCTTGTTATGTTGTTCAAGAATTTATTTACATATATGTATTTATAAGGTCGAAAATGCTTCCTTCCTATGCATTGCGCATTTCTGACCGGAATTGCTAAACCCTTTTTGCAAGGTCATCAAATAGAATGTTAAAAGGCGTAAGTAAATATAAGATAAGTAGTAAAATTTTTATTAAGACAAATTTAATCCCATTATTATAAGCTCTAAAAAGCTAATACAAAAAATCGCTTCTAACTTAATACCTCAGATATGGCATTGCGCATTTCTGACCGGAATTGCTAAACCCTTTTTGCAAGGTCATCAAATAGAATGTTAAAAGGCGTAAGTAAATATAAGATAGGTAGTAAAATTTTTATTAAGACAAATTTAATCCCATTATTATAAGCTCTAAAAAGCTAATACAAAAAATCGCTTCTAACTTAATACCTCAGATATGTTATGAAAAGAGGTTATACTGACATTTTTGTTCAATTTTAGCTGCCTTTACTGTGACCTTAAACCAGGCACAGAAGATTATCTACTAGAGGATTTAAATGCTTTAGATTATACATCGATAAATCGGCAAAAGGGTAATACCTCAGTTTCTGTCTGGAATACTGTGATTTTACGGGAGTATCATGGAGTCTCTAGTACACCTTTCTCATGAAATATGGGCAATGTGGCTCTCACTGTTTTTAGGAAACGAGGATTAGTGAACAATTGTCCTCGCTTTTTACGCATCACCTCGTCGTCCCAAAAGGTATGTAAGCCGAAATCCTCGCTAGCTTCACGAGTTGCACAACAAATGGGCAATTCACAGACAGCGGCATAATAACCATAAAGTAGACAACGTTGTATTTCATCAGTTACTTGCTGGAAAGTAGGTACCGATCCTGTATAATGGCATGCCTTTAATGTATTTGTTAGACTCGCATGATAATGCTGTAGTAGTTCAGTTTGCCTATGGAGTAGAAGATCCAATTCCACACTGGTGTAGAAAAGGAAATGTAAATCAATTGCCGGGCTGCATTCAGAACTGTTTTGAAAGTCCACCTATATGTATATATGGGATTTGTATTTTAGCATAGGTAATGCAAGAAGATCAGAGAATCACGAATACTTACAAAGACAGCTTTCTCTGCGGCTTTGTGGATCAATATATTGTTCACCCATAGATCACCATGAGTTATAACATTGAAAGCCGAGTTCTTTGAATCCACCATTGAACGCATTCGCTTATCATATGTATCGGGTATTTGCGCTTTCATTTTCGCAGCTATTTCTGGCATTTCATTGGCAAATGCCTTGGCAGCGTAATTGGGTGGAAGTTTTCCGACTAATTCGGGTTGTTCTTGAATTAAAACCATTGAAGCAGCATGAAATTGGCCAAGTTTTTGTAAGCATATCTTTGCCTCATATAGGTCGAGACCCTTTTGCCGATCCATCGATGTATAATCTAAAGCATTTAAATCCTCTAGTAGATAATCTTCTGTGCCTGGTTTAAGGTCACAGTAAAGGCAGCTAAAATTGAACAAAAATGTCAGTATAACCTCTTTTCATAACATCAAAGTTTTTTTGTCTACAAACTTGGCATTTAGCTTATGCTCGGTCAATGGAGAAGCTTTTCTCAAGATCTCATCCATGGCTAGCAGTATTTGTAGTAAGAGAAGCTTTTCACATGTTCCCTTTTCAGCGACGCACAGTGGGGCCTTCTGGTATTTAGCATTGCAAAAATCATAGCGTCTAAACCAATAAAGCGATTTCAAAAATTTAAAAAGCACATGATAAAGACTACCTTAAGCTTCAAAATGAATGTTTGTCAAAAGTGCTGGGTGTTCGTGGTGCTGTAATATACAAGGTCAAAGTCAGAAAATATTTCCAAGCATGTTTTTCCTTTAAAAATGGATCGAAACCCGGTTTTTTTCAATCACAAATGGAATTTTTCATTGTTTTAGACGACTATGTAACATTTTTTAATGTTTTAATTTGATTTTTTAACATAATTACAAAAAGAAAAAAAAAATTTTTTTTTTCATTTTTTTTTAGGTTATTTTTGAAAATTTGCTATTGATGGCTGATTTTCTTCAAAATAATTTTCAATATTTACATCAATATCTAATAAACTCAACATTTCGGGACTATAGTTGATATTTTCCAAATCCTTCCGTGATCGCACGTGTCTCAGTGATGCAATAAGTGGGTCCGAAGAGGCTGCTAGCATGTTAAAAAGGTCTTCATTTTGTCTAAGACGAGAAGTTTTTAATGTATTAGTGTATCTGAACCTTTTGTAGTCCTTGTTTTTAGATTCCTGTGCTTCTTCGGATAGCTCTCCAATCGGTAAACACTGATATTCTAATAAATCCTTTCCGTGAGCCAAAATCCTATGTACCGTTGGGGTAAGGAATAATTAGCTCTTTATGTTATATTTTTTGAATTAACTAGGTAGAACGAAAAATCGGTATTACCGTTTTTGTATTAATTAGGTAAACAACTTAATATTTACATCCAATTAGGTAAACGGAAATAAAAACGACCAACCCACAAATAGGACAAACTTTTCATCAACTTAAATAACATTTACCTGTGAATAGGGATTTAGAACCACAACTAAAAAACCCAATCTTCATTCGTTGAATTCAAAATATGAACTCATTTTATTTACAAAAGTACGGAGTTTATATAGGATTATCTTAGGCTCTAGTAGGTAACAATTGTTCTTAGAAGATCTTATTTTAGACTCAGACCCTCGTATTTGGGGGTTGAAAAATTATTATTTTGGGCACGGCGTCGGCCACTTGACATCCTGTCGTTGTGATCTTTTGGGTTAGTTTAGAATTACAAGTGTTTTTCCCACACCACGTGTGGCAGATTGTATTTCTAGTCATATGCTAGGTTAGTTGTTTGGTACAAAGGTACAGTTGTATTGTATTTTCTTTAGTGCATCTGATTTGGTGAAGCCAGTTCAGATGAACACGATGTTTATTCTTAAACATTCTGCAAAGGGCCACCAAATGCGGCGTTTTGGACTTTATTTTTATAGTTAGTTGTCTTGTACAAATTATTATTAAACTATCATTAGTAAGATAATTATTGTTAAAGAAGCATGACCAGTTACATGATGGACGTTGAACCTAGTCAATCTGATGTTCCTTTGCCATTGTCACTGACTTCCTATTCTTACCAATTCTCCCGTATGTATTACTGAGTTGGCTTCTACTGGTTTTTATAATATTTGGCATATTACCTAACGATTTCTGTTTCGGGATATCTACCCACTCCTGATGTGTATTACTGTGCTGACTTCTAGCCTTTTTATAAGGTGGAGAATTTAAAAAAGAACTATCTTTCCTTTTTGAATTGTACCAATGTGATCTTCGCTCCACCATTTTTAAATATAGCTGACTGCTAAAACTTGAGTGGTTATTCTGGCTATCATTAAATGTCTTTTTATAAATATTTTGCCATATCTGCCTTTTTGGTACTATAGTTTCGGACAATTTGTTACCGGAATCTTTTTTGATATTATTTTTAGATAATCATTATCTAATTGACCCATTGCTTTCTGAATGTTCTCATTTTGTATTGGCTCTGGGATATATACTTTTTGTTCCCCAATTTTCACTTTACCTCCAATGTGAGGTCCTGCCGGGGGCCATAAATTTATTTTTTGAGTTTTGCTGTAGCATTTCTTTGGGATTGTGTCGTTTTTATTTTGAAATTTACCTTTCCTCTCCCAACGTTGTTCAAATCATGTGACATCTATTGTTGTTGCCACTACAGATTTATTCTGATTTGATTTGGTGCATCCCGAGAAGATCCAACCAAATTCAGTATTTTGGCCTATCAGGCCATCAATCTTTGTAATTCTCCTTTTTAAGATTTGGGTATATACGTTTACTCCCATTATTATATCAACCCTATCAGGTTTATTGAACGTAGGATCAGCTAGCACGTAAGTTTGCCATTTTGACATATCCACGTTTGCAATTTTTAATGGAAGAGCTTTCATTAACTTTGGCAACACAATTGCCTCAACCTTTAGATGTCCTTTCCAAGGATTTCTCGTCTTTACATCTATTTTTACCTTATATTTTGATTTATTAGATTTTATTGAGGACACGCCACTTATTTCTGTATACTGTTTAATTTTAGGTAGTTTTAATATTTGAGCGGCCTCTTCAGACAAAATGGTGCTCTGTGAACCACAATCAATAAGGGCTCTTAGAGTCTTATATCCTCCATTTATATTTTTGACTTGTATTACAGCTGTGGCCAACAGTGTTGGTTGTGCGGTTACACAAGTATTTACTTTCTCCTGTTCTTCGTCAAAATGAAGTAAAGTATGGTGTTCCTTACTACACAATGAACAGACCATTTCATTAGTGCACACCTTATTGCTTGAATGGTTCAAGCATCTTATGCAAAGCTGCACTTTTTTGGCTGTCTCATATCGTTCAATAGGTGCCAAACCTTTAAACTTATAGCATTTATATGCTTTGTGCGCGACAATTTTGCAAATCGGACATTTATCTTCGACTTCCGCATAATTTAAAACAGTTTGTAGCCGTTTTTTCTCCTCTTTGCTCATGGCACTTAGCGAGCAATATCTTTGCTCCAAGTATTCCATGACATCAGATAGCAATTGTATCTGCTTTGTTTTTCAAATTTGACTCTCATATAACTGTAGAGTCTCCCTATCAAATTTCCTTAGTAGGAGTTGTGCGAATATGACGTCAATTTCATCGGACAAATTTGCTTTTATTTTAATTAAGTAAACTGACTCATTAACTATGTCAATCACTCCTTTAACACTTTTTGCGGAATCATTGTTGATCATCGGTAAATCAACGATCCGACTTAATTGTTCGGAAAATACCCTCCGATTATTTTCATACCGCTTCTTTAATAATTCCCAAGCGGCACTATAATTGTCATTTGAACCTGACAATAGATGGGCTACCATGCTCATGGCTTCGCCCTTTAACGCGGATTTCAAATAGTTGAATTTAAGCGTAAGACTTAGATCCTCTCTTTTTCAATCAGTTCCGTGAATAATTCTACAAACAAGTCCCATTCTCTTGGTTCTCCAGAAAATGTGGGTACTTGTATTTTTGGCAACACCGGTAGTTCACCTCTCACGGCAACATTCTCAACTTTTAAATTTTTCTGATCATTTATTTTCTCTTCTAATGCTACCAAGGTATTCTGAAGATCGAATTCTAATTCTTCTATGACCTCTTTAAGCGCTTCATTATGTATAAGTTCACCTGTATAAGCTTGGCACATCTGTACCTTCTTGAACAAGAATTTAATTTTTTTAATATACATTTCGCCTGTTCTATTGTCTATCGTACGTAAATCTTTGCTCACCATGTCCAAATATCTCTGGAGCTGACGGACCTTTTCTTGAAATTTTTCCTGGCTAACATTAGTATTCTCATTACTAGAGGTCGCGTTTCCCCGCGACTCCCCGATGCTGACCTCAACATTTTCTGACATCGTTGCATCTGCTTCACTGCTCTCCGACTCAACAGTGCCCTGCCTACTTGACTCTCCTTTGGCTATTAATCTGGCTGCCATCTCTAAACCCTCCTCATACTTTCCATCTGTAAAATAGTAGTGTTCGGTTACACCACTCTGTATCATTTGGCTATGGTAACTAATCCATTGCTTCTGAATCTCAGTTACCTCATTAAGAATCTTGCTAGTTAACTTACTAGCATCTAAGTCTTCTATTCTTTTTAATCTTTTGTGCAACTCGTGTTGCTTCCCTAACAATTTTTCAGTTTTGGTAGGAAACATTTTTGTCTTATGCGTATATTAGGATATCGATATAAGTATATTATAATAAAAATAGATAGATGTACTTATAACTATCTTAATTTATATCTTATCTGATGATCCTGTTGATACCGTTCGCCACCGTTGTCCGCCAAGTAGAGTTTGCCAAGTAGGCTTTGCCGATAGTCTGCTGCTGCTTGTCTGCCAATGGGTCGGATTTGCCGTTTCTTTATATTTGCCTCGCCTCCAGTCGCCTCTTCTTTGCAACTATCTTGTTGCTCTGCTGCTATTTCTAGTTGCCGACTTGCAACTGTATAATATACAGTGTATATAGTGTGTATGTACACTAGTAAATTCTTTTTTTTTACTTTCGATATTAGGGCTTCGAATACGCCACACACAAAAACTCCCGCCGCCGAAATTACTACAGTTGCTCCACTAGCCAAACTGACTTTAAAATCGGACGCACGCACTTTTTATTTATTAAGCAAAATTTTGCCTTTTTATATTATTCTCTGTCTCTTACCACTGGTGGGGAAAACAAGAGTTATTTTATTTTTGCTACCTTTAGCTGATCTTAGCATTTACACTTGCATAAGAATTCAGACTTTAAGGAGCTGATTCACACTCTGAGTCTCTTACCACTGGTGGGGAAAACTGCAGAGTTCCTTTTTCGAAGGACCAAAGTGAATCCGGTTCGAAGGACCAAAATGAATAGGGATTCCCGGAGAGAAGGAAAATAACCCAGTCTTCTTTCGTTGAATTCAAAATATGAACTCATTTTATTTACAAAAGTACGGAGTTTATATAGGATTATCTTAGGCTCTAGTAGGTAACAATTGTTCTTAGAAGATCTTATTTTAGACTCAGACCCTCGTATTTGGGGGTTGAAAAATTATTATTTTGGGCACGGCGTCGGCCACTTGACATCCTGTCGTTGTGATCTTTTGGGTTAGTTTAGAATTACAAGTGTTTTTCCCACACCGCGTGTGGCAGATTGTATTTCTAGTCATATGCTAGGTTAGTTGTTTGGTACAAAGGTACAGTTGTATTGTATTTTCTTTAGTGCATCTGATTTGGTGAAGCCAGTTCAGATGAACACGATGTTTATTCTTAAACACCTGTCTTGCCATTTTTTCCAAAGCAGATAATTAGCAATTTATCATTGTAGAAAGGCATATATGTAAACAGGTAGTATTTGCAAAACAGCATTACGCGATGTTATCATTTAAATACAAAGAAGCTACAGGCCAATACGCATGCGCTCTTCTTCTTCCTTATGATGCAATGCAGCGCATTTTTTAGGCAAGGTTGCCTTAGTTTTATGGCTTACGCATCGCTGTCGCAGGTCTCCGCATATCGGGACTATATACATCTGATAGGTAAATATTTCACCTACCTAGTGTATGTAGTCCGGTAGTGATACTAGGTGATACTTGTTAGTTGTATTCCACCAAAGCTTTGGTGCAAAGTTAAAAAAACGCAAATATTTAGAGTATTTTTTAAACGCTTCTAGTTCAATAACTATTTAAGTAATTATTAAAATTTATGAAACATGCTATTAACAAAGAACATACTTTTCAGATAAAACCAAAAAATCCAAGATCGATTGTTGAAATCGCCCAATATTCAGTTTTAAAGTTGCGACTTTTTTTTTTTTAAATTATCATTTTTTCCTTTTCACTAAAAATGTCTCAACTTTGGGCGCCTCTAGCACCCATGAATCTCATCCGATTTCAAAAATTTTTCGGATTCATAATCTCTGGAGTATTTCCTATCGATTGCATATATCATTTTTGCCAAACGCGATCATGAAAAAACGTATTTTTGCAATGCTATCCGAGCAGAGGCCCAACTGTGCGACGGATACAAATTTTTCATTACATATTTACCAACGTCAATGGGGGATTCGGGAGTTTTACGGTACTTCACTGTCAATCGATAAATATCACTAGAAAAGTTTTCACCATTTTGTTTCCTTGTTGTTGTTTCAACATCTTCGACATGTAAACTTTCACTTTGATAAGCTTGGGCCAAAGCTTTTTGGATATAGTCCACATTGTATTTGATTTTGGTTGTTGTCGTTGCCATAGTGTTTAGATGACTGAATTTAAAGTCGCGTCCGTGCCCAGCAAACAGCCACGATAGACTGACATCGGGTTATGAAATTCACATTTCACCAGCAAACTTTTCAAACCCATTTCGAGATGCTTATCAAGAGCAATGAAATAATTCTACATGGGCATTACTGTAAAGTCTGGAGAGTACTATTATTAATGTCCGCATGCGTTTTCAAGGCCAATTGTGCACAAACATATAAATACATACATATGTATAGAGATAACGACCATTCTAGTGAGGGCAGCCAATTCGATAAAATACATCGATCAACGTGCCTTTTCGTATCGATATGCACCAACTACCATCTTCATAATTTTTCAATTTTCTTTTGCGAATTTCTCAAAAACTGCTCAGCAGATTTTGATTAAACTTCGCCCATATATAGCCTATTTTATGCCCAATCGAATGAGATACCGTGCATTGGTTGATGGTCGCTGGGAGTGATAACGACGATTTTAGAGAGGGCAGCCAATTCGGTGAAATACATCGATCAACGTGCCTTTTCGTATCGATATGCACCAACTGCCATCTTCAAAATTTTGCAATTTTCTTTTGCGAATTTCTCAAAAACTGCTCAGCAGATTTTGATTAAACTTCGCCCATATATAGATTACTTTATGCCCAATCGAATGAGATACCGTGCATTGCTTGATGGTCGCTGAGAGAGATAACGACGAAAATTGAGCCCTTAGAACTTGGAAGTGTTAAGTTTACTGGTTCATTGGTTCCGGAAACTGGTTCCGGTTCTGGAGCTCGCGCCAGCCTTATCAATAAATTTGCACACAAAAAAGTACCTACACTGTTAAGGCTTTTTCTCAAAAACTGCTCAGCAGAAGTTGATAAAACTTGTATAAGACACTCTTGAAATATTCCCCAATCGAACAAGCTACCGTGCATTGCTTGATGGTGGCTCTGAGCTGAGATATTAGAGCTCAAATTCGAATGCAATTTTTTTTACGATTTTTGTATGGAGCGAAATCATAGGTTGCTCCACTGATAAGCGGTTTTCTCCAAAACTGCTCAGTAGACTTTGACAAAACTTGGAGATACTCTTGAATATGTAGTATCGTATCGTGCATTGCTTGATGGTGACCCTGAGTGGAGCTATGCTCCAAAATGTGGGGAGCCGATTTTTCCAGTGCAAATTTTTAATACTAGGAACGTTTAAAACCCCTCAAAAACTAGTTAAATCAATAGATTTTGGCTTTCTTAACAAAATAAAAGTTTATTTCATCCAAAAAAGTTAATCAATAACGAAAAAATTGAAAATTAAAAATTGCAAAAAAGTTAACAGCGGGTTAACAGAGGACCGTCGCTAACTCAAACTTAACAGCGTCGCTAACTTTACGGACATACTTATTTCATCATGCGCTGAAGTTAAGTGTACGCTTCAGAAAGCTTGGGCTTCCAACGAGACCACCTTATTTTATTCCAGAGCCAGGCACTCATATACCCCGGGGGACGAACACGTTCGGCACCTCGTATGCGTGTAACCGAACGGCTGCCGAAGTCCTCACACAGAGCATGAGGGTGGATTTAGTTGCCCTCAGCGTTTCGACGCAAGCACATCTATGTCGCTTTGCTCGATCGCTACACATGAAAAAATTAACGCCTTTATTCTTTTTATGTAACTGGCAACTTTTGCAAAAATATTATGATCTAATGTATGGTAATGTTAAAATTATGTTCTATGTTTACCACAACATATATTTGTGAAACAACATTTTCCACAATGAAATTAATTAAAAATTCTATTCGAAACAGTCTAACTGATAGCCATTTGGAAGATAAAAAGTTATCCAAATAATATAGAAGTAAATGAAATAGTTGAGTTTAAAAAAAAAAATGAATTCAAAATTATTGGTTTTCCATCGCATTTTACATTGCAATTTGCGCAGTGTAAAGCAACTTACGCACACAAGCAAGCGCACACATACAACTACATTTTTTTAGCGCTCTCTTTGTGACGGGCCCTGTTTTATTCCATCATGACTGACTTTGAGCCAAAAGTCCGAGAGCAAACGACTTTATTGTTCGTGCTTAATCGACGAGCAGTTTTACCCGTTCGTTTCCGTTGCTTTTGCTCTGCGCATTCCCGGACCGTTCGCATTGAGCAACGATTCGAAAAGCCTTTTGCGCATGTATGAGTGTACATACATACATATATAAAGTTTCGTGAGACAGAAAGAGACAAATTATTGAAAAATCGTCATTTGCGAGCAATGGAATGTACACATACGAGCCTACCCCTGCTCTATTTATACAAAGAAATGATTGGTCATGAAATGATTGGAATGGAATTGTGTGAGTTCGTGCCTACAATTAAGTGATTGAGTGTGAGTCTGAGGGTCTATTGTCTCTCATAACACACAGCATTTAAAGAAAAGTAAAAAGCAAGTGAGAATGAATGAAGTGCAAAACAGAGGGAAAAATTTGGCGAAGGCGAAGGCGAAGTAAAAGGTGGTTCCGTCGGCAGCAGCGCTGCTCACGATGAGGTCTTATTTCAGTTATCGTTCGACTTAGCTGTCTCAGCTGTCGTTATACTCATTTCATCATGCATAGGACCGTACGATTTGCCGACGGGACCACCTTGTACTTATTTCATCATGCCTACAACTCTACCACTTTTTTGGTTACTCAAGTTTTGATAAACTTCAATAAGTTCGAAATCTAGACAAATAAAAAAAATGCAAATTTATATATCAAGTAGTTACAATTGTTATTAAAGTCGCCAAAATGTATGTAACAGTCAGAAGGAAGCTTTTCCGACCCCAAAAAGTATATATGTATATTCTTGATCAGTATCAACAGCCGAGTCGATCTAGCCATGTCCGTCCGTATGAACGCCTAGATCGCGGAGACTATAAAAGATAGAGCCACCAAATTTGGAATGTAGGCTCGTGTAGTATGTAGAGTGATCGAGTTTGTTTTAAATTTTTGCCACGCCCCTTTCCATAAGGCCGGAGTTGGCCGTTGGTGGGTGGGGGCGCTAGGGTGCTCATATGCATGAGTGAGCGAGATACTAAGATATGCTTGTAAAAAGCATGTGAACAGAACTTTTTTAAAATAGGCAAATGCATTTGTTATTACAAATTTGAAATATTTGTTTTACTGGTGTATGGTATACCTAAGTCGGCGAGACGACTTACTTACTTCATTTGTTCTACATTTTTGTTTCATATTTTGGAAAATCTAGTAGAGACGAGGCCAAAAATAACTTTTTGTTAAAAAAAATCTAAACAACATTATTGTTCAGATTAAAGATGAGTCTTTCCAATCTAGGTACATATATTGAATTCCAATGAACTCAAGGAAGTTAAGGAATGCCTGCCGAATTGAATGCGCACGAGTCCAATCACCCACGCCGAAAACGCACTCGGCCCTTTTAGAGAGGGCACACTGTACTCGCACTCTTCTTGAAACTTCTCGAATGTTCTCGAAACTTCTACGAACGTGAGCACGTGTTCACACGAACACTTGTCAACCGATCACACACACGGCCTGGCAACTGAAAGTGTATGAGAATGTTCTCGAAACGTCTCCGCACTTGAACACGTGTTCACACCAACACTTACAATAACTCAAAACAATGCGTCAACCAACGCCCTTCAGAGATGCTGCTTTTGCAGTATCTCGTCAGTGCCTATTGAATGCCATGCCGCCGGACATGAAATTCCCCCTGGGTAAGGATCGAGGCCCATCTAAAACCTCTGCTGGTCTTTGGGTACAGCACCCGGTTGTATAACGCAACTCCACGCTGAGTCAATGACTCTCCCCGCATTTGGGTATCAAACCACAACCACTACGATCTCCCACAAGGGGGCCAACCACTAATTGGGCTAGCCCTTGGGCCACTAGCCCATCCCGTACTACCGAATCACAGCTTCGGTCGGCTGTTCGCAGTCAGAGACTACTAGTCATATGTGTCCTAGGGAATACGGAATGGATCGTCCCTGAACCCCCCCCTCATGGGGTTTGTCTACCAGATTTGCAGCTTTGGCGGGCTGTTCGCAGTCAGAGACTACTAGCCATTTTAGTTCAACACGAACAAGGAATGGATCATCCCCGAGTCACCCCGATGGGGGTTCGTCTACCAGATTTGCAGCTTTGGCGGGCTGTTCGCAGTCGAAACTACTAGCCATTTTCGTTCACCTGAACAAGGAATGGATCATCCCCGAGTCACCCCGATGGGGGCTCATCTGCCAGATTGAAGCGCTCTGGTACGGCGCCCGTCCGACCCGGCACTGGTTGATCCTGTGTCATTCCTCGCCGCCTTTTAAACGCCGCTAGTGCAAACAATTCCAACATCTTGAGCTGATCCGGTGTGTCCAGGACCCGGGAAAAGTCCCAACGGTTATCCTCCCCTTCAAACACCAAGTCCATCGAGGTCTCGCAAATCTGTGTAGAGTGGGCAAGCCACAAGCATGTGCTGCCAGTCTTCGCACTGCGCACCACATTCACATGTGGGCGTTAGACGTCTCTCATACAGAAATGCGTTCAGCGATCCATGGCCAGTCAACAAGAATCCAGCGTGAATTTCAAAACCAAAGTCCTTCCGGCTGAAGACGAAGGATGCGTCCGGGATAAACTCATGAGTCGATCGACCGCACTCATCGTCATCCCACCTGCGTTGCCACTCGCAGCACATACGTTCGTCCAGCATCGCCTTCATCTGCCTCCGATCCAGATTTGCTACGTCCAGACCGAACAGCCAATCGCCTTCCTCCAACGGGTGGGAATGCTTCACCTTGTACCTAATTGCCAGTTGCTTGGCAACCAAGTCCAATGGGGGGGCTCCAGCAAGCACCTGCAGTGCCACAGTGGACACTGTACGGCATACCGGCAGGCATCCTAAGAGCATGACTCTCTGGCAAGAGTAGAGGTGCCTCCTGGCGACCATCGTACTCTTAACAGCGGAATACCACACTGAGGCACCAAATAGCGCACAAGGCACCATGAGTCCAGCACAGTGCGTCTGGATCGGGAACTGAGACCCCAGTCGACCCTCAGAACGCGACTGAGTGCACCGCTAACTCCAGCCAACTTACCGCGTAATCTTGCGATGTGCGGCTGAAAATTAAGCCGCTCGCCGACTGTGATGCCCAGGTATCGGTACTAAGTTACATATTGTAGGAATGCTTCTTCAAACTCTTCAGAGGGTGACCTGGAAGCGGCCAATCTCCCTTTTAGCAACATCATTGCCGTCTTGCTGGTCGAAACCGAAACTTCGACTTCAGCTCCCACGACGGACATCAGCTCCTTTGTACGACGTTCCAGCTCGGCTCTCGACCTTACCTCGACGAGGACCAACAGATCGTCTGCATACGCACTGAATACGCACAGGGGCTCCAAACGTTGGAGCAGCACATCCATCACAGTGTTCCAAATAAATGGTTCACTGATCGATCCCTGCGGACATCCTCGATTGACCTCCACGTCAACCTCTCCGAATCTGTTGGTCATCCTCGCTTTTCTGCCACTGAAGAAGCTTCTCCATAAGCTGGCTTCCTGGCATCCCGCGTCGATCAACCGGCGCATCACAGCGCTCCACTCGACACTTGTCGAAGGCACCCTTGAAATCCACGAAAAGACCCTACACGTATACCGCCTGGCTGGCGGCAACGCTGGCCTTTACGTGGTGCCAGGCGTCCTCAACACAGCGTCCAGGTCGAAAGCCGAATTGCCATCTATTTCCTTCCGGAAGCACCTCTCCACTCGTCGAGAGTTCACCGATGTCTTTGTGGTGGCTGGACTGATTATGAATATAAGAATACAATAAAGTGTTGGGAAAATTGAGGCTATAAGTATCAAAATCGGGGTCGATTATTGCCTTATATTCTTCTTCGATTCCAAACGGATTTCGAGAATAAGAATGGCGAAATTGAACTGTGAAGTCAGTAGAACGAATTATATTTTCTGTAGCTACTGAATCTTCACCATCATTATCAATATGTGATTCCCGAACCCTAGTTGGTCCGGTGAAATCACCACGAAATAATCCAGATTTTATTTGGTTGGTTGATTGGACCCTTTTTGTTTCAACTTTCCTTATAATTGGCCAGTTTTTTATTAGACATTCCTATATTTATGCCGCCCTTTAAAATCCCCACTATTTTTTTGGGCTTACCCTTCACTACTGAACCGTGCACTGTGGATGGGTACAAGCTTTCTGGCCGAGCCAGTTCCACTTGTGCCCTTTAAAATCCCCACTATTTTTTTGGGCTTACCCTTCACTACTGAACCGTGCACTGTGGATGGGTACAAGCTTTCTGGCCGAGCCAGTTCCACTTGTTTGTCAACTGACTTCGAAAGATCATTCATTTTTCGAATAAACCTTCCCAGCTTCATCCCTTGTTTATCCTTAATTATGCTCGACTTAGGCGTCTTGAAAAACGATTCTATTGGAGTATTGCTGGGTCTTCTATTGGTACTGTCAATAAAAATCCCCATCAAATCTGTCCAAAACGGAGCAAATACAACATATTTCCCTACAATGACCTGTCCCATATTGGAATTATAAAAAATATTATAATCTTCTTCTTTTTCGGACAGTTGAGAAATCATGTTCATCACATTATTCATAATGTCTGTGAAACGTTTTCTCAACCTGCTGTTGCCAGCAACAGTTTTGAGGCTTTCCTCATTGTTTATTTTTTTCCTAACAACTTTATTTTCATGGTCGGATAAATCAATATAAAGTGCACGTTCATTCCTAAAATATTTGATGGAATTACGTACATTTGAATTACGGGACAAAAGAATTTTTACCAAATGTTGGAACCATTTCTCAAAGTCACCAATTCGGGATATACTATAACCCACCCCCATTTATTAAAAATTTAATTACATTTAATTTTTAAATTTTAAAAATTTCCTAAGTAGTACATTTTGCAAGCCAATGGTGCGATCTATATCAGCACACATTATTTTAGCATAATGGCTTGTGCAAAATTGTACTAATAACGCCGGAAATGTTTTGCTTGCGTTATAAAGAAACTGATAGCACATTTCGTTGTACTCTGTGAGAGTACAACAGCAGTTTTCTTTAAGAACTGCTGAAATAATAGCAAAACATACATCGGTTATGATGCGTTTGCAGATTGTGCAATTTTTTTTCCTTTTTTCCTTCCTTTTTTTCCTGAGCCTATATCATAGGCTGAGTGATTTGAAAGAACGGCATGTGCCATTCCATACGTTACACACATATCAGGAATGTGTGCTACTATAGAGTAAAGAAATATCCTCTATTTGGCTACTACTAGGGGTCTACTACTTATAACACATCCCGTGGCGTCCATGTGTAACGTATGGAAATTAAAGTTTTCTTGGAAAAATCGTATATGTTCAACATTCCATAGAAATACTTCCAATTTTGCAGATAAATGTTTTATGTAGGAACACCCATTTTTGAACATTATATATGCATCAGTAAATGGATATTTATCCAAATCATCCCTAGCATTAAATTCGGACTTCAAACAAGTAGTAAGCTAGATTTCGATTAATCATTTGCTTATTACCAACAAGGTTCCTATCATTACTTGCAACTTTGAGCAAATTCTCCCTGTGCTCAAATGCTGTGAGGTGTCTAAGTGCTTTCTGCTCAAGAAAGCGATTATTGCCCCTGCATTGGTAAGTCTTTTTAAAATTTATTGTGTGACAAATCTCTAACCTATTGGAATACACATCAATATTACCCCCAAAATCACCATTAAATCTAAGCTTTGCGCAAGACGTATCATTGCAGTAAGCATATACAGAGACAGAATTTGACTTATTAATTCGGTTTGGTAATAGTGCGATTGTCGGTGGATTTATATACCCTTACAAAAAGGGTATATTCATCAACAACAGGATAGTGAAAGAACGACTGCTGTTGCTATGGCTCACAAATAACTGTTGACCGTTTTTTTTTTTTTGAATTACAAACTGCGATCATGTTGCAGGAGTTTTGGACTCAACGTTACTAACACTAAAAAAAACTTTATAAAAGTAGATTGCTCGAAATGGAAATGATGGAAAAATTACGGAAAAGAGAACTTACCGACCTACAGATTTCATACTGGTGGGATGATGATGAATCTGTGGTTTACGTGTTCAACGAGTCGAGTCAACTTTATGTACACTGCTCAAGTATATAAATGTCGACGGTACCGGGCCCAGGATTGGGTCTGCAGCATTGCGTCATTTATTTTCTAACGTTATGAAAGTAGAATTAATGATACGAAATATAATTTGAAGAAAAACACTGCGCAGAAATAAATTCAGGATTTGGTGTCGGTGTCTGATACACAATTTGTCGCACATGCCATTAGCTTAAGATTTTAGCCAGCTGCTACACTAACCAGCTATCAAGGCCATAGTTTAATCAGCCTCATCACCATCGTTTAGGTGAAGGTTTATTTGTTTCGCAAATTGTCTATACTGAGGCAAAAACAGCTAGTCGATTACCAAGATAAGAATGATTCTTTCTTGAACCGTTCTGTCTCATCAAAAGCAACAACAGGACAGTGAAAGAACGACAAATAACTGTTGACCGTTTGTTTTTGAATTACAAACTGCGATCATGTTGCAGGAGTTTTGGACTCAACGTTACTAACACTAAAAAAAACTTTATAAAAGTAGATTGCTCGAAATGGAAATGATGGAAAAATTACTGACCTACAGATTCCATACTGGTGGGATGATGATGAATCTGTGGTTTACGTGTTCAACGAGTCGAGTCAACTCTATGTACACTGCTCAAGTTTTTAAATGCCGACGGTACCGGGTCAGGATTGGGTCTGCAGCTTGGCGTCAATTATTTTCTAACGTTATGAAAGTAGAATTAATGATACGAAATATAATTTAAAGAAAAACACTGCGCAGAAATAAATTCAGGATTTGGTGTCGGTGTCTGATACACAATTTGTCGCACATGCCATTAGCTTAAGATTTTAGCCAGCTGCTACACTAACCAACTATCAAGGCCATAGTTTAATCAGCCTCATCACCATCGTTTAGGTGAAGGTTTATTTGTTTCGCAAATTGTCTATACTGAGGCAAAAACAGCTAGTCGATTACCAAGATAAAAATGATTCTTTCTTGAACCGTTCTGTCTCATCAAAAGCAACAACAGGAGAGAGAAAGAACGACAAATAACTGTTGACCGTTTGTTTTTGAATTACAAACTGGGATCATGTTGCAGGAGTTTTGGACTCAACGTTACTAACACTAAAAAAACTTTATAAAAGTAGACTGCTCGAAATGGAAATATTACGGAAAAGAGAACTTACTGACCTACAGATTCCATACTGGTGGGATGATGATGAATCTGTGGTTTACGTGTTCAACGAGTCGAGTCAACTTTATGTACACTGCTCAAGTTTATAAATGTCGACGGTACCGGGCCCAGGATTGGGTCTGCAGCTTTGCGTCATTTATTTTCTAACGTTATGAAAGTAGAATTAATGATACGAAATATAATTTGAAGAAAAACACTGCGCAGAAATAAATTCAGGATTTGGTGTCGGTGTCTGATACACAATTTGTCGCACATGCCATTAGCTTAAGATTTTAGCCAGCTGCTACACTAACCAGCTATCAAGGCCATAGTTTAATCAGCCTCATCACCATCGTTTAGGTGAAGGTTTATTTGTTTCGCAAATTGTCTATACTGAGGCAAAAACAGCTAGTCGATTACCAAGATAAAAATGATTCTTTCTTGAACCGTTCTGTCTCATCAAAAGCAACAACAGGACAGTGAAAGAACGACAAATAACTGTTGACCGTTTGTTTTTGAATTACAAACTGCGATCATGTTGCAGGAGTTTTGGACTCAACGTTACTAACACTAAAAAAAACTTTATAAAAGTAGATTGCTCGAAATGGAAATGATGGAAAAATTACTGACCTACAGATTCCATACTGGTGGGATGATGATGAATCTGTGGTTTACGTGTTCAACGAGTCGAGTCAACTCTATGTACACTGCTCAAGTTTTTAAATGCCGACGGTACCGGGTCAGGATTGGGTCTGCAGCTTGGCGTCAATTATTTTCTAACGTTATGAAAGTAGAATTAATGATACGAAATATAATTTGAAGAAAAACACTGCGCAGAAATAAATTCAGGATTTGGTGTCGGTGTCTGATACACAATTTGTCGCACATGCCATTAGCTTAAGATTTTAGCCAGCTGCTACACTAACCAACTATCAAGGCCATAGTTTAATCAGCCTCATCACCATCGTTTAGGTGAAGGTTTATTTGTTTCGCAAATTGTCTATACTGAGGCAAAAACAGCTAGTCGATTACCAAGATAAAAATGATTCTTTCTTGAACCGTTCTGTCTCATCAAAAGCAACAACAGGAGAGAGAAAGAACGACAAATAACTGTTGACCGTTTGTTTTTGAATTACAAACTGGGATCATGTTGCAGGAGTTTTGGACTCAACGTTACTAACACTAAAAAAACTTTATAAAAGTAGACTGCTCGAAATGGAAATATTACGGAAAAGAGAACTTACTGACCTACAGATTCCATACTGGTGGGATGATGATGAATCTGTGGTTTACGTGTTCAACGAGTCGAGTCAACTTTATGTACACTGCTCAAGTTTATAAATGTCGACGGTACCGGGCCCAGGATTGGGTCTGCAGCTTTGCGTCATTTATTTTCTAACGTTATGAAAGTAGAATTAATGATACGAAATATAATTTGAAGAAAAACACTGCGCAGAAATAAATTCAGGATTTGGTGTCGGTGTCTGATACACAATTTGTCGCACATGCCATTAGCTTAAGATTTTAGCCAGCTGCTACACTAACCAGCTATCAAGGCCATAGTTTAATCAGCCTCATCACCATCGTTTAGGTGAAGGTTTATTTGTTTCGCAAATTGTCTATACTGAGGCAAAAACAGCTAGTCGATTACCAAGATAAGAATGATTCTTTCTTGAACCGTTCTGTCTCATCAAAAGCAACAACAGGACAGTGAAAGAACGACAAATAACTGTTGACCGTTTGTTTTTGAATTACAAACTGCGATCATGTTGCAGGAGTTTTGGACTCAACGTTACTAACACTAAAAAAACTTTATAAAAGTAGATTGCTCGAAATGGAAATGATGGAAAAATTACTGACCTACAGATTCCATACTGGTGGGATGATGATGAATCTGTGGTTTACGTGTTCAACGAGTCGAGTCAACTCTATGTACACTGCTCAAGTTTTTAAATGCCGACGGTACCGGGTCAGGATTGGGTCTGCAGCTTGGCGTCAATTATTTTCTAACGTTATGAAAGTAGAATTAATGATACGAAATATAATTTGAAGAAAAACACTGCGCAGAAATAAATTCAGGATTTGGTGTCGGTGTCTGATACACAATTTGTCGCACATGCCATTAGCTTAAGATTTTAGCCAGCTGCTACACTAACCAACTATCAAGGCCATAGTTTAATCAGCCTCATCACCATCGTTTAGGTGAAGGTTTATTTGTTTCGCAAATTGTCTATACTGAGGCAAAAACAGCTAGTCGATTACCAAGATAAAAATGATTCTTTCTTGAACCGTTCTGTCTCATCAAAAGCAACAACAGGACAGTGAAAGAACGACAAATAACTGTTGACCGTTTGTTTTTGAATTACAAACTGGGATCATGTTGCAGGAGTTTTGGACTCAACGTTACTAACACTAAAAAAAACTTTATAAAAGTAGATTGCTCGAAATGGAAATGATGGAAAAATTACTGACCTACAGATTCCATACTGGTGGGATGATGATGAATCTGTGGTTTACGTGTTCAACGAGTCGAGTCAACTCTATGTACACTGCTGAAGTTTTTAAATGCCGACGGTACCGGGTCAGGATTGGGTCTGCAGCTTGGCGTCAATTATTTTCTAACGTTATGAAAGTAGAATTAATGATACGAAATATAATTTGAAGAAAAACACTGCGCAGAAATAAATTCAGGATTTGGTGTCGGTGTCTGATACACAATTTGTCGCACATGCCATTAGCTTAAGATTTTAGCCAGCTGCTACACTAACCAACTATCAAGGCCATAGTTTAATCAGCCTCATCACCATCGTTTAGGTGAAGGTTTATTTGTTTCGCAAATTGTCTATACTGAGGCAAAAACAGCTAGTCGATTACCAAGATAAAAATGATTCTTTCTTGAACCGTTCTGTCTCATCAAAAGCAACAACAGGACAGTGAAAGAACGACAAATAACTGTTGACCGTTTGTTTTTGAATTACAAACTGGGATCATGTTGCAGGAGTTTTGGACTCAACGTTACTAACACTAAAAAAAACTTTATAAAAGTAGATTGCTCGAAATGGAAATGATGGAAAAATTACTGACCTACAGATTCCATACTGGTGGGATGATGATGAATCTGTGGTTTACGTGTTCAACGAGTCGAGTCAACTCTATGTACACTGCTCAAGTTTTTAAATGCCGACGGTACCGGGTCAGGATTGGGTCTGCAGCTTGGCGTCAATTATTTTCTAACGTTATGAAAGTAGAATTAATGATACGAAATATAATTTGAAGAAAAACACTGCGCAGAAATAAATTCAGGATTTGGTGTCGGTGTCTGATACACAATTTGTCGCACATGCCATTAGCTTAAGATTTTAGCCAGCTGCTACACTAACCAACTATCAAGGCCATAGTTTAATCAGCCTCATCACCATCGTTTAGGTGAAGGTTTATTTGTTTCGCAAATTGTCTATACTGAGGCAAAAACAGCTAGTCGATTACCAAGATAAAAATGATTCTTTCTTGAACCGTTCTGTCTCATCAAAAGCAACAACAGGAGAGAGAAAGAACGACAAATAACTGTTGACCGTTTGTTTTTGAATTACAAACTGGGATCATGTTGCAGGAGTTTTGGACTCTACGTTACTAACACTAAAAAAAAACTTTATAAAAGTAGACTGCTCGAAATGGAAATATTACGGAAAAGAGAACTTACTGACCTACAGATTCCATACTGGTGGGATGATGATGAATCTGTGGTTTACGTGTTCAACGAGTCGAGTCAACTTTATGTACACTGCTGAAGTTTATAAATGTCGACGGTACCGGGCCCAGGATTGGGTCTGCAGCTTTGCGTCATTTATTTTCTAACGTTATGAAAGTAGAATTAATGATACGAAATATAATTTGAAGAAAAACACTGCGCAGAAATAAATTCAGGATTTGGTGTCGGTGTCTGATACACAATTTGTCGCACATGCCATTAGCTTAAGATTTTAGCCAGCTGCTACACTAACCAGCTATCAAGGCCATAGTTTAATCAGCCTCATCACCATCGTTTAGGTGAAGGTTTATTTGTTTCGCAAATTGTCTATACTGAGGCAAAAACAGCTAGTCGATTACCAAGATAAAAATGATTCTTTCTTGAACCGTTCTGTCTCATCAAAAGCAACAACAGGACAGTGAAAGAACGACAAATAACTGTTGACCGTTTGTTTTTGAATTACAAACTGCGATCATGTTGCAGGAGTTTTGGACTCAACGTTACTAACACTAAAAAAAACTTTATAAAAGTAGATTGCTCGAAATGGAAATGATGGAAAAATTACTGACCTACAGATTCCATACTGGTGGGATGATGATGAATCTGTGGTTTACGTGTTCAACGAGTCGAGTCAACTCTATGTACACTGCTCAAGTTTTTAAATGCCGACGGTACCGGGTCAGGATTGGGTCTGCAGCTTGGCGTCAATTATTTTCTAACGTTATGAAAGTAGAATTAATGATACGAAATATAATTTGAAGAAAAACACTGCGCAGAAATAAATTCAGGATTTGGTGTCGGTGTCTGATACACAATTTGTCGCACATGCCATTAGCTTAAGATTTTAGCCAGCTGCTACACTAACCAACTATCAAGGCCATAGTTTAATCAGCCTCATCACCATCGTTTAGGTGAAGGTTTATTTGTTTCGCAAATTGTCTATACTGAGGCAAAAACAGCTAGTCGATTACCAAGATAAAAATGATTCTTTCTTGAACCGTTCTGTCTCATCAAAAGCAACAACAGGACAGTGAAAGAACGACAAATAACTGTTGACCGTTTGTTTTTGAATTACAAACTGGGATCATGTTGCAGGAGTTTTGGACTCAACGTTACTAACACTAAAAAAAACTTTATAAAAGTAGACTGCTCGAAATGGAAATATTACGGAAAAGAGAACTTACTGACCTACAGATTCCATACTGGTGGGATGATGATGAATCTGTGGTTTACGTGTTCAACGAGTCGAGTCAACTCTATGTACACTGCTCAAGTTTATAAATGTCGACGGTACCGGGCCCAGGATTGGGTCTGCAGCTTTGCGTCAATTATTTTCTAACGTTATGAAAGTAGAATTAATGATACGAAATATAATTTGAAGAAAAACACTGCGCAGAAATAAATTCAGGATTTGGTGTCGGTGTCTGATACACAATTTGTCGCACATGCCATTAGCTTAAGATTTTAGCCAGCTGCTACACTAACCAACTATCAAGGCCATAGTTTAATCAGTCTAAGTGCTTTCTGCTCAAGAAAGCGATTATTGCCCCTGCATTGGTAAGTCTTTTTAAAATTTATTGTGTGACAAATCTCTAACCTATTGGAATACACATCAATATTACCCCCAAAATCCATCTCATTTGAATTGCTGGACAAAAGAATTTTTACCAAATGTTGGAACCATTTCTCAAAGTCACCAATTCGGGATATACTATAACCCACCCCCATTTATTAAAAATTTAATTAAATTTAATTTTTAAATTTTAAAAATTTCCTAAGTAGTACATTTTGCAAGCCAATGGTGCGATCTATATCAGCACACATTATTTTAGCATAATGGCTTGTGCAAAATTGTACTAATAACGCCGGAAATGTTTTGCTTGCGTTATAAAGAAACTGATAGCACATTTCGTTGTACTCTGTGAGAGTACAACAGCAGTTTTCTTTAAGAACTGCTGAAATAATAGCAAAACATACATCGGTTATGATGCGTTTGCAGATTGTGCAATTTTTTTCCTTTTTCCTTCCTTTTTTTCCTCAGCCTATATCATAGGCTGAGTGATTTGAAAGAACGGCATGTGCCATTCCATACGTTACACACATATCAGGAATGTGTGCTACTATAGAGTAAAGAAATATCCTCTATTTGGCTACTACTAGGGGTCTACTACTTATAACACATCCCGTGGCGTCCATGTGTAACGTATGGAAATTGAAGTTTTCTTGGAAAAATCGTATATGTTCAACATTCCATAGAAATACTTCCAATTTTGCAGATAAATGTTTTATGTAGGAACACCCATTTTTGAACATTATATATGCATCAGTAAATGGATATTTATCCAAATCATCCCTAGCATTAAATTCGGACTTCAAACAAGTAGTAAGCTAGATTTCGATTAATCATTTGCTTATTACCAACAAGGTTCCTATCATTACTTGCAACTTTGAGCAAATTCTCCCTGTGCTCAAATGCTGTGAGGTGTCTAAGTGCTTTCTGCTCAAGAAAGCGATTATTGCCCCTGCATTGGTAAGTCTTTTTAAAATTTATTGTGTGACAAATCTCTAACCTATTGGAATACACATCAATATTACCCCCAAAATCACCATTAAATCTAAGCTTTGCGCAAGACGTATCATTGCAGTAAGCATATACAGAGACAGAATTTGACTTATTAATTCGGTTTGGTAATAGTGCGATTGTCGGTGGATTTATATACCCTTACAAAAAGGGTATATTCATCAACAACAGGATAGTGAAAGAACGACTGCTGTTGCTATGGCTCACAAATAACTGTTGACCGTTTTTTTTTTTTTGAATTACAAACTGCGATCATGTTGCAGGAGTTTTGGACTCAACGTTACTAACACTAAAAAAAACTTTATAAAAGTAGATTGCTCGAAATGGAAATGATGGAAAAATTACGGAAAAGAGAACTTACCGACCTACAGATTTCATACTGGTGGGATGATGATGAATCTGTGGTTTACGTGTTCAACGAGTCGAGTCAACTTTATGTACACTGCTCAAGTTTATAAATGTCGACGGTACCGGGCCCAGGATTGGGTCTGCAGCTTGGCGTCAATTATTTCCTAACGTTATGAAAGTAGAATTAATGATACGAAATATAATTTGAAAAACCAGAGGGCCGGGGTTAACTTCGACCACGAAGTTTGTATACCCTTGCAACTGTTTTGGTACTTCTCGGCTATATCCTCCAGAATCCTTATAGGCAAACACTTCAACCCAAAAATTGGCAGTGTTCTCAGTATTTTCCCACTGAATTAGATGAATAACATTTTACTACGATTAATCGCTCAAAAATGATAAATTGTTCAGTAGAAAAAGAGCGGAAAAAAGCAATTTATATTTTTAAAAAATCCAGAATTCCCGCTGCCCGCTGTTTTGGTATTTTTCCCGCAATTGGACTTTCAAAAAAGCCAGATTTGACGGGAAAAAAAGCTGATTTGGCTATAGCTATAAAATTAATGAAGTTATTGAGAAAGTCACTGTTCGTGACTTTGCCGTTTGTATGGGAGCTATATGATATAGTCACCCGATCTTGATCAAATTTGGCACAATTATTAATAAGAACACCAAACTGACAAATACCAACTTTTATGACAATTGGTGATAAAATAACGAAGTTTGTGTGAAAAGTCACTGTTCGTGACTTTGACGTTTGTATGGGAGCTATATGATATAGTGGTCCGATCCGGCTGAATCCGAGATATACAACGCCTGCAGTATATAGAAGCATACGTGCAAAATTTCAGCTCTGTAGCTCTTACGGTCTCGGAGGAGTTCGCGTTGATCCAGACGGACGGACGGACGGACGGACGGACGGACGGACGGACGGACGGACGGACGGACGGACGGACGGACGGACGGACGGACGGACGGACATGGCTATTTGAACTCGTCTCGTCGTGCTGATCAAGAATATATATACTTTATATGGTCGGAGATGCTTCCTTCTATGCGTTGCACACTTCTGACCAAAATTAATATACCCTTTTTGCAAGGGTATAAAAACACTGCGCAGAAATAAATTCAGGATTTGGTGTCGGTGTCTGATACACAATTTGTCGCACATGCCATTAACTTAAGATTTTAGCCAGCTGCTACACTAACCAACTATCAAGGCCATAGTTTAATCAGCCTCATCACCATCGTTTAGGTGAAGGTTTATTTGTTTCGCAAATTGTCTATACTGAGGCAAAAACAGCTAGTCGATTACCAAGATAAAAATGATTCTTTCTTGAACCGTTCTGTCTCATCAAAAGCAACAACAGGACAGAGAAAGAACGACAAATAACTGTTGACCGTTTGTTTTTGAATTACAAACTGGGATCATGTTGCAGGAGTTTTGGACTCAACGTTACAAACACTAAAAAAAACTTTATAAAAGTAGACTGCTCGAAATGGAAATATTACGGAAAAGAGAACTTACTGACCTACAGATTCCATACTGGTGGGATGATGATGAATCTGTGGTTTACGTGTTCAACGAGTCGAGTCAACTTTATGTACACTGCTCAAGTTTATAAATGTCGACGGTACCGGGCCCAGGATTGGGTCTGCAGCTTTGCGTCAATTATTTTCTAACGTTATGAAAGTGGAATTAATGATACGAAATATAATTTGAAGAAAAACACTGCGCAGAAATAAATTCAGGATTTGGTGTCGGTGTCTGATACACAATTTGTCACACATGCCATTAGCTTAAGATTTTAGCCAGCTGCTACACTAACCAACTATCAAGGCCATAGTTTAATCAGCCTCATCACCATCGTTTAGGTGAAGGTTTATTTGTTTCGCAAATTGTCTATACTGAGGCAAAAACAGCTAGTCGATTACCAAGATAAAAATGATTCTTTCTTGAACCGTTCTGTCTCATCAAAAGCAACAACAGGGAAGAGAAAGAACGACAAATAACTGTTGACCGTTTGTTTTTGAATTACAAACTGGGATCATGTTGCAGGAGTTTTGGACTCAACGTTACTAACACTAAAAAAAAACTTTATAAAAGTAGACTGCTCGAAATGGAAATATTACGGAAATGAGAACTTACCGACCTACAGATTCCATACTGGTGGGATGATGATGAATCTGTGGTTTACGTGTTCAACGAGTCGAGTCAACTTTATGTACACTGCTCAAGTTTATAAATGTCGACGGTACCGGGCCCAGGATTGGGTCTGCAGCTTTGCGTCAATTATTTTCTAACGTTATGAAAGTGGAATTAATGATACGAAATATAATTTGAAGAAAAACACTGCGCAGAAATAAATTCAGGATTTGGTGTCGGTGTCTGATACACAATTTGTCACACATGCCATTAGCTTAAGATTTTAGCCAGCTGCTACACTAACCAACTATCAAGGCCATAGTTTAATCAGCCTCATCACCATCGTTTAGGTGAAGGTTTATTTGTTTCGCAAATTGTCTATACTGAGGCAAAAACAGCTAGTCGATTACCAAGATAAAAATGATTCTTTCTTGAACCGTTCTGTCTCATCAAAAGCAACAACAGGACAGAGAAAGAACGACAAATAACTGTTGACCGTTTGTTTTTGAATTACAAACTGGGATCATGTTGCAGGAGTTTTGGACTCAACGTTACTAACACTAAAAAAACTTTATAAAAGTAGACTGCTCGAAATGGAAATATTACGGAAAAGAGAACTTACTGACCTACAGATTCCATACTGGTGGGATGATGATGAATCTGTGGTTTACGTGTTCAACGAGTCGAGTCAACTTTATGTACACTGCTCAAGTTTATAAATGTCGACGGTACCGGGCCCAGGATTGGGTCTGCAGCTTTGCGTCAATTATTTTCTAACGTTATGAAAGTGGAATTAATGATACGAAATATAATTTGAAGAAAAACACTGCGCAGAAATAAATTCAGGATTTGGTGTCGGTGTCTGATACACAATTTGTCACACATGCCATTAGCTTAAGATTTTAGCCAGCTGCTACACTAACCAACTATCAAGGCCATAGTTTAATCAGCCTCATCACCATCGTTTAGGTGAAGGTTTATTTGTTTCGCAAATTATCTATACTGGGGCAAAAACAGCTAGTCGATTACAAGATAAAAATGATTCTTTCTTGAACCGTTCTGTCTCATCAAAAGCAACAACAGGACAGAGAAAGAACGACAAATAACTGTTGACCGTTTGTTTTTGAATTACAAACTCGGATCATGTTGCAGGAGTTTTGGACTCAACGTTACTAACACTAAAAAAAACTTTATAAAAGTAGACTGCTCGAAATGGAAATATTACGGAAAAGAGAACTTACTGACCTACATATTCCATACTGGTGGGATGATGATGAATCTGTGGTTTACGTGTTCAACCTGTCGAGTCAACTTTATGTACACTGCTCAAGTTTATAAATGTCGACGGTACCGGGCCCAGGATTGGGTCTGCAGCTTTGCGTCAATTATTTTCTAACGTTATGAAAGTGGAATTAATGATACGAAATATAATTTGAAGAAAAACACTGCGCAGAAATAAATTCAGGATTTGGTGTCGGTGTCTGATACACAATTTGTCACACATGCCATTAGCTTAAGATTTTAGCCAGCTGCTACACTAACCAACTATCAAGGCCATAGTTTAATCAGCCTCATCACCATCGTTTAGGTGAAGGTTTATTTGTTTCGCAAATTGTCTATACTGAGGCAAAAACAGCTAGTCGATTACCAAGATAAAAATGATTCTTTCTTGAACCGTTCTGTCTCATCAAAAGCAACAACAGGACAGAGAAAGAACGACAAATAACTGTTGACCGTTTGTTTTTGAATTACAAACTGGGATCATGTTGCAGGCGTTTTGGACTCAACGTTACTAACACTAAAAAAAACTTTATAAAAGTAGACTGCTCGAAATGGAAATATTACGGAAAAGAGAACTTACTGACCTACAGATTCCATACTGGTGGGATGATGATGAATCTGTGGTTTACGTGTTCAACGAGTCGAGTCAACTTTATGTACACTGCTCAAGTTTATAAATGTCGACGGTACCGGGCCCAGGATTGGGTCTGCAGCTTTGCGTCAATTATTTTCTAACGTTATGAAAGTGGAATTAATGATACGAAATATAATTTGAAGAAAAACACTGCGCAGAAATAAATTCAGGATTTGGTGTCGGTGTCTGATACACAATTTGTCACACATGCCATTAGCTTAAGATTTTAGCCAGCTGCTACACTAACCAACTATCAAGGCCATAGTTTAATCAGCCTCATCACCATCGTTTAGGTGAAGGTTTATTTGTTTCGCAAATTGTCTATACTGAGGCAAAAACAGCTAGTCGATTACCAAGATAAAAATGATTCTTTCTTGAACCGTTCTGTCTCATCAAAAGCAACAACAGGACAGTGAAAGAACGACAAATAACTGTTGACCGTTTGTTTTTGAATTACAAACTGGGATCATGTTGCAGGAGTTTTGGACTCAACGTTACTAACACTAAAAAAAACTTTATAAAAGTAGATTGCTCGAAATGGAAATGATGGAAAAATTACGGAAAAGAGAACTTACTGACCTACAGATTCCATACTGGTGGGATGATGATGAATCTGTGGTTTACGTGTTCAACGAGTCGAGTCAACTTTATGTACACTGCTCAAGTTTATAAATGTCGACGGTACCGGGCCCAGGATTGGGT
The DNA here is from genome assembly GCA_018152135.1 of Drosophila paulistorum. Lineage (NCBI taxonomy): Eukaryota > Metazoa > Arthropoda > Insecta > Diptera > Drosophilidae > Drosophila > Drosophila paulistorum. Next base: position 1,417,496 of record JAECXG010000811.1, on the reverse strand, counting down.
CTGCAGCTTTGCGTCAATTATTTTCTAACGTTATGAAAGTGGAATTAATGATACGAAATATAATTTGAAGAAAAACACTGCGCAGAAATAAATTCAGGATTTGGTGTCGGTGTCTGATACACAATTTGTCACACATGCCATTAGCTTAAGATTTTAGCCAGCTGCTACACTAACCAACTATCAAGGCCATAGTTTAATCAGCCTCATCACCATCGTTTAGGTGAAGTTTTATTTGTTTCGCAAATTATCTATACTGAGGCAAAAACAGCTAGTCGATTACCAAGATAAGAATGATTCTTTCTTGAACCGTTCTGTCTCATCAAAAGCAACAACAGGACAGAGAAAGAACGACAAATAACTGTTGACCGTTTGTTTTTGAATTACAAACTGGGATCATGGTGCAGGAGTTTTGGACTCAACGTTACTAACACTAAAAAAAATTTATAAAGTAGACTGCTCGAAATGGAAATATTACGGAAAAGAGAACTGACCTACAGATTCCATACTGGTGGGATGATGATGAATCTGTGGTTTACGTGTTCAACGAGTCGAGTCAAGTTTATGTACACTGCTCAAGTTTTTAAATGCCGACGGTACCGGGCCCAGGATTGGGTCTGCAGCTTTGCGTCAATTATTTTCTAACGTTATGAAAGTAGAATTAATGATACGAAATATAATTTGAAGAAAAACACTGCGCAGAAATAAATTCAGGATTTGGTGTCGGTGTCTGATACACAATTTGTCGCACATGCCATTAGCTTAAGATTTTAGCCAGCTGCTACACTAACCAACTATCAAGGCCATAGTTTAATCAGCCTCATCACCATCGTTTAGGTGAAGGTTTATTTGTTTCGCGAATTGTCTATACTGAGGCAAAAACAGCTAGTCGATTACCAAGATAAAAATGATTCTTTCTTGAACCGTTCTGTCTCATCAAAAGCAACAACAGGACAGTGAAAGAACGACAAATAACTGTTGACCGTTTGTTTTTGAATTACAAACTGGGATCATGTTGCAGGAGTTTTGGACTCAACGTTACTAACACTAAAAAAAACTTTATAAAAGTAGATTGCTCGAAATGGAAATGATGGAAAAATTACGGAAAAGAGAACTTACCGACCTACAGATTCCATACTTGTGGGATGATGATGAATCTGTGGTTTACGTGTTCAACGAGTCGAGTCAACTTTATGTACACTGCTCAAGTTTATAAATGTCGACGGTACCGGGCCCAGGATTGGGTCTGCAGCTTTGCGTCAATTATTTTCTAACGTTATGAAAGTGGAATTAATGATACGAAATATAATTTGAAGAAAAACACTGCGCAGAAATAAATTCAGGATTTGGTGTCGGTGTCTGATACACAATTTGTCACACATGCCATTAGCTTAAGATTTTAGCCAGCTGCTACACTAACCAACTATCAAGGCCATAGTTTAATCAGCCTCATCACCATCGTTTAGGTGAAGGTTTATTTGTTTCGCAAATTATCTATACTGAGGCAAAAACAGCTAGTCGATTACCAAGATAAGAATGATTCTTTCTTGAACCGTTCTGTCTCATCAAAAGCAACAACAGGACAGAGAAAGAACGACAAATAACTGTTGACCGTTTGTTTTTGAATTACAAACTGGGATCATGGTGCAGGAGTTTTGAACTCAACGTTACTAACACTAAAAAAACTTTATAAAAGTAGACTGCTCGAAATGGAAATATTACGGAAAAGATAACTTACTGACCTACAGATTCTATACTGGTGGGATGATGATGAATCTGTGGTTTACGTGTTCAACGAGTCGAGTCAACTTTATGTACACTGCTCAAGTTTTAAAATGCCGACGGTACCGGGCCCAGGATTAGGTCTTCAGCTTTGCGTCAATTATTTTCTAACGTTATGAAAGTGGAATTAATGATACGAAATATAATTTGAAGAAAAACACTGCGCAGAAATAAATTCAGGATTTGGTGTCGGTGTCTGATACACAATTTGTCGCACATGCCATTAGCTTAAGATTTTAGCCAGCTGCTACACTAACCAACTATCAAGGCCATAGTTTAATCAGCCTCACCACCATCGTTTAGGTGAAGGTTTATTTGTTTCGCAAATTGTCTATACTGAGGCAAAAACAGCTAGTCGATTACCAAGATAAAAATGATTCTTTCTTGAACCGTTCTGTCTCATCAAAAGCAACAACAGGACAGTGAAAGAACGACAAATAACTGTTGACCGTTTTTTTTTTTAATTACAAACTGGGATCATATTGCAGGAGTTTGGGACTCAACGTTACTAACACTAAAAAAAACTTTATAAAAGTAGACTGCTCGAAATGGAAATATTACGGAAAAGAGAACTTACTGACCTACAGATTCCATACTGGTGAGATGATGATGAATCTGTGGTTTACGTGTTCAACGAGTCGAGTCAACTTTATGTACACTGCTCAAGTTTTTAAATGCCGACGGTACCGGGCCCAGGATTGGGTCTGCAGCTTTGCGTCAATTATTTTCTAACGTTATGAAAGTAGAATTAATGATACGAAATATAATTTGAAGAAAAACACTGCGCAGAAATAAATTCAGGATTTGGTGTCGGTGTCTGATACACAATTTGTCACACATGCCATTAGCTTAAGATTTTAGCCAGCTGCTACACTAACCAACTATCAAGGCCATAGTTTAATCAGCCTCATCACCATCGTTTAGGTGAAGGTTTATTTGTTTCGCAAATTGTCTATACTGAGGCAAAAACAGCTAGTCGATTACCAAGATAAAAATGATTCTTTCTTGAACCGTTCTGTCTCATCAAAAGCAACAACAGGACAGTGAAAGAACGACAAATAACTGTTGACCGTTTGTTTTTGAATTACAAACTGGGATCATGTTGCAGGAGTTTTGGACTCAACGTTACTAACACTAAAAAAAACTTTATAAAAGTAGATTGCTCGAAATGGAAATGATGGAAAAATTACGGAAAAGAGAACTTACCGACCTACAGATTTCATACTGGTGGGATGATGATGAATCTGTGGTTTACGTGTTCAACGAGTCGAGTCAACTTTATGTACACTGCTCAAGTTTATAAATGTCGACGGTACCGGGCCCAGGATTGGGTCTGCAGCTTTGCGTCAATTATTTTCTAACGTTATGAAAGTAGAATTAATGATACGAAATATAATTTGAAGAAAAACACTGCGCAGAAATAAATTCAGGATTTGGTGTCGGTGTCTGATACACAATTTGTCACACATGCCATTAGCTTAAGATTTTAGCCAGCTGCTACACTAACCAACTATCAAGGCCATAGTTTAATCAGCCTCATCACCATCGTTTAGGTGAAGGTTTATTTGTTTCGCAAATTGTCTATACTGAGGCAAAAACAGCTAGTCGATTACCAAGATAAAAATGATTCTTTCTTGAACCGTTCTGTCTCATCAAAAGCAACAACAGGACAGTGAAAGAACGACAAATAACTGTTGACCGTTTTTTTTTTTTTTGAATTACAAACTGGGATCATATTGCAGGAGTTTTGGACTCAACGTTACTAACACTAAAAAAACTTTATAAAAGTAGACTGCTCGAAATGGAAATATTACGGAAAAGAGAACTTACTGACCTACAGATTCCATACTGGTGGGATGATGATGAATCTGTGGTTTACGTGTTCAACGAGTCGAGTCAACTTTATGTACACTGCTCAAGTTTATAAATGCCGACGGTACCGGGCCCAGGATTGGGTCTGCAGCTTTGCGTCAATTATTTTCTAACGTTATGAAAGTAGAATTAATGATACGAAATATAATTTGAAGAAAAACACTGCGCAGAAATAAATTCAGGATTTGGTGTCGGTGTCTGATACACAATTTGTCGCACATGCCATTAGCTTAAGATTTTAGCCAGCTGCTACACTAACCAACTATCAAGGCCATAGTTTAATCAGCCTCATCACCATCGTTTAGGTGAAGGTTTATTTGTTTCGCAAATTATCTATACTGAGGCAAAAACAGCTAGTCGATTACCAAGATAAGAATGATTCTTTCTTGAACCGTTCAGTCTCATCAAAAGCAACAACAGGACAGAGAAAGAACGACAAATAACTGTTGACCGTTTGTTTTTGAATTACAAACTGGGATCATGGTGCAGGAGTTTTGAACTCAACGTTACTAACACTAAAAAACTTTATAAAAGTAGACTGCTCGAAATGGAAATATTACGGAAAAGAGAACTTACTGACCTACAGATTCCATACTGGTGGGATGATGATGAATCTGTGGTTTACGTGTTCAACGAGTCGAGTCAACTTTATGTACACTGCTCAAGTTTATAAATGCCGACGGTACCGGGCCCAGGATTGGGTCTGCAGCTTTGCGTCAATTATTTTCTAACGTTATGAAAGTAGAATTAATGATACGAAATATAATTTGAAGAAAAACACTGCGCAGAAATAAATTCAGGATTTGGTGTCGGTGTCTGATACACAATTTGTCGCACATGCCATTAGCTTAAGATTTTAGCCAGCTGCTACACTAACCAACTATCAAGGCCATAGTTTAATCAGCCTCATCACCATCGTTTAGGTGAAGGTTTATTTGTTTCGCAAATTGTCTATACTGAGGCAAAAACAGCTAGTCGATTACCAAGATAAAAATGATTCTTTCTTGAACCGTTCTGTCTCATCAAAAGCAACAACAGGACAGAGAAAGAACGACAAATAACTGTTGACCGTTTGTTTTTGAATTACAAACTGGGATCATGTTGCAGGAGTTTTGGACTCAACGTTACTAACACTAAAAAAAACTTTATAGAAGTAGACTGCTCGAAATGGAAATATTACGGAAAAGAGAACTTACTGACCTACAGATTCCATACTGGTGGGATGATGATGAATCTGTGGTTTACGTGTTCAACGAGTCGAGTTAACTTTATGTACACTGCTCAAGTTTATAAATGTCGACGGTACCGGGCCCAGGATTGGGTCTGCAGCTTTGCGTCAATTATTTTCTAACGTTATGAAAGTGGAATTAATGATACGAAATATAATTTGAAGAAAAACACTGCGCAGAAATAAATTCAGGATTTGGTGTCGGTGTCTGATACACAATTTGTCGCACATGCCATTAGCTTAAGATTTTAGCCAGCTGCTACACTAACCAACTATCAAGGCCATAGTTTAATCAGCCTCATCACCATCGTTTAGGTGAAGGTTTATTTGTTTCGCAAATTGTCTATACTGAGGCAAAAACAGCTAGTCGATTACCAAGATAAAAATGATTCTTTCTTGAACCGTTCTGTCTCATCAAAAGCAACAACAGGACAGAGAAAGAACGACAAATAACTGTTGACCGTTTGTTTTTGAATTACAAACTGGGATCATGTTGCAGGAGTTTTGGACTCAACGTTACTAACACTAAAAAAAACTTTATAAAAGTAGATTGCTCGAAATGGAAATGATGGAAAAATTACGGAAAAGAGAACTTACCGACCTACAGATTCCATACTTGTGGGATGATGATGAATCTGTGGTTTACGTGTTCAACGAGTCGAGTCAACTTTATGTACACTGCTCAAGTTTATAAATGTCGACGGTACCGGGCCCAGGATTGGGTCTGCAGCTTTGCGTCAATTATTTTCTAACGTTATGAAAGTGGAATTAATGATACGAAATATAATTTGAAGAAAAACACTGCGCAGAAATAAATTCAGGATTTGGTGTCGGTGTCTGATACACAATTTGTCACACATGCCATTAGCTTAAGATTTTAGCCAGCTGCTACACTAACCAACTATCAAGGCCATAGTTTAATCAGCCTCATCACCATCGTTTAGGTGAAGGTTTATTTGTTTCGCAAATTATCTATACTGAGGCAAAAACAGCTAGTCGATTACCAAGATAAGAATGATTCTTTCTTGAACCGTTCTGTCTCATCAAAAGCAACAACAGGACAGAGAAAGAACGACAAATAACTGTTGACCGTTTGTTTTTGAATTACAAACTGGGATCATGGTGCAGGAGTTTTGAACTCAACGTTACTAACACTAAAAAAACTTTATAAAAGTAGACTGCTCGAAATGGAAATATTACGGAAAAGATAACTTACTGACCTACAGATTCTATACTGGTGGGATGATGATGAATCTGTGGTTTACGTGTTCAACGAGTCGAGTCAACTTTATGTACACTGCTCAAGTTTTAAAATGCCGACGGTACCGGGCCCAGGATTAGGTCTTCAGCTTTGCGTCAATTATTTTCTAACGTTATGAAAGTGGAATTAATGATACGAAATATAATTTGAAGAAAAACACTGCGCAGAAATAAATTCAGGATTTGGTGTCGGTGTCTGATACACAATTTGTCGCACATGCCATTAGCTTAAGATTTTAGCCAGCTGCTACACTAACCAACTATCAAGGCCATAGTTTAATCAGCCTCACCACCATCGTTTAGGTGAAGGTTTATTTGTTTCGCAAATTGTCTATACTGAGGCAAAAACAGCTAGTCGATTACCAAGATAAAAATGATTCTTTCTTGAACCGTTCTGTCTCATCAAAAGCAACAACAGGACAGTGAAAGAACGACAAATAACTGTTGACCGTTTTTTTTTTAATTACAAACTGGGATCATATTGCAGGAGTTTGGGCTCAACGTTACTAACACTAAAAAAAACTTTATAAAAGTAGACTGCTCGAAATGGAAATATTACGGAAAAGAGAACTTACTGACCTACAGATTCCATACTGGTGAGATGATGATGAATCTGTGGTTTACGTGTTCAACGAGTCGAGTCAACTTTATGTACACTGCTCAAGTTTTTAAATGCCGACGGTACCGGGCCCAGGATTGGGTCTGCAGCTTTGCGTCAATTATTTTCTAACGTTATGAAAGTAGAATTAATGATACGAAATATAATTTGAAGAAAAACACTGCGCAGAAATAAATTCAGGATTTGGTGTCGGTGTCTGATACACAATTTGTCACACATGCCATTAGCTTAAGATTTTAGCCAGCTGCTACACTAACCAACTATCAAGGCCATAGTTTAATCAGCCTCATCACCATCGTTTAGGTGAAGGTTTATTTGTTTCGCAAATTGTCTATACTGAGGCAAAAACAGCTAGTCGATTACCAAGATAAAAATGATTCTTTCTTGAACCGTTCTGTCTCATCAAAAGCAACAACAGGACAGTGAAAGAACGACAAATAACTGTTGACCGTTTGTTTTTGAATTACAAACTGGGATCATGTTGCAGGAGTTTTGGACTCAACGTTACTAACACTAAAAAAAACTTTATAAAAGTAGATTGCTCGAAATGGAAATGATGGAAAAATTACGGAAAAGAGAACTTACCGACCTACAGATTTCATACTGGTGGGATGATGATGAATCTGTGGTTTACGTGTTCAACGAGTCGAGTCAACTTTATGTACACTGCTCAAGTTTATAAATGTCGACGGTACCGGGCCCAGGATTGGGTCTGCAGCTTTGCGTCAATTATTTTCTAACGTTATGAAAGTAGAATTAATGATACGAAATATAATTTGAAGAAAAACACTGCGCAGAAATAAATTCAGGATTTGGTGTCGGTGTCTGATACACAATTTGTCACACATGCCATTAGCTTAAGATTTTAGCCAGCTGCTACACTAACCAACTATCAAGGCCATAGTTTAATCAGCCTCATCACCATCGTTTAGGTGAAGGTTTATTTGTTTCGCAAATTGTCTATACTGAGGCAAAAACAGCTAGTCGATTACCAAGATAAAAATGATTCTTTCTTGAACCGTTCTGTCTCATCAAAAGCAACAACAGGACAGAGAAAGAACGACAAATAACTGTTGACCGTTTGTTTTTGAATTACAAACTGGGATCATGTTGCAGGAGTTTTGGACTCAACGTTACTAACACTAAAAAAAACTTTATAAAAGTAAACTGCTCGAAATGGAAATATTACGGAAAAGAGAACTTACTGACCTACAGATTCCATACTGGTGGGATGATGATGAATCTGTGGTTTACGTGTTCAACGAGTCGAGTCAACTTTATGTACACTGCTCAAGTTTATAAATGTCGACGGTACCGGGCCCAGGATTGGGTCTGCAGCTTTGCGTCAATTATTTTCGAACGTTGTGAAAGTAGAATTAATGATACGAAATATAATTTGAAGAAAAACACTGCGCATAAATAAATTCAGGATTTGGTGTCGGTGTCTGATACACAATTTGTCGCACATGCCATTAGCTTAAGATTTTAGCCAGCTGCTACACTAACCAACTATCAAGGCCATAGTTTAATCAGCCTCATCACCATCGTTTAGGTGAAGGTTTATTTGTTTCGCAAATTGTCTATACTGAGGCAAAAACAGCTAGTCGATTACCAAGATAAAAATGATTCTTTCTTGAACCGTTCTGTCTCATCAAAAGCAACAACAGGACAGTGAAAGAACGACAAATAACTGTTGACCGTTTTTTTTTTTTTTGAATTACAAACTGGGATCATATTGCAGGAGTTTTGGACTCAACGTTACTAACACTAAAAAAAACTTTATAAAAGTAGACTGCTCGAAATGGAAATATTACGGAAAAGAGAACTTACTGACCTACAGATTCCATACTGGTGGGATGATGATGAATCTGTGGTTTACGTGTTCAACGAGTCGAGTCAACTTTATGTACACTGCTCAAGTTTATAAATGTCGACGGTACCGGGCCCAGGATTGGGTCTGCAGCTTTGCGTCAATTATTTTCTAACGTTATGAAAGTGGAATTAATGATACGAAATATAATTTGAAGAAAAACACTGCGCAGAAATAAATTCAGGATTTGGTGTCGGTGTCTGATACACAATTTGTCACACATGCCATTAGCTTAAGATTTTAGCCAGCTGCTACACTAACCAACTATCAAGGCCATAGTTTAATCAGCCTCATCACCATCGTTTAGGTGAAGGTTTATTTGTTTCGCAAATTATCTATACTGAGGCAAAAACAGCTAGTCGATTACCAAGATAAGAATGATTCTTTCTTGAACCGTTCTGTCTCATCAAAAGCAACAACAGGACAGAGAAAGAACGACAAATAACTGTTGACCGTTTGTTTTTGAATTACAAACTGGGATCATGGTGCAGGAGTTTTGAACTCAACGTTACTAACACTAAAAAAACTTTATAAAAGTAGACTGCTCGAAATGGAAATATTACGGAAAAGAGAACTTACTGACCTACAGATTCCATACTGGTGGGATGATGATGAATCTGTGGTTTACGTGTTCAACGAGTCGAGTCAACTTTATGTACACTGCTCAAGTTTTAAAATGCCGACGGTACCGGGCCCAGGATTGGGTCTGCAGCTTTGCGTCAATTATTTTCTAACGTTATGAAAGTAGAATTAATGATACGAAATATAATTTGAAGAAAAACACTGCGCAGAAATAAATTCAGGATTTGGTGTCGGTGTCTGATACACAATTTGTCGCACATGCCATTAGCTTAAGATTTTAGCCAGCTGCTACACTAACCAACTATCAAGGCCATAGTTTAATCAGCCTCATCACCATCGTTTAGGTGAAGGTTTATTTGTTTCGCAAATTGTCTATACTGAGGCAAAAACAGCTAGTCGATTACCAAGATAAAAATGATTCTTTCTTGAACCGTTCTGTCTCATCAAAAGCAACAACAGGACAGAGAAAGAACGACAAATAACTGTTGACCGTTTGTTTTTGAATTACAAACTGGGATCATGTTGCAGGAGTTTTGGACTCAACGTTACTAACACTAAAAAAAACTTTATAGAAGTAGACTGCTCGAAATGGAAATATTACGGAAAAGAGAACTTACTGACCTACAGATTCCATACTGGTGGGATGATGATGAATCTGTGGTTTACGTGTTCAACGAGTCGAGTTAACTTTATGTACACTGCTCAAGTTTATAAATGTCGACGGTACCGGGCCCAGGATTGGGTCTGCAGCTTTGCGTCAATTATTTTCTAACGTTATGAAAGTGGAATTAATGATACGAAATATAATTTGAAGAAAAACACTGCGCAGAAATAAATTCAGGATTTGGTGTCGGTGTCTGATACACAATTTGTCACACATGCCATTAGCTTAAGATTTTAGCCAGCTGCTACACTAACCAACTATCAAGGCCATAGTTTAATCAGCCTCATCACCATCGTTTAGGTGAAGGTTTATTTGTTTCGCAAATTGTCTATACTGAGGCAAAAACAGCTAGTCGATTACCAAGATAAAAATGATTCTTTCTTGAACCGTTCTGTCTCATCAAAAGCAACAACAGGACAGTGAAAGAACGACAAATAACTGTTGACCGTTTGTTTTTGAATTACAAACTGGGATCATGTTGCAGGAGTTTTGGACTCAACGTTACTAACACTAAAAAAAACTTTATAAAAGTAAACTGCTCGAAATGGAAATATTACGGAAAAGAGAACTTACTGACCTACAGATTCCATACTGGTGGGATGATGATGAATCTGTGGTTTACGTGTTCAACGAGTCGAGTCAACTTTATGTACACTGCTCAAGTTTTTAAATGCCGACGGTACCGGGCCCAGGATTGGGTCTGCAGCTTTGCGTCAATTATTTTCTAACGTTATGAAAGTAGAATTAATGATACGAAATATAATTTGAAGAAAAACACTGCGCAGAAATAAATTCAGGATTTGGTGTCGGTGTCTGATACACAATTTGTCGCACATGCCATTAGCTTAAGATTTTAGCCAGCTGCTACACTAACCAACTATCGAGGCCATAGTTTAATCAGCCTCATCACCATCGTTTAGGTGAAGGTTTATTTGTTTCGCAAATTGTCTATACTGAGGCAAAAACAGCTAGTCGATTACCAAGATAAAAATGATTCTTTTTTGAACCGTTCTGTCTCATCAAAAGCAACAACAGGACAGTGAAAGAACGACAAATAACTGTTGACCGTTTGTTTTTGAATTACAAACTGGGATCATGTTGCAGGAGTTTTGGACTCAACGTTACTAACACTAAAAAAAACTTTATAAAAGTAGATTGCTCGAAATGGAAATGATGGAAAAATTACGGAAAAGAGAACTTACCGACCTACAGATTTCATACTGGTGGGATGATGATGAATCTGTGGTTTACGTGTTCAACGAGTCGAGTCAACTTTATGTACACTGCTCAAGTTTATAAATGTCGACGGTACCGGGCCCAGGATTGGGTCTGCAGCTTTGCGTCAATTATTTTCTAACGTTATGAAAGTAGAATTAATGATACGAAATATAATTTGAAGAAAAACACTGCGCAGAAATAAATTCAGGATTTGGTGTCGGTGTCTGATACACAATTTGTCACACATGCCATTAGCTTAAGATTTTAGCCAGCTGCTACACTAACCAACTATCAAGGCCATAGTTTAATCAGCCTCATCACCATCGTTTAGGTGAAGGTTTATTTGTTTCGCAAATTGTCTATACTGAGGCAAAAACAGCTAGTCGATTACCAAGATAAAAATGATTCTTTCTTGAACCGTTCTGTCTCATCAAAAGCAACAACAGGACAGTGAAAGAACGACAAATAACTGTTGACCGTTTGTTTTTGAATTACAAACTGGGATCATGTTGCAGGAGTTTTGGACTCAACGTTACTAACACTAAAAAAAACTTTATAAAAGTAAACTGCTCGAAATGGAAATATTACGGAAAAGAGAACTTACTGACCTACAGATTCCATACTGGTGGGATGATGATGAATCTGTGGTTTACGTGTTCAACGAGTCGAGTCAACTTTATGTACACTGCTCAAGTTTATAAATGTCGACGGTACCGGGCCCAGGATTGGGTCTGCAGCTTTGCGTCAATTATTTTCTAACGTTATGAAAGTAGAATTAATGATACGAAATATAATTTGAAGAAAAACACTGCGCAGAAATAAATTCAGGATTTGGTGTCGGTGTCTGATATACAATTTGTCACACATGCCATTAGCTTAAGATTTTAGCCAGCTGCTACACTAACCAACTATCAAGGCCATAGTTTAATCAGCCTCATCACCATCGTTTAGGTGAAGGTTTATTTGTTTCGCAAATTGTCTATACTGAGGCAAAAACAGCTAGTCGATTACCAAGATAAAAATGATTCTTTCTTGAACCGTTCTGTCTCATCAAAAGCAACAACAGGACAGTGAAAGAACGACAAATAACTGTTGACCGTTTGTTTTTGAATTACAAACTGGGATCATGTTGCAGGAGTTTTGGACTCAACGTTACTAACACTAAAAAAAACTTTATAAAAGTAGATTGCTCGAAATGGAAATGATGGAAAAATTACGGAAAAGAGAACTTACCGACCTACAGATTTCATACTGGTGGGATGATGATGAATCTGTGGTTTACGTGTTCAACGAGTCGAGTCAACTTTATGTACACTGCTCAAGTTTATAAATGTCGACGGTACCGGGCCCAGGATTGGGTCTGCAGCTTTGCGTCAATTATTTTCTAACGTTATGAAAGTAGAATTAATGATACGAAATATAATTTGAAGAAAAACACTGCGCAGAAATAAATTCAGGATTTGGTGTCGGTGTCTGATACACAATTTGTCACACATGCCATTAGCTTAAGATTTTAGCCAGCTGCTACACTAACCAACTATCAAGGCCATAGTTTAATCAGCCTCATCACCATCGTTTAGGTGAAGGTTTATTTGTTTCGCAAATTGTCTATACTGAGGCAAAAACAGCTAGTCGATTACCAAGATAAAAATGATTCTTTCTTGAACCGTTCTGTCTCATCAAAAGCAACAACAGGACAGTGAAAGAACGACAAATAACTGTTGACCGTTTGTTTTTGAATTACAAACTGGGATCATGTTGCAGGAGTTTTGGACTCAACGTTACTAACACTAAAAAAACTTTATAAAAGTAGATTGCTCGAAATGGAAATGATGGAAAAATTACGGAAAAGAGAACTTACCGACCTACAGATTTCATACTGGTGGGATGATGATGAATCTGTGGTTTACGTGTTCAACGAGTCGAGTCAACTTTATGTACACTGCTCAAGTTTATAAATGTCGACGGTACCGGGCCCAGGATTGGGTCTGCAGCTTTGCGTCAATTATTTTCTAACGTTGTGAAAGTAGAATTAATGATACGAAATATAATTTGAAGAAAAACACTGCGCAGAAATAAATTCAGGATTTGGTGTCGGTGTCTGATACACAATTTGTCGCACATGCCATTAGCTTAAGATTTTAGCCAGCTGCTACACTAACCAACTATCAAGGCCATAGTTTAATCAGCCTCATCACCATCGTTTAGGTGAAGGTTTATTTGTTTCGCAAATTGTCTATACTGAGGCAAAAACAGCTAGTCGATTACCAAGATAAAAATGATTCTTTCTTGAACCGTTCTGTCTCATCAAAAGCAACAACAGGACAGTGAAAGAACGACAAATAACTGTTGACCGTTTTTTTTTTTTAATTACAAACTGGGATCATATTGCAGGAGTTTTGGACTCAACGTTACTAACACTAAAAAAACTTTATAAAAGTAGACTGCTCGAAATGGAAATATTACGGAAAAGAGAACTTACTGACCTACAGATTCCATACTGGTGGGATGATGATGAATCTGTGGTTTACGTGTTCAACGAGTCGAGTCAACTTTATGTACACTGCTCAAGTTTATAAATGTCGACGGTACCGGGCCCAGGATTGGGTCTGCAGCTTTGCGTCAATTATTTTCTAACGTTATGAAAGTAGAATTAATGATACGAAATATAATTTGAAGAAAAACACTGCGCAGAAATAAATTCAGGATTTGGTGTCGGTGTCTGATACACAATTTGTCACACATGCCATTAGCTTAAGATTTTAGCCAGCTGCTACACTAACCAACTATCAAGGCCATAGTTTAATCAGCCTCATCACCATCGTTTAGGTGAAGGTTTATTTGTTTCGCAAATTGTCTATACTGAGGCAAAAACAGCTAGTCGATTACCAAGATAAAAATGATTCTTTCTTGAACCGTTCTGTCTCATCAAAAGCAACAACAGGACAGAGAAAGAACGACAAATAACTGTTGACCGTTTGTTTTTGAATTACAAACTGGGATCATGTTGCAGGAGTTTTGGACTCAACGTTACTAACACTAAAAAAAAACTTTATAAAAGTAGACTGCTCGAAATGGAAATATTACGGAAAAGAGAACTTACTGACCTACAGATTCCATACTGGTGGGATGATGATGAATCTGTGGTTTACGTGTTCAACGAGTCGAGTCAACTTTATGTACACTGCTCAAGTTTATAAATGTCGACGGTACCGGGCCCAGGATTGGGTCTGCAGCTTTGCGTCAATTATTTTCTAACGTTATGAAAGTGGAATTAATGATACGAAATATAATTTGAAGAAAAACACTGCGCAGAAATAAATTCAGGATTTGGTGTCGGTGTCTGATTCACAATTTGTCACACATGCCATTAGCTTAAGATTTTAGCCAGCTGCTACACTAACCAACTATCAAGGCCATAGTTTAATCAGCCTCATCACCATCGTTTAGGTGAAGGTTTATTTGTTTCGCAAATTGTCTATACTGAGGCAAAAACAGCTAGTCGATTACCAAGATAAAAATGATTCTTTCTTGAACCGTTCTGTCTCATCAAAAGCAACAACAGGACAGAGAAAGAACGACAAATAACTGTTGACCGTTTGTTTTTGAATTACAAACTGGGATCATGTTGCAGGAGTTTTGGACTCAACGTTACTAACACTAAAAAAAACTTTATAAAAGTAGACTGCTCGAAATGGAAATATTACGGAAAAGAGAACTTACTGACCTACAGATTCCATACTGGTGGGATGATGATGAATCTGTGGTTTACGTGTTCAACGAGTCGAGTCAACTTTATGTACACTGCTCAAGTTTATAAATGTCGACGGTACCGGGCCCAGGATTGGGTCTGCAGCTTTGCGTCAATTATTTTCTAACGTTATGAAAGTAGAATTAATGATATGAAATATAATTTGAAGAAAAACACTGCGCATAAATAAATTCAGGATTTGGTGTCGGTGTCTGATACACAATTTGTCGCACATGCCATTAGCTTAAGATTTTAGCCAGCTGCTACACTAACCAACTATCAAGGCCATAGTTTAATCAGTCTAAGTGCTTTCAGCTCAAGAAAGCGATTATTGCCCCTGCATTGGTAAGTCTTTTTAAAATTTATTGTGTGACAAATCTCTAACCTATTGGAATACACATCAATATTACCCCCAAAATCCATCTCATTTGAATTGCGGGACAAAAGAATTTTTACCAAATGTTGGAACCATTTCTCAAAGTCACCAATTCGGGATATACTATAACCCACCCCCATTTATTAAAAATTTAATTAAATTTAATTTTTAAATTTTAAAAATTTCCTAAGTAGTACATTTTGCAAGCCAATGGTGCGATCTATATCAGCACACATTATTTTAGCATAATGGCTTGTGCAAAATTGTACTAATAACGCCGGAAATGTTTTGCTTGCGTTATAAAGAAACTGATAGCACATTTCGTTGTACTCTGTGAGAGTACAACAGCAGTTTTCTTTAAGAACTGCTGAAATAATAGCAAAACATACATCGGTTATGATGCGTTTGCAGATTGTGCAATTTTTTTTCCTTTTTTCCTTCCTTTTTTTCCTCAGCCTATATCATAGGCTGAGTGATTTGAAAGAACGGCATGTGCCATTCCATACGTTACACACATATCAGGAATGTGTGCTACTATAGAGTAAAGAAATATCCTCTATTTGGCTACTACTAGGGGTCTACTACTTATAACACATCCCGTGGCGTCCATGTGTAACGTATGGAAATTGAAGTTTTCTTGGAAAAATCGTATATGTTCAACATTCCATAGAAATACTTCCAATTTTGCAGATAAATGTTTTATGTAGGAACACCCATTTTTGAACATTATAAATGCATCAGTAAATGGATATTTATCCAAATCATCCCTAGCATTAAATTCGGACTTCAAACAAGTAGTAAGCTAGATTTCGATTAATCATTTGCTTATTACCAACAAGGTTCCTATCATTACTTGCAACTTTGAGCAAATTCTCCCTGTGCTCAAATGCTGTGAGGTGTCTAAGTGCTTTCTGCTCAAGAAAGCGATTATTGCCCCTGCATTGGTAAGTCTTTTTAAAATTTATTGTGTGACAAATCTCTAACCTATTGGAATACACATCAATATTACCCCCAAAATCACCATTAAATCTAAGCTTTGCGCAAGACGTATCATTGCAGTAAGCATATACAGAGACAGAATTTGACTTATTAATTCGGTTTGGTAATAGTGCGATTGTCGGTGGATTTATATACCCTTACAAAAAGGGTATATTCATCAACAACAGGATAGTGAAACAACGACTGCTGTTGCTACGGCTCACAAATAACTGTTGACCGTTTTTTTTTTTTTTTGAATTACAAACTGCGATCATGTTGCAGGAGTTTTGGACTCAACGTTACTAACACTAAAAAAAACTTTATAAAAGTAGATTGCTCGAAATGGAAATGATGGAAAAATTACTGACCTACAGATTCCATACTGGTGGGATGATGATGAATCTGTGGTTTACGTGTTCAACGAGTCGAGTCAACTCTATGTACACTGCTCAAGTTTTTAAATGCCGACGGTACCGGGCCCAGGATTGGGTCTGCAGCTTGGCGTCAATTATTTTCTAACGTTATGAAAGTAGAATTAATGATACGAAGTATAATTTGAAGAAAAACACTGCGCAGAAATAAATTCAGGATTTGGTGTCGGTGTCTGATACACAATTTGTCGCACATGCCATTAGCTTAAGATTTTAGCCAGCTGCTACACTAACCAACTATCAAGGCCATAGTTTAATCAGCCTCATCACCATCGTTTAGGTGAAGGTTTATTTGTTTCGCAAATTGTCTATACTGAGGCAAAAACAGCTAGTCGATTACCAAGATAAAAATGATTCTTTCTTGAACCGTTCTGTCTCATCAAAAGCAACAACAGGACAGTGAAAGAACGACAAATAACTGTTGACCGTTTGTTTTTGAATTACAAACTGGGATCATGTTGCAGGAGTTTTGGACTCAACGTTACTAACACTAAAAAAAACTTTTTAAAAGTAGATTGCTCGAAATGGAAATGATGGAAAAATTACGGAAATGAGAACTTACCGACCTACAGATTCCATACTGGTGGGATGATGATGAATCTGTGGTTTACGTGTTCAACGAGTCGAGTCAACTTTATGTACACTGCTCAAGTTTATAAATGTCGACGGTACCGGGCCCAGGATTGGGTCTGCAGCTTTGCGTCAATTATTTTCTAACGTTATGAAAGTAGAATTAATGATACGAAATATAATTTGAAGAAAAACACTGCGCAGAAATAAATTCAGGATTTGGTGTCGGTGTCTGATACACAATTTGTCGCACATGCCATTAGCTTAAGATTTTAGCCAGCTGCTACACTAACCAACTATCAAGGCCATAGTTTAATCAGCCTCATCACCATCGTTTAGGTGAAGGTTTATTTGTTTCGCAAATTGTCTATACTGAGGCAAAAACAGCTAGTCGATTACCAAGATAAAAATGATTCTTTCTTGAACCGTTCTGTCTCATCAAAAGCAACAACAGGACAGAGAAAGAACGACAAATAACTGTTGACCGTTTGTTTTTGAATTACAAACTGGGATCATGTTGCAGGAGTTTTGGACTCAACGTTACTAACACTAAAAAAAACTTTATAAAAGTAGATTGCTCGAAATGGAAATGATGGAAAAATTACGGAAAAGAGAACTTACCGACCTACAGATTCCATACTGGTGGGATGATGATGAATCTGTGGTTTACGTGTTCAACGAGTCGAGTCAACTTTATGTACACTGCTCAAGTTTATAAATGTCGACGGTACCGGGCCCAGGATTGGGTCTGCAGCTTTGCGTCAATTATTTTCTAACGTTATGAAAGTAGAATTAATGATACGAAATATAATTTGAAGAAAAACACTGCGCATAAATAAATTCAGGATTTGGTGTCGGTGTCTGATACACAATTTGTCGCACATGCCATTAGCTTAAGATTTTAGCCAGCTGCTACACTAACCAACTATCAAGGCCATAGTTTAATCAGCCTCATCACCATCGTTTAGGTGAAGGTTTATTTGTTTCGCAAATTGTCTATACTGAGGCAAAAACAGCTAGTCGATTACCAAGATAAAAATGATTCTTTCTTGAACCGTTCTGTCTCATCAAAAGCAACAACAGGACAGAGAAAGAACGACAAATAACTGTTGACCGTTTGTTTTTGAATTACAAACTGGGATCATGTTGCAGGAGTTTTGGACTCAACGTTACTAACACTAAAAAAAACTTTATAAAAGTAGACTGCTCGAAATGGAAATATTACGGAAAAGAGAACTTACTGACCTACAGATTCCATACTGGTGGGATGATGATGAATCTGTGGTTTACGTGTTCAACGAGTCGAGTCAACTTTATGTACACTGCTCAAGTTTATAAATGTCGACGGTACCGGGCCCAGGATTGGGTCTGCAGCTTTGCGTCAATTATTTTCTAACGTTATGAAAGTGGAATTAATGATACGAAATATAATTTGAAGAAAAACACTGCGCAGAAATAAATTCAGGATTTGGTGTCGGTGTCTGATTCACAATTTGTCACACATGCCATTAGCTTAAGATTTTAGCCAGCTGCTACACTAACCAACTATCAAGGCCATAGTTTAATCAGCCTCATCACCATCGTTTAGGTGAAGGTTTATTTGTTTCGCAAATTGTCTATACTGAGGCAAAAACAGCTAGTCGATTACCAAGATAAAAATGATTCTTTCTTGAACCGTTCTGTCTCATCAAAAGCAACAACAGGACAGAGAAAGAACGACAAATAACTGTTGACCGTTTGTTTTTGAATTACAAACTGGGATCATGTTGCAGGAGTTTTGGACTCAACGTTACTATCACTAAAAAAAACTTTATAAAAGTAGACTGCTCGAAATGGAAATATTACGGAAAAGAGAACTTACTGACCTACAGATTCCATACTGGTGGGATGATGATGAATCTGTGGTTTACGTGTTCAACGAGTCGAGTCAACTTTATGTACACTGCTCAAGTTTATAAATGTCGACGGTACCGGGCCCAGGATTGGGTCTGCAGCTTTGCGTCAATTATTTTCTAACGTTATGAAAGTAGAATTAATGATACGAAATATAATTTGAAGAAAAACACTGCGCATAAATAAATTCAGGATTTGGTGTCGGTGTCTGATACACAATTTGTCGCACATGCCATTAGCTTAAGATTTTAGCCAGCTGCTACACTAACCAACTATCAAGGCCATAGTTTAATCAGCCTCATCACCATCGTTTAGGTGAAGGTTTATTTGTTTCGCAAATTGTCTATACTGAGGCAAAAACAGCTAGTCGATTACCAAGATAAAAATGATTCTTTCTTGAACCGTTCTGTCTCATCAAAAGCAACAACAGGACAGAGAAAGAACGACAAATAACTGTTGACCGTTTGTTTTTGAATTACAAACTGGGATCATGTTGCAGGAGTTTTGGACTCAACGTTACTAACACTAAAAAAAACTTTATAAAAGTAGACTGCTCGAAATGGAAATATTACGGAAAAGAGAACTTACTGACCTACAGATTCCATACTGGTGGGATGATGATGAATCTGTGGTTTACGTGTTCAACGAGTCGAGTCAACTTTATGTACACTGCTCAAGTTTATAAATGTCGACGGTACCGGGCCCAGGATTGGGTCTGCAGCTTTGCGTCAATTATTTTCTAACGTTATGAAAGTGGAATTAATGATACGAAATATAATTTGAAGAAAAACACTGCGCAGAAATAAATTCAGGATTTGGTGTCGGTGTCTGATTCACAATTTGTCACACATGCCATTAGCTTAAGATTTTAGCCAGCTGCTACACTAACCAACTATCAAGGCCATAGTTTAATCAGCCTCATCACCATCGTTTAGGTGAAGGTTTATTTGTTTCGCAAATTGTCTATACTGAGGCAAAAACAGCTAGTCGATTACCAAGATAAAAATGATTCTTTCTTGAACCGTTCTGTCTCATCAAAAGCAACAACAGGACAGTGAAAGAACGACAAATAACTGTTGACCGTTTGTTTTTGAATTACAAACTGGGATCATGTTGCAGGAGTTTTGGACTCAACGTTACTAACACTAAAAAAAACTTTTTAAAAGTAGATTGCTCGAAATGGAAATGATGGAAAAATTACGGAAAAGAGAACTTACCGACCTACAGATTCCATACTGGTGGGATGATGATGAATCTGTGGTTTACGTGTTCAACGAGTCGAGTCAACTTTATGTACACTGCTCAAGTTTATAAATGTCGACGGTACCGGGCCCAGGATTGGGTCTGCAGCTTTGCGTCAATTATTTTCTAACGTTATGAAAGTAGAATTAATGATACGAAATATAATTTGAAGAAAAACACTGCGCAGAAATAAATTTAGGATTTGGTGTCGGTGTCTGATACGCAATTTGTCGCACATACCATTAAGCTAGTCGATTAACAAGATAAAAATGATTCTTTCTTGAACCGTTGTGTCTCATCAAAAGCAACAACAGGACAGTGAAAGAACGACTGCTGCTGCTATGGCTCACAAATAACTGTTGACCGTTTTTTTTTCTTGCGCTCTTGTTGCGAGCACAAGCGAAAAAGTCCATAGTCTCTCGCTCTCGCTCTGAGCAAAAGACTCTTGCTGTCTTCATTTATGTTTTCTGTTGAGTTCTTTTCATTGAGCACTTTGTAGGACGGTTTTTCAATGAGCAGTGCGTAAAGAGCGAAACAAGAAACGCTCGCAAGAGACTCAGCAAATGACCGATTGACCGAAAAACTCAACGCAAACGGTCTTCACATTTATTTTCGTTGTGGTGAAAAAGAAATAATATAATTTTTTTTAACAGAACAATGTAAATTTATATTCAAATATTTTTGGTTTTTTTTCTTATTCTATTTAGAAAACCATATTTTGTTAACAGGTTTCGACTCCATATTCCATTTAGAATATTAATATTAAGAAAGTGATATTAATTAATACTGACACTGACACAAGCAAATGCAGCTGCAGTCGTCGTTTGAAAAATTTACAAGTCGACTGAGTTGCAACTTGATGGCACCAGCAGTCTCGACAATAGTCGTGAGTAACTGTTGTCCAATTTACATACATACATATGTATGCTTTTTATTTTTAGATTATATTTGTTTCCTTGAACATAATATTTTCCTAAATTTTTGCTTAGTCTTATTTAAGCATCGGTATACCTGTACACACCTGTTCACTCTTTCAAGATGAAGAATCAGAATAAATAAATAAAAAAAAATCGGTATATATTAGATGTTTTTAATTTTCTGTGTCCCCAAGCAATTAAATGTTTTAGGTTTGAAATGATCAAAACCGAAATTAGACAAGCACCATCAACTTGCAACTCAGTCGACTTGATGCTGCTTCAACATAATCTAGCAAATGATGAAATAAATACAAGGTAGTCCCGTCGGCAAATCGTACGGTCCTACGGACAACTGAGAACTGATGACAAAGTCGAACGACAACTGAAATAAGACCTCGTCGTGAGCAGCGCTGCTGCCGACGAAACCACCTTTTACTTATTTCATCATGTTTTGGTCTATAGCTCGACGTGATTCGGGTGACTTCGGCTTCGCCAAATTTTTCCCTCTTTCCCTCTAATTCTGTTCTACGCTTCATTCATGCTCACTCTTTTCGTTAAATGCTGTGTGTTATGAGAGGCAATAGACCCTCAGACTCATACTCAGTCACTTAATTGTAGGCACGAACTCACACAATTCCATTCCATTGTTATTCCATGATGACTGAGACTTTGAGCCAAAAGTCCGAGAGCAAACGACTTTATTGTTCGTGCTTAACCGACGAGCATTTTTACCCGTTCGTTTCCGTTGCTTTTGCTCTGCGCATTCCCGGACCGTTCGCATTGAGCAACGATTCGAAAAGTCTTTTGCGCATGTATGAGTGTATGTAAAGTTTCGCGAGACAGAAAGAGACAAATTATTGAAAAATCGTCATTTGCGAGCAATGGAATGTACACATACGAGCCTACCCATCTCTATTTATACAAAGAAATGATTGGTCTTGAAATGAAATGATTGGAATGGAATTGTGTGAGTTCGTGACTACAATTAAGTGATTGAGTGTGAGTCTGAGGGCCTATTGCCTCTCATAACACACAGCATTGAAAGAAAAGAGTGAGAATGAATGAAGCGTAAAACAGAGTGAAAAATTTGGCGAAGTAAAAGGTGGTTCCGTCGGCAGCAGCGCTGCTCACGATGAGGTCTTATTTCAGTTATCGTTCGACTTAGCTGTCTCAGCTGTCGTTATACTCATTTCATCATGCATAGGACCGTACGATTTGCCGACGGGACCACCTTGTACTTATTTCATCATGCCTACAACTCTACCACTTTTTTGGTAACTCCAGTTTTGATAAACTTCAATAAGTTCGAAGTCTAGACAAATCTAAAAAAATTGAAATTTATATATCAAGTAGTTACAATTGTTGGGTTTTTTGTTGTACATTTTTGTTTCATATTTTGGAAAATCTAGTAGAGACGAGACCAAAAATAACTATTTGTTAAAAAAAATCTAAACAAAATTTATTGTTCAGATTAAAGATGAGTCTTTCCAATCTAAGTATCAGAGATCTGCAAAATTCACTTTTTTCTTAATTTACTCATACGGTAAAATTCTGACTCAATTCCACTCCCTGAACGAAAGTCAGCATTGAGTGAAAATCAGCTCATGCTGATGAGCATACGAATTGCGTAAATTGCACAGCCTTCGGTACACATTTCGGCTTATCCGAATAATCGTGCCATTCGGCTCAACCGATGAAACATTCATATGTACACGAACTCACTGCTGAGTTTATTCATGGTCAAAGTGTTACCGATCATTTGGGCGTATGTTGTTTCGGCTCAACATTGATTTAAATCAACGCGTATGAGTTTGTTCATGTGCTAAGTCAAGGAAATCAAAATACGTAATTTCACAACAGATTATACATATATTTTCATATTTAATGACAACGAAAAGAAAATTAACAAAAAAAATTAATGAAATAAAATAAAAAAATACTTCACACTCATGTACATATATATATATATATATATATACATATGTATGTATGTACATATATATATAGGAATACATATATATAAAAATAACATAAAAAAAGGAACACATTTTGACTTCATAAGTAAATTCCTATTAATACTTAATGCATAAATATAAAAATAACAAAAACATAACGGTAATGCATCTAAACGAGTTCAGTGACTTCGGCATCATGAGCTGATTTTCATTCAACGCTGATTTTCGTTCAGTGAGGTGAATTGAGTAAAAATTTGGGCGTATAAGTAAATCAAGGAAAAAAATCAATGGTGAGCCGAATAAACTCAGTAAGAAAAATATCAAAGAAGCTAACTTCGGCAATGCCGAAGTTTATATACCCTTGCAGTCCTTGGCAATAATTTTTTTACATTTTGAAGTTTCTTTCCTTGCAACTCAATTCATCAACACACAAACAAAACATTCAAATTATTTCTCTTTTTACTACAAATTTCTAAGCAAAGCACAACACGCATACACATACATACATACGTGTAGCGCTACGTCTGTGTGTGCGTATGCATGTGCTCTGTTTGATTTGCTGATGACGTAGAACCGATTTGTATTGACTGTAACTTGTGTTCTATTTATCCGATCAAACTCAAATTTCGGGATCTGAGATTTTATATCAAATTCTATTATATTGGTAAATTTCATGGGGATACTCCAATTTTTGCAAAAATTTTTGTTCTAGAGCTATATGATAGTAGTCCGATCCTCACAATTTTCATACTTTATTATCTCTCGGCTAAAAGTAGCGCAAATATGAAATTTCATTCCGATAGCCCTTAAGATGCCAGCGTGAAGTTGATTTGCACAGACGGGCGGACGGACGGACGGACAGACGGACATGGCTATATCGACTCAGCTTCTCATGCTGATCAAGAATATATATACTTTATGGGGTCGGAAACGTCTCCTTCTGTGCGTTACAAACATCTGACCCGACGACAAACATCTGACCCGACGACAACAACTACAACAATGACTTCAGCAATGAATAGACTTCTGAAAACAAATTACAGTGAACCAAAATATATCAACATAAATAGAACAGACAATAATACTTTTGAAAATGTGTCTCCTTTTGTGATAAAAAAAGTGATAGACTACGTTTGCAACGGAGAAGTCGAAATATGTAAAAAAAACAAGAATGGGAGCTCTACTTATAAAAACGAAAAATAATCTGCAAGCTGATAAATTACTCAAAATTACCACATTTAGTGATTTTCCCATATCAGTTTCGGAACATAAAACTCTTAATTTCTCCAAGGGAGTTATTTACTCCAACGATCTACTAAATATTGATGATGACACCATATTAAATGAACTAAAATCTCAAAATGTAACTGAAATACGGAAAATTCTAAAGACCGAAAACAACACAACTAAAGAAACTGGACTCATAATCATAACATTCGCTTCACTTACCCTCCCAAAGACTATCATGATCGGCTACGAACGAGTAAACATACGACCATATATTCCACTCCCTTTGAGATGTCGCAAATGTCTTAGACTAGGACACACAACATTCAAGTGCAATTCATTATCCAAATCGTGCTCTAATTGCTCTGCTGAAGAACACACTCTGGAAAACGAAACTTGCGACAAACCAAAATTTTGTATTAACTGCAAATACGACAGTCAAAACAATCACAGTCCATTTGACAAATCATGCCCAGCCTTTCTCAAACAAAAAGAATTAACTGCAATCAAAACTCTGGAAAAGGTAGACCACAAAACTGCAACACAAAAATACCATTCTCGTCATTCGCAACAATCTCTATACTCTACAACGGCTAAACAACAAACAGAACAAAACATCACTCAACTATCATCAACAACAAATTCAACTAATCAAACCCCTAGCCCAAAGAACGAACCTAATCCCATCAAGCACCAGCAGCAAAAAAGATCCACCACATCATACAGAGACATCGAATCACTCATGGACACCACACCAATCAACGACACACCATCCGCTTCAACACCGCAAATCAATTGCAGCCATCAATCCACTCTAACTGAAGACCTAAAACTAAGAATATATACAAGTAAACAAAACAACCTAACCAAAACCCTGAACTCAAAAGAACATATTGAATCAAAAACTAAAAAACTCAAGACTGCTTCACTGCACAACGGCAGTGAAGGTGTCTAAACACTACTAACAACTCAACTTTCTACAACTTAACACTAACACTTCTAGAGTAAGCAACCAATAAGCAACTAATACACATATGTTAAAAATAATCCAATGGAATTTAAACGGATATATGAATAACTATAACCAGTTACAGATTCTCATAAAAAACCACAATCCAAAAATCATATCCCTACAAGAAACCCACATTCACTCTACCCTTAACATTCCCATCCCCATCAACTATACCCTATATCACAGAAACACTGCTATAAACGGACATGGAGGCGTAGCTCTCCTTGTTCACAACAACATAACGCAAACCTTAACACATCCGCTTTTGACTCCATCGCAGTGACAATCCATTCCAAAATCAAGTTTACTATTGTCTCATCATATATACCTCCCACTAAACATTCAAAATTCAAAATTTGAGAGACCTGTACGGCACTACACAAACACGCTTATTAATAACTGGGGACTTTAATAGCTGGCATAGAAGCTGGGGGTCCCGAACCAACAATAGTAGATGCAATACTATTTTCAAATTTATTAATCAAACCTCACTAATCACACTAAATAACGGCTCACCAACCCATTTTACTACTCACCACACATTCACGCACATAGACCTCACTATCGCTTCACCTATCCTATCACTCAATGCAGACTGGTATACATGCAACTCCTTATCAGGCAGCGACCACTATCCAATCTATATAAGCCTTTTCGACCGTAACAATATCAATAATGCTATAGCTAAACCAATATTTAAATTGGATAAAGCCAACTGGGCACTTTTCCAAACACTTACAGAGAGATTTTCCACCCAAACCCCCCACAGCTTAAATATACACAAAGAAACAGCCAACTTAATCAAAACCAGAGGGCCGGGGCTAACTTCGACCGCGTCAAAGTTTGTATACCCTTGCAAGTTTGTTAGTAACTCTTTTATCTAAACTAATTGTTTTATCTAAAAAGGGTGATGTTTGCGAAAGAACGGCCTTCAATCTTAGCATAGGATATAACGAACTTTCTGATGAAAGTCACTTTTTTCCACCGATCCTTCCTATGGGAGCTATATGATATAGTTACCCGATCTTTACCAAATTCGGCACAGTCATTAACAGATATATTAAACTGACAAATGTTAAATTTGAAAGCAATCGCATCAAAAGTAACGAAGTTATTGACAAAAGTCACTGTTTTTGACCGATCGTTCCTATGGGAGCTATATGATATAGTCACCCGATCTTGATAAAATTTGGCACAGTGGTTTATAGTTACAATAAACTTACTTATATTAAATTTCAACACAATACGACAATAGCTTAAAAAGTAACGAAGTTATTGAGAAAAGTCACTGTTCGTGACTTTGCCGTTTGTATGGGAGCTATATGATATAGTCACCCGATCTTGATCATATTTGACACAATTATTAATAAGAACGCAAAACTGACCAATACCAACTTTTATGGCAATTGCTTATAAAATAACGAAGTTATTGAGAAAAGTCACTGTTCGTGACTTTGCCGTTTGTATGGGAGCTATATGATATAGTGGTCCGATCCGACTGAATCCGAGATATACAAACCCTGCAGTATATACAAGCCTACGTGCAAAATTTCAGCTCTGTAGCTCTTACGGTCTAGCAGGAGTTCGCATCGATCCAGACGGACGGGCGGACATGGTTATTTGAACTCGTCTCGTCGTGCTGATCAAGAATATATATACTTTATATGGTCGGAGATGCTTCCTTCTATGCGTTGCACACTTCTGACCAAAATTAATATACCCTTTTTGCAAGGGTATAATAATTATTCACGCGGCTAACCAATCTATCCCCCAATAGCATAGAAACCATAGGAGAAAAACTGTACCTTGGTGGGACAGAAAACTCCAGCAATTAAAAGACCAAAAACTCACAGCATGGAATACCTTAAAAAGAAACATTAATACGACAAACATTCTTATCTACAAAAAAGCTAATGCCCTACTTAAACGCGAAATAAAGATCGCAAAGCGAGTGTCAGTATCAAACTTCACATCCGAAATAAATCCAAACTCTTCCACCTCCAAAATATGGTCAAATGTAAACCGATTCTGTGGTTTAAAAACCAGACATGACATTCACTGTCTCACCAACCCCAGCGACTCCACTCAAAACATAACAGACAAAAGCGAAATTGCCAATACATTATGTTCCGTTTGGTCAAATTCAGCACGTAATTCCGATTTTCACACAACTTTCAATCAACACAAGGCAAACGTTAACACTAATATGATTCACATGTCATCTCCCATAGCCCAAAGCGTAGAAACAGACATCACCATGATTGAACTGCTAGCGACACTCAATCAGTTGAAAGGAAAAACTCCAGGCAGAGATCGAATAAGTTACCAAATGCTGCCTATGTTACTGCTAAGAATTCTAAACCTCTATAACAGCATCCTTAATACCCATATCCCCCAACAATTTAAAATCAGTACCGTCATACCTATCCTCAAGCCAAACACAGATAAAACCTCCACCAATTCTTACCGCCCCATCTCGCTCAATCCATTCCCTAGCTCTGCTAGATTACCAGATCACTTCCTCTTTATCAAAATGTAACCACATCTCGATCATCTCATTAGACTTCACTAAGGCCTTCGACAGAGTGGGTATCCACTCCATCTTAGACGAACTAGTTGAATGGAAAACTGGTCCCAAAATCACTAAGTACATTTGCAATTTCTTATGCAACAGAAAAATAACTGTCCTCAACAACAAAACGTACTCCAATACACGTCCATTAGAAAACGGGATTCCGCAGGGCTCCCCTTTGTCAGTCATACTCTTCGCTATAGCCTTCAACAAGCTTAACAAAATAATTGCCCAACATAAGGAACTTAGCTTTAACGCCTATGCTGATGACTATACAATTGTTTCTAAATTAAAAAAGAATCAGTCTCTCTTGAATATCGACTCACTCTTTGTAAACATTAAGGATTGGTGCACTTACTCCGGTGCTTCTCTCTCAGTGGAAAAATGCAAACACCTACACATTTGCAGGAAAAAGAAGTGAAACTTCGTACTGCAATCCACCAGCTTCCACTTACAAAATGTATCCGCCCTCAAAATACTAGGCATTACCATAGCAAAAAACTACAAATGGAACATTCACATAGACAATTTATCTGTTCAACTTGCAAAACGGCTGAATATAATTAAATGCCTATCTAACAACAAATTCAGCTGCAATGTAAACACTGTTATTTATGTCATTAAATGCGTAATAATGTCAAAGATCGATTTTGGCATACACTTGTATGGATATGCACCAAAATCAGTATTAAGCAAACTCAAAACAATTTACCACTCAGCCATTAGACTTGCCTTCAATGCATTCCACACTACTCCAATTAACAATTTATTATATGAAGCAAATATATTGCCAATAGAATACAGGACGTTACACGCAATTCAAAAAAACTTTAAAATCATTTTAAATTCCAAGAATTCACAGCTGGAAAACATTTACAAAAAAATCGTAAAATCAAAAAAAATACCAAAACTACCTTCTTCGCTATTTCACACAATAAAACAATGCAGAGAACTTAATATCGAAATATCCCCCGTTACATATAAATCAGAAAACAAACCTAGCTGGCTATACAATTACAGAAACATAATAAACACCGAACTACACACTTCACTTAAATCAGACACACCAGCCTCAATATACCAACAAAAATTCAAAGACATAAATTCTACTTCGAACAGAAAACTGCTGTACACTGACGGTTCCAAAACCATAGACGGTTTAACATACGCTGTAGCAACGGAAAACTCCGTAATCTCCCAGCAGATACTACCCGACTACACCTCTATCTTCACAGCCGAAATCGCGGCCATTCTTGCAGCCTGCATATATGCAAGCAATCAAAGAGGCAAATTCACCATCTGTTCCGACTCCCTTTCCGCAATACAAGCAATAAAGAACACCAATAGACAGAGCTACTATACCACACGCATTAGGAACATATTAAACAAATACGAAAATAACAAAATATCACTGCTTTGGGTTCCCGGTCACAGCGGAATAACAGGGAACGAGACCGCTGAGGAAGCAGCCAAAAACGCCAAAATATTCCCTCTCATTATGGAAAATACTCATAACCCCACGGATATCCTAAACTTCCTAAAACAAAACACAAAGACATACAAGGAACTAATATTCACTAATACATCGCAACACTACAAGAACATTTCCCAAGACAAAACGACAACAACTAACATCTCTCGAACTGATATATTGAAATTTACCAGAATCAGACTGTGACACACAAATATAACCCACAGCCATATCCTTAAGAAGTCCCCTCCTCCAATATGTACACACTGCAACGCACCAATCAACATTTCTCATATACTTATTGATTGCCCGTTATATCAATAGGAGAGATCAAAATTTCTTAAACCAACAATAAAATAAATGAACGAAGTAAGTCTTCTCGCCGACTTAGGTATACCATACACCAGTAAAACAAATATTTCAAATTTGTAATAACAAATGCATTTGCCTATTTTAAAAAATTCTGTTCACATGCTTTTACAAGCAAATCTTAGTAGCTCCCTCACTCAAGCATAGGTGCTCGTATGCTTGAGTGAGGAAGATACTAAGATTTGCTTGTAAAAGCATGTGAACAGAACTAGCGCCCTCACACGCCAACGGGCGACTCCGGCCTTATAGAAAAACGTTTATATGCATAACTTGGCTATTTTTTGTCCGATTTTGATCAAATTTGGTATTTTGCTGGGTATTAGTATCAAATTCAAGTGGGCCAAATTTGGTTCCACAAGGTAAAAAATTACGGGAGATAATCGAGTTTTTCAAATTTCGGGGTCGGAAAGGGGCGTGGCAAAATCTTTATACTTACAAAATGTGCGTTAAACGTTTTTTTTAATTTCGGGGGGCGGAAAGGGGCGTGGCAAAAATTTGAAATAAACTTGATCACTCTACATAATACATGAGCCTACATACCAAAGTCTCCGAGATCTAGGTGTTCATACGGACAGACGGACGGACATGGCTAGATCGACTCGGCTGTTGATACTGATCAAGAATATATATACTTTATGGGGTCGGAAAAGCTTCCTTCTGCCTGTTACATACATTTTGGCGACGTTAATATACCATTTCACCCTATGGGTGTATGGTATAATCAACGTTTTAAAAGCGGTTAAGCTCTTGGACCTTAGTTTTAATTTCTGCTTAAATTCCAGCAAATTTTTCGTCTCAATATTTAGTTCTAAAGTTGACTCAAATAGTTTGCTAAGTTGATGGACAGAAGCTAATACTTGTATTTTGCTTTCTGCGTTCCGAACTCACCAGCGAATCTAAAGACGTCATAAAAGTGAAAGGATAGATTTTGAAACAGAGATTTCTTATTCTTTGAAAATTCAATATTTGCGAGTTTCATTGACTTCATCTAAATGTTGTAATGCGGCCTCACGATTGGGAGCCAAATAATATAATAATGACATAATTATAACTCTGAGGGGTAACGTATAGTCTTGGCTGGTCATGAAGCAGCTGGATATCGGCTGGCACTCTGTAGATTTCCGGCACTATCTCGTCGAAAAGGGAGTGTAGTTCTGCCGAAAACCAGTTACCACAATTATTTATTTCTTCGTCGAGCTGCCTGCTTTTCTTATTATTCTACTATTAAAATTGAGCGTGCATGCGACAAGAGAGAGTATAAAAAAAATCAAAGATAAAAAATGAAGTAAGTAAGTCGTCTCGCCGACTTAGGTATACCATACACCAGTTAAACAAATATTTCAAATTTGTAATAACAAATGCATTTGCCTATTTAAAAAAAATTCTGTTCACATGCTTTTTACAAGCATATCTTAGTATCTCACTCATATGAGCACCTTAGCGGCACCACCCGCCAACGGCCAACTCCGGCCTTATGGAAAAACGTTTATATATATTATATAACTTGGCTATTGTTTGTCCGATTTTGATCAAATTTTGTATTTTGCTGGGTATTAGTATCAAATTCAAGTGTGCCAAATTTGATTCCACAAGGTTAAAAATTACGGGAGATAATCGATTTTTCCAAAGTTCGGGGGCGGAAAGGGGCGTGGCAAAATCTTTATACATACAAAATGTGCGCATTTACTAAGCAAATATACATACTGAATAGGGATTTAGAACCACAACTAAAAAACCCAATCTTCATTCGTTGAATTCAAAATATGAACTGATTTTATTTACAAAAGTACGGAGTTTATATAGGATTATCTTAGGCTCTAGTAGGTAACAATTGTTCTTAGAAGATCTTATTCTAGACTCACACCCTCGCATTTGGGGGTTGAAAAATAATTATTTTGGGCACGGCGTCGGCCACTTGACATCCTGTCGTTATGATCTTTTGGGTTAGTTTAGATTTTCAAGTGTTTTTTTCCCACACCGCGTGTGGCAGATTGTATTTCTAGTCATATGCTAGGTTAGTTGTTTGGTACAAAGGTACAGTTATATTGTATTTTCTTTAGTGCATCTGATTTGGTGAAGCCAGTTCAGATGAACACGATGTTTATTCTTAAACATTCTGCAAAGGGGCGCCAAATGTGGCGTTTTGGAATTTGGGTTTAATCTTAGGTTGTCTTATACAAATTATTATTAATATTAAAATTAGTAAGATAACTAAAATTAAGGAAGCATGACCGGTTGCATGATGGAAGTTTAACCCTAGTAATTCAATATGATGTTCCTTTAATGATTGTAACTGGCTTCCTATTTTCTCCAACTCTGCCGAATGGTTTACTATGTTTGCTTCTCCTGAATTCCATGATATATTTGCTATGTTGCTAATATCACCTACGTGCGAATTTTTAATAGCTATGTACGACTCTGACTGAACGCTATGATGAGCTACTAAAATTTTATCTTCTGCCCTAGCTGTGCAGCCTGATCTGAGGCTCAAAATTCCTTGTTCTGGTATATCCAGCACCTCCTGTTGTTCGTTACCGCATTGGACTCTGGTCTTAGTTCTAG
Source organism: Drosophila paulistorum (assembly GCA_018152135.1). Classification (NCBI taxonomy): domain Eukaryota; kingdom Metazoa; phylum Arthropoda; class Insecta; order Diptera; family Drosophilidae; genus Drosophila; species Drosophila paulistorum. The sequence continues at coordinate 1,385,078 of JAECXG010000811.1, read as the reverse complement.
GCGGTACCTTGAATAACCAACTGCTGCTGCTATCTAATTCTACCCAGTAAGATCTTGTCTCCACAATCGTTGTGTATAAGCAGCTAGGTTTGTTATTCTGTTTAAAGGGTGTGAGCTCGCAGGCATTATCATTGGCACTACTCCATGGCCAACTTCCTTCACATGTTCTCCTGTTTGACTGCCAGCTCCGACATCTTTGCATAGCTGATTCAGACATAAAATACGAGTCTATTTCAAAATTATATATTAAGTACTGGCTTTCTATATGGACCATTACCATTTGATTATTATTTAATCGTACAGGTACAACAACAAAACGTACTCCAATACACGTCCATTAGAAAACGGGATTCCGCAGGGCTCCCCTTTGTCAGTCATACTCTTCGCTATAGCCTTCAACAAGCTTAACAAAATAATTGCCCAACATAAGGAACTTAGCTTTAACGCCTATGCTGATGACTATACAATTGTTTCTAAATTAAAAAAGAATCAGTCTCTCTTGAATATCGACTCACTCTTTGTAAACATTAAGGATTGGTGCACTTACTCCGGTGCTTCTCTCTCAGTGGAAAAATGCAAACACCTACACATTTGCAGGAAAAAGAAGTGAAACTTCGTACTGCAATCCACCAGCTTCCACTTACAAAATGTATCCGCCCTCAAAATACTAGGCATTACCATAGCAAAAAACTACAAATGGAACATTCACATAGACAATTTATCTGTTCAACTTGCAAAACGGCTGAATATAATTAAATGCCTATCTAACAACAAATTCAGCTGCAATGTAAACACTGTTATTTATGTCATTAAATGCGTAATAATGTCAAAGATCGATTTTGGCATACACTTGTATGGATATGCACCAAAATCAGTATTAAGCAAACTCAAAACAATTTACCACTCAGCCATTAGACTTGCCTTCAATGCATTCCACACTACTCCAATTAACAATTTATTATATGAAGCAAATATATTGCCAATAGAATACAGGACGTTACACGCAATTCAAAAAAACTTTAAAATCATTTTAAATTCCAAGAATTCACAGCTGGAAAACATTTACAAAAAAATCGTAAAATCAAAAAAAAATACCAAAACTACCTTCTTCGCTATTTCACACAATAAAACAATGCAGAGAACTTAATATCGAAATATCCCCCGTTACATATAAATCAGAAAACAAACCTAGCTGGCTATACAATTACAGAAACATAATAAACACCGAACTACACACTTCACTTAAATCAGACACACCAGCCTCAATATACCAACAAAAATTCAAAGACATAAATTCTACTTCGAACAGAAAACTGCTGTACACTGACGGTTCCAAAACCATAGACGGTTTAACATACGCTGTAGCAACGGAAAACTCCGTAATCTCCCAGCAGATACTACCCGACTACACCTCTATCTTCACAGCCGAAATCGCGGCCATTCTTGCAGCCTGCATATATGCAAGCAATCAAAGAGGCAAATTCACCATCTGTTCCGACTCCCTTTCCGCAATACAAGCAATAAAGAACACCAATAGACAGAGCTACTATACCACACGCATTAGGAACATATTAAACAAATACGAAAATAACAAAATATCACTGCTTTGGGTTCCCGGTCACAGCGGAATAACAGGGAACGAGACCGCTGAGGAAGCAGCCAAAAACGCCAAAATATTCCCTCTCATTATGGAAAATACTCATAACCCCACGGATATCCTAAACTTCCTAAAACAAAACACAAAGACATACAAGGAACTAATATTCACTAATACATCGCAACACTACAAGAACATTTCCCAAGACAAAACGACAACAACTAACATCTCTCGAACTGATATATTGAAATTTACCAGAATCAGACTGTGACACACAAATATAACCCACAGCCATATCCTTAAGAAGTCCCCTCCTCCAATATGTACACACTGCAACGCACCAATCAACATTTCTCATATACTTATTGATTGCCCGTTATATCAATAGGAGAGATCAAAATTTCTTAAACCAACAATAAAATAAATGAACGAAGTAAGTCTTCTCGCCGACTTAGGTATACCATACACCAGTAAAACAAATATTTCAAATTTGTAATAACAAATGCATTTGCCTATTTTAAAAAAATTCTGTTCACATGCTTTTACAAGCAAATCTTAGTAGCTCCCTCACTCAAGCATAGGTGCTCGTATGCTTGAGTGAGGAAGATACTAAGATTTGCTTGTAAAAGCATGTGAACAGAACTAGCGCCCTCACACGCCAACGGGCGACTCCGGCCTTATAGAAAAACGTTTATATGCATAACTTGGCTATTTTTTGTCCGATTTTGATCAAATTTGGTATTTTGCTGGGTATTAGTATCAAATTCAAGTGGGCCAAATTTGGTTCCACAAGGTAAAAAATTACGGGAGATAATCGAGTTTTTCAAATTTCGGGGTCGGAAAGGGGCGTGGCAAAATCTTTATACTTACAAAATGTGCGTTAAACGTTTTTTTTTAATTTCGGGGGCGGAAAGGGGCGTGGCAAAAATTTGAAATAAACTTGATCACTCTACATAATACATGAGCCTACATACCAAAGTCTCCGAGATCTAGGTGTTCATACGGACAGACGGACGGACATGGCTAGATCGACTCGGCTGTTGATACTGATCAAGAATATATATACTTTATGGGGTCGGAAAAGCTTCCTTCTGCCTGTTACATACATTTTGGCGACGTTAATATACCATTTCACCCTATGGGTGTATGGTATAATCAACGTTTTAAAAGCGGTTAAGCTCTTGGACCTTAGTTTTAATTTCTGCTTAAATTCCAGCAAATTTTTCGTCTCAATATTTAGTTCTAAAGTTGACTCAAATAGTTTGCTAAGTTGATGGACAGAAGCTAATACTTGTATTTTGCTTTCTGCGTTCCGAACTCACCAGCGAATCTAAAGACGTCATAAAAGTGAAAGGATAGATTTTGAAACAGAGATTTCTTATTCTTTGAAAATTCAATATTTGCGAGTTTCATTGACTTCATCTAAATGTTGTAATGCGGCCTCACGATTGGGAGCCAAATAATATAATAATGACATAATTATAACTCTGAGGGGTAACGTATAGTCTTGGCTGGTCATGAAGCAGCTGGATATCGGCTGGCACTCTGTAGATTTCCGGCACTATCTCGTCGAAAAGGGAGTGTAGTTCTGCCGAAAACCAGTTACCACAATTATTTATTTCTTCGTCGAGCTGCCTGCTTTTCTTATTATTCTACTATTAAAATTGAGCGTGCATGCGACAAGAGAGAGTATAAAAAAAATCAAAGATAAAAAATGAAGTAAGTAAGTCGTCTCGCCGACTTAGGTATACCATACACCAGTTAAACAAATATTTCAAATTTGTAATAACAAATGCATTTGCCTATTTAAAAAAAATTCTGTTCACATGCTTTTTACAAGCATATCTTAGTATCTCACTCATATGAGCACCTTAGCGGCACCACCCGCCAACGGCCAACTCCGGCCTTATGGAAAAACGTTTATATATATTATATAACTTGGCTATTGTTTGTCCGATTTTGATCAAATTTTGTATTTTGCTGGGTATTAGTATCAAATTCAAGTGTGCCAAATTTGATTCCACAAGGTTAAAAATTACGGGAGATAATCGATTTTTCCAAAGTTCGGGGGCGGAAAGGGGCGTGGCAAAATCTTTATACATACAAAATGTGCGCATTTACTAAGCAAATATACATACTGAATAGGGATTTAGAACCACAACTAAAAAACCCAATCTTCATTCGTTGAATTCAAAATATGAACTGATTTTATTTACAAAAGTACGGAGTTTATATAGGATTATCTTAGGCTCTAGTAGGTAACAATTGTTCTTAGAAGATCTTATTCTAGACTCACACCCTCGCATTTGGGGGTTGAAAAATAATTATTTTGGGCACGGCGTCGGCCACTTGACATCCTGTCGTTATGATCTTTTGGGTTAGTTTAGATTTTCAAGTGTTTTTTTCCCACACCGCGTGTGGCAGATTGTATTTCTAGTCATATGCTAGGTTAGTTGTTTGGTACAAAGGTACAGTTATATTGTATTTTCTTTAGTGCATCTGATTTGGTGAAGCCAGTTCAGATGAACACGATGTTTATTCTTAAACATTCTGCAAAGGGGCGCCAAATGTGGCGTTTTGGAATTTGGGTTTAATCTTAGGTTGTCTTATACAAATTATTATTAATATTAAAATTAGTAAGATAACTAAAATTAAGGAAGCATGACCGGTTGCATGATGGAAGTTTAACCCTAGTAATTCAATATGATGTTCCTTTAATGATTGTAACTGGCTTCCTATTTTCTCCAACTCTGCCGAATGGTTTACTATGTTTGCTTCTCCTGAATTCCATGATATATTTGCTATGTTGCTAATATCGCCTACGTGCGAATTTTTAATAGCTATGTACGACTCTGACTGAACGCTATGATGAGCTACTAAAATTTTATCTTCTGCCCTAGCTGTGCAGCCTGATCTGAGGCTCAAAATTCCTTGTTCTGGTATATCCAGCACCTCCTGTTGTTCGTTACCGCATTGGACTCTGGTCTTAGTTCTAGGCGGTACCTTGAATAACCAACTGCTGCTGCTATCTAATTCTACCCAGTAAGATCTTGTCTCCACAATCGTTGTGTATAAGCAGCTAGGTTTGTTATTCTGTTTAAAGGGTGTGAGCTCGCAGGCATTATCATTGGCACTACTCCATGGCCAACTTCCTTCACATGTTCTCCTGTTTGACTGCCAGCTCCGACATCTTTGCATAGCTGATTCAGACATAAAATACGAGTCTATTTCAAAATTATATATTAAGTACTGGCTTTCTATATGGACCATTACCATTTGATTATTATTTAATCGTACAGGTACTGGAATAACTTTATAGAGAAAAGACGGATGTCTACCAAAAAGTGGTATTTTTGCATTTATAATTATTTTTCTGTCAATAAAAATACCCTTAGCTGTCAACAGAGTATATATTTCTTTTAACTCAGTGCCTGTCCTTTTACCTGGTAGTACTAATGCTTCGGACAACTTGTCCTTTATTTTTGTTATTTCCAATTTCATTTGACTTGGTTTTAAAATATTAGGGTTCAACCTACCATGGTTAATGTCTATTAAAAGATTTATAATTCCTGTCCGAATTTTTTTCACATTCATCAACTACGGAACTTAATTGCCTTACAATCATGAAGAACTGAATGGATTCTCTATATACGTAATAGCTTTCTTTAAGTAATTCTGTCATATTTTCAATCCGGTTGTTCATGTTGCGAAAATTGTCATTTAATTCATGTATAGTTGTCTTAAGAATGTTTGCCGTGGAGTCTACTATCGATGTCTGCTTTTCTTCTAAGTGTTTCAAGTTTTGCTGATTTGTAAGTAAACTTTTCATGTTTTCTTCCATTTGTACTCTGTCATCCGCATCCATGATGCCAAATAATATATGGTACAGTGAACCCATGAATTCAAACGGTGCACGCTTGCTTCTTGGTTTATTTTGACTCATGAACAATCTATTATTTTCTTCGATTTCCGTAATTCGTTTTACAGTGCTGTTTAGTAAAAAATGGCACTGGTCTTCGAAATTATAAAACTTTTGACATAAATCCCTCATTTTAGGAATCATTTTGTCACCTTGACTAAGCATTTCAAAATATGCCGACATGTCATAGTATATTACCAGATCCCATGAGGACGCTACCACTTCCACTTCACCCATTGGATCTAAGTACAACGCGGCTGTTGCGTTTAGTTCTTTTACCGTAATTTTTGGTTGATTATCTTTAGTGCTTGCTGCATTCGAAAGTTGACAAAGCAGCATCAACATTGCTAATATCATTACGGTTCCTACTTTGGAAAGATGACCGAATCTGGTACTTTTCCGATATTGATTCTCCTCAACGTTTTCGGATGATTTTACCCCAACAAGTGGACAGATTTTATTTATAGGTCTTGTAATTGACCCTTCCTGCAATTTGACTTTTACCACTCTTACTTTATCGTCCCTGCCTTTGTGAATTTCTTCAATCTTGCCCAGAGGCCACCTAGCTGGGTGACAATTTTCATCTTTAATCAGTACGACCTGTCCATTTTCTAAATTTTCTGTGGTTTGTCGCCACTTGTTCCTTTGCTGGAGAGTATATAGATACTCGTCTTTCCATTTCAACCAGAAATCCTTTTTCATTTTCTGAATTAATTTCCATCTGTCTAAATTTCCAATTTTTTCCTCTGATATGGACTCGGCTGCTTCTAATGTTGGTCTTCCAATTAGGAAATGACCGGGAGTTAACACTTCGTTGTTGTCCATATCTTCACCTGTCGTATACAACGGCCGTGAATTTAGTACCGCTTCTATCTGGCACAATAAAGTGGCCAATTCTTCATATGTAAGGTTATTATCTCCTATTACTCTTTTTAAATGATACTTGACCGATTTTACTCCAGCTTCCCAAATACCTCCGAAGTGAGGTCCTGCCGGGGGGCTAAAATGCCAGCTGATCTGTTCTCGCTCTAGAACAGGGGCAACCTGTACGTTATCTTGAACTGCTTTTTTGAAGTCTCTATCGAGCATTCTAGCCGCGCCCACAAAATTTGTACCATTATCGGAATATATGTTAGCGCATTTACCCCGTCTCGCAACAAATCTTCGAAATGCTGCTAGGAAGGCATCAGTTGTCAAGTCACTAACAACTTCTAAATGAATTGCCTTAGTTGACAAGCACACGAATACTGCTATGTACCCTTTGAATGTTTTTTGTCCCCGGGTTTTTGAGCATCTTATGTGATATGGACCGGCAAAATCAATTCCCGTGTTATTAAATGGAGGTGACACCGTTACCCTGTTTTTGGGTAGGTTACCCATAATTTGCTCCGCAGTTACTTGGCGGTATCTGGCACAAGTGACGCATTCCCTCAGGTATTTTTTAAGTGCGTTTCTTAAACCGAAAATCCAGAATTTCCTTTGAATTTGGTTTCTCATAAGATTAATTCCTCCATGTAAGGTTTCCTTATGAGCATCTTTAATCAAAAGCATTGTTAAATGTGACTTATCTAAGATCACTGGATGTTTAGTATTAAAGCATATATTGGCATTTTGTAATCGTCCCCCCACGCGTAATATTCCATCGTTATCTAAAAATGGATGTAGGCTTAGAATTTTGCTTTTCATATCAATTTGTTTGCTCTGAGTAAGATATGATATCTCTCTGCTAAATTGACGTGCCTGTTGGTGTTTAATAATCAGATTTTTAGCATTCTTAAGCTCATCGACGGTTAAATATGACGGATACACTTTCTCTCTTTTTCTAATGCTAATAAACCTTAATACATATGCGGTTATTCTGACTATCTTATTCATACAGGAATACTTTTCAATTAGTTCCTGTATAATACTATTTTCTGTATTTAACACTGCGGTATTTACCATAATCTTGTCAGCACCCGTTTTTTCTCTAGGCCATTTTTCTTTTGACTTACTGAGCCATTTTGGCCCATTCCACCATAAGTTACAAATTTTTAATTTAGTTGGACAAATCCCTCTTGAAGCTACGTCTGCAGGGTTATCCTCAGAATTTACATGGTTCCATGTTATTGCTTTTTTATTTCGGATATCTTCTATGCGGCGCCTTACGAATTTCTCCTTACTAGTACCGTTTTGTATCCAGCATAGTGTTATAGTAGAGTCGCTCCAAGCATATGTTTCAGCTGGAACAGCAATATTTTGCTGGACTCTTTGTAGTAATTGTGATAACAAGTGTGCTGCACATAACTCCAACTTCGGAATAGTCTTTCTATTTTTTATAGGATTGACTTTGCTTTTACTGGCTATTAAGGTAACTGTCTCACCTATTTTGGCATATACCACCGCTGCGTAGGCCTTTTCTGAAGCGTCAGCAAAACCATGAATCTGTAACAACATATTAGGCTGTGTCTTGATCCATCGTGGTAATCTGATTTCTTCCAAGCACACTAAATTGTCCCTGAAGGATTTCCATTCTGTTGTATCTTTATCGGACAACTCTTGATCCCAATTTTGTTCTGCTAACCACAATTTCTGCATGAACAATTTTCCTATTACCGTAACTGGTGCTAGCCAACCTAGCGGATCATATATCTTGGCTAGTGTGGATAGAACTACTCTTTTATTCATTTTTTTGTTCTTGTCACAGTGTACCTTAAACTTAAATTCGTCTTTAAATGGTTCCCACTGCAACCCTAAGGTTTTAATTGCTTCGTTCTCGTCTATTTTTATACCCTTGCAAAAAGGGTATATTAATTTTGGTCAGAAGTGTGCAACGCATAGAACGAAGCATCTCCGACCATATAAAGTATATATATTCTTGATCAGCACGACGAGACGAGTTCAAATAGCTATGTCCGTCCGTCCGTCCGTCCGTCCGTCCGTCCGTCCGTCCGTCTGGATCGATGCGAACTCCTCCTAGACCGTTAGAGCTACAGAGCTGAAATTTTGCACGTAGGCTTGTATATACTGCAGGGTTTGTATATCTCAGATTCAGCCGGATCGGACCACTATATCATATAGCTCCCATACAAACGTCAAAGTCACGAACAGTGACTTTTCTCGATAACTTCGTTACTTTTTAAGCAATTGTCGTGAAATTTAATATAAGTAAGTTTATTGTAACTATAAACAACTGTGCCAAATTTGGTCAAGATCGGGTGACTATATAATATACCTCCCATAGGAACGATCCGTCGAAAACAGTGACTTTTGTCAATAACTTCGTTACTTTTAATGCCTTTGCTTTCAAATTAAACATTTGACAGTTAAATATATCTGTTAATGACTGTGCCGAATTTGGTAAAGATCGGGTAACTATATCATATAGCTCCCATAGGAACGATCGGTGGAAAACAGTGACTTTCATCAGAAAGTTCGTTATATCCTATGCTAAGATTGAACGCCGTTCTTTCGCAAACATTACGCTTTTTAGATAAAACAGTTAGTTTAGATAAAAGAGTTACTAAAAAACTTGCAAGGGTATACAAACTTTGACGCGGTCGAAGTTAGCCCCGGCCCTCTGGTTAGTACTTTATTATCGCCTGTATCAATTACCCCTTCAACAATTTCGGATCTATTCGAAATCCATTTTCTTAAATTCATACCTGCCTTTTCCAACTCTCTGGAAACCTGCTGAACTTTGTGTTTTGATTCTTGTAAGGTATCACCTCCTGTCATTAAATCATCCATGTAGAATTCATCTCGGATAATTTCACTAATCATTTTATCTTTGCATTTGTTTGCTATTTCCTTAAGCACCCTTGTAGCTAAATAAGGTGCTGATGCAGTACCGTACGTTACTGTTGTCAATTTATAATTTCTTAATTTTTTCTGTGGTGAATTCCTCCACAAAATATGTAAATATTTTTGATCGTCTTGATCAATGTTTATCTGTCGATACATTTTCCCAATATCTGCAGATGCTACGAACTGCCATTTTCGCCATTTTAATATTATGTCGAATATGTCCTTTTGGAGCCGTGGCCCGATCCACATTACGTCATTTAGACTTCTGTTATTTGTTGTTTTCGCGGATGCGTCAAATACAACTCTTAGTTTAGTTGTCAGACTTGCTTCTCTAACTACTGCTTGATGCGGCAGATAATAGACACCTTCATCTTTAGTTTCGACCATATGGCCCAAACCCAAATATTCTTTAATGAATTTTTCATACTCTTCTTTGAGTTTTGAATTTTTCTGAAATTTTTTCTCTAAGTTAAGAAACCGCGCCGTTGCCTGAGCTTTTGAATCACCTAATTCTTTTTCTTGTTTAAATGGGATCGTTACTACATATCTTCCTGCGGCATCAATCCTAGTCGTTTTGTTAAAATTTTCTTCACATTCTTTAGCTTCTGTATCATCTTTTTCATCTGCTTCCATCTCCCAAAAACGCTCCATATCTGTGATATCTATTGTTGTAGCTACTATAGACTCATCTCCTTTTGATTTAGTACATCCTGACACGATCCAGCCAAATTGAGTGTTTTGTCCCAGTAAGCCATTAATCTTGGCAACTCCACTTTTTAAGATGTGGGTATATACGTCCACCCCTATTATCATATCAACCCTACCAGGTTTATTAAATGTGGGGTCAGCTAGCACGTAAGTTTGCCATTTTGACATATCCACGTTTGCTATTTTTAACGGAAGAGCTTTCATTAATTGCGGTAATACAATTGCTTCAACCTTAATAAGTTCCTTCTCCGAATCACGTGTCTTCATTTCAATATTTACCTTATACTTCGACGTTCTACTTTTTGTTGCAGATACGCCACTTATTTCTGTTTGTTTCTTGATCTTAGGTAATTTTAACATTTGAGCGGCTTCTTCAGACAAAATAGTGCTCTGAGAGCCATTATCAATTAAGGCTCTTAATGTTTCATACTCTCCATTTATTTTTTTAACTTGTATTAGAGCTGTGGCCAACAGTTTTTGTTGTTCCGTAACACAAGTGTTTACCTTCGCCTGTTTTTCCCCAAAATGAAGCATGGTATGGTGCCCCTTGCTGCACATTGAGCAGACTATTTCATTAGTGCATCTCTTGTTGCTTGAATGCTTCAAGCATCGTATACACAATTGCACTTTTTGGCTATTTCCACCCTTTCATTAGGTGTTAGCGCTTTAAACTTATAGCACATCGGGGCGCTATGCCAGGGACCTTTGCAGATCGGACAACTATCTTTAAACACCGCCACCGACGTTTTTTGTAACGGTTTTTTCTCTTCTTTTTTTATGGCACTTAGTGAGCAATATCTTTGCTCCAAGTATTCCATGACATCAGATAGAATTTGAATTTGCCTTGTTTTTCTAATTTGACTCTCATATAATTGTAGAGTCTCCCTGTCAAATTTCCGAAGTATGAGTTGAGCGACTATTACGTCAACTTCATCGGACAAATTTGCTTTAATTTTAATTAAGTGTATTGACTCATTAATTATGTCAATCACTCCTTTTACGCTTTTTGCGGATTCATTGTTGATCATCGGTAAATCAACGATCCGACTTAATTGTTCGGAAAATACCTTCCGATTATTTTCATACCGCTTGGTTAACAGTTCCCAAGCGGCACTATAGTTATCAGCTGAACCTGACAATAGATGAGCTACCATGCTCCTCGCTTCCCCCTTTAACCTGTACCTGTATTTTCGGCAACACCGGTAGTTCGCCTCTTACTGTAACATTCTCAGCTTTCAAATTTTTCTGATCGTTTATTTTTTCTTCTAGTGCTGACAAGATATTCTGAACGTCGAACTCCAATTCTTCTATGACTTCTTTAAACGTTTCATTACATATAAGTTCATCTGTATAAGCTTGGCACATCTGTACCTTCTTGAACAAGAATTCTATTTTTTTAATATACATTTCGCCTGTTCTATTGTCTATCATACGTAAATCTTTGCTCACCATGTCCAAATATTGCTGAAGCTGACGGACCTTTCCTTGAAATTTTTCCTGGCTAACATTAGCGTTTTCATTACTGGAGGTCGCATTCCCGCGCGACTCTCCTTTGCTATCATCAACCATTTCTGACATATCTGCTTCTGCTTCGACTAACACTGACTTACTAGTGCCTGGTTTTTCTGACTCTCCTGTAGCTATTATTTTGGCAACTATCTGTAAAACTTCTTCATGTACTTTATCTCTGTAGTACTGATGATCGAAAACCCCCTGCTGGAGCAATTTCTCATGGTTAGGCATCCATCGGCTACTAATCACTTTTACTTCCTCAATCTCCTTGTTAGTAATGTTTCTGGGATTTAGTGCTTCCAACTGCCTTAACCTGGTATGTAACTCTACCTGCTTCTCTAACAACTTCCCAGTCTTATTAGTGAACATTTTATCTTGTGCGAATATTAGGATATCGATATAAATATATAATAATAAAAATAGATAGATGTACTTATAACTATCTTAATTTGTATCTTATCTGATGATCCTGTTGACACCGTTCGCCACTGTTGTCCGCCAAATAGAGTTTGCCAAGTAGGTTTTGCCGATAGTCTGCTGCTGCTTGTCTTCTAATGGGTCGGATTTGCCGTTTCTTTATATTTGCCTCGCCTCCAGTCGCCTCTTCTTTGCAACTATCTTGTTGCTCTGCTGCTATTTCTAGTTGCCGACTTGCAACTGTATAATATACAGTGTATATAGTGTGTATGTACACTAGTAAATTCTTTTTTTTTTTACTTTCGATATTAGGGCTTCGAATACGCCACACACAAAAACTCCCGCCGCCGAAATTACTACAGTGGCTCCACTAGCTAAATTGACTTTAAAATCGGACGCACGCACTTTTTATTTATTAAGCAAAATTTTGCCTTTTATATTATACTCTGTCTCTTACCACTGGTGGGGGAAAACAAGAGTTTTTTTATTTTGCTACCTATAGCTGATCTTAGCATTTACACTTGCATAAGAATTCAGACTTTAAGGAGCTGATTCACACTCTGAGTCTCTTACCACTGGTTGGGGAAAACTGCAGAGTTCCTTTTTTCGAAGGACCAAAATGAATAGGGATTTAGAACCACAACTAAAAAACCCAATCTTCATTCGTTGAATTCAAAATATGAACTGATTTTATTTACAAAAGTACGGAGTTTATATAGGATTATCTTAGGCTCTAGTAGGTAACAATTGTTCTTAGAAGATCTTATTCTAGACTCACACCCTCGCATTTGGGGGTTGAAAAATAATTATTTTGGGCACGGCGTCGGCCACTTGACATCCTGTCGTTGTGATCTTTTGGGTTAGTTTAGAATTACAAGTGTTTTTTCCACACCGCTTGTGGCAGATTGTATTTCTAGTCATATGCTAGGTTAGTTGTTTGGTACAAAGGTACAGTTATATTGTATTTTCTTTAGTGCATCTGATTTGGTGAAGCCAGTTCAGATGAACACGATGTTTATTCTTAAACACATACCAAATATGGTGTGTATAGCTGCAATAGTTTTTGAGAAAAACGTTTTTTTTGAATTGCGGGGGCGGAAAGGGGCGTGGCAAAAATTTGAAACAAACTTGATCACTCTACATACTACACGAGCCTACATTCCAAATTTGGTGACTCTATCTCTTATAGTCTCCAAAATCTAGGCGTTCATACGGACGGACGGACGGACAGACGGACAGACGGACATGGCTAGATCGACTCGGCTGTTGATACTGATCAAGATTATATATATTATGTGGGGTCGGAAAAGCTTCCTTCTGCCTGTTACATACATTTTGGCGACTTTAATATACCATTTCACCCTATGGGTGTATGGTATAATAACGTCATACCAAAATGTTGAAGATACTATTGAATTCTTAAAAGCTACCAATATCTACCATATAATTTAGCCATATAGTCAATACAAATGTAAATATTAAATGTAAATGTAAATAATAATATTAATACTGGATTAATTTGTAATGTAATGTAATGTAAATAATAATATTAATACTAGATTAATTTGATTTAATGTTAAACATACACACAATAAGCTTAAGGCCTCAGTTGCTATAGCTTAAATTCTCAAATTACGTGAAATTTACAATTTCGCGTAAATCTCTTAATAATAATAAAAACTTGAGTCAAGTTCCAACTCCAACTAATTTTTCAATGCACCACACTACCTGCTCCACAGCAAAGGGCGGCGTGGCCATATTAGTGCATAAGTCAATTCAACACAAACTGATTTCCGTCGGCCAATCATTTGATGCCATCACAGTCGAAATTCACTCAGTAAAAAAGTTTTATATTGCTGCCGCCTATATACCCCCTAATCAAAAATTTTCTTTGACAGACCTTGAAACAGCATTCCCAAATATAAGCACCCCAACTCTTTATACAGGAGACTTTAACAGTTGGAACACTTACTGGGGCTCACCTTCTAGCAATCGCAGGGGTCAAGTTTTAGCCAAATTTATTCACGACCACAACAACATCATCCTGAACAATGGTCAGCCCACACACTTCTCTACTCACAACACATTCACGCACATAGACCTTGCATTCTACTCAGCAGAACTTAAAATAAACTGCGACTTCAGCATCAGCGACACTCTCGAAGGAAGTGATCACTTCCCTATCACCATAAAAATGTTCTTGAACGATCAATACAAAACTCACACACGATACACACAAAGATTTTTAACGAAACAGGCAAATTGGGAAAAATTCGAAAGACTGACTGACGAGCTTAACAATATAACAACAATATCCCCAAATGTTAATAAGGAAGCCAGTAACATCCACAAAATTATCCTACAAAGCGCATACAAAAGTATCCCCCTCTGTAAACCACCCAAACGTCAATATAACGTACCTTGGTGGAACAAGGAAATAGCTACCAGTAGGGAAAAAAAAATACTTGCATGGAAAGCCCTTAATCGAGACATGACTACAGAGAATATCATCAGATATAAAAAACTTAATGCTCATCTTCGTAGATTAATTAGAGAGAGCAAAGCTCGAAGTGTACAAGAATTTACCTCTGACATTTCCCCTAGATCTACCACCGAAACAATATGGAATAAAATAAGAAGACTTAACGGACTCCACAAACCTTCCCAAATCCACTGCATGCAGGACACGACCACAAATACATTGAATTCGGACGCAGGAGAAATAGCAACATCCTTTGCGAACCACTGGTCTAGACAATCAGAGGACCAACTATTCACCTCTGCATTTGTAAAAGAAAAACAAAAAACAAATACTACCCACACCTATAGCCCACCACACAACTCTGCCAAATTCATGGAACAAGAGATAGGCTTCTTAGAATTCGCATCAGCATTTAACAGCCTAAAAGGACATACACGAGGTTTCGATAAAATCAATTACAGCATGATTCAACATGTATCAACACCACTTAAAACTAGAATCGTCACTCTATTCAACCGCATCCTACAAACACATATCCCACAGATTTATAAAATCAGCACAATAATATCCGTTTTAAAGCCAGGACAAGACAAAACTACAAAAGAAGCATACAGACCCATATCCCTAAACTCATGTATCGGAAAAGTCCTGGACAAGATAATTTCAAAGCGGCTATGGTGGTTTATCACAACGAACAAACTACTTAACAGCCACCAACTAGGCTTCCAAAAGGGAGATCAACTGCCGATTGTCTACTCCTTGTAGACGCTCTGATCAGTAGAGCCCTTTCAGCAAAAAGACACATATCACTTGTCTCGTTAGATTTTGCCAAAGCGTTTGATAAAGTCGGAGTCCGCACCATTATTAATCAATTAAAAAAATGGCAATGCGGCCCTACAATAATAAAATTCATTAAAAACTTCATGGCCAATAGGCAAATCAGAGTGCGCGTCAATAAAAATTATTCAAATTGCAAGCCTCTTCAGAACGGTATTCCACAGGGATCACCACTATCAGTTATACTATTTCTAACAGCGTTTAATAGTCTCTCTGAGTTAATAGCAAGGCACAAAAATATTAACTTCACTGCATACGCAGACGACTACAATATATTAGTTGATCTCAATAAAGAAAAACAAAGCACAATAAAACTAGACAATCTATTTGAAAACATTGACAATTGGTGCAAATCTTTGGGCGCATCGCTGTCTCTCACAAAATGTAAACACCTACATATTTGTAGAAAACAGAATTGCCACTCTCAAGTGTCGTCCCAATCAGCCACCATAGAAAATGTCAAGGAACTAAAACTGCTAGGACTCTCCTTTAGCGCCGAGTACAAATGGCATTTCCACATAAAAAATTTGCAAAAGTCGTTAAATAAGTTCCTTAATATTCTAAAATGTCTCTCGAGCCCAAAATTTAACTGCCACACATACACATTAGTACAAATAGTTAAAAGCATATGCCTCTCAAAAATAGATTATGGCCTTCCGATCTATGGTGGGGCCCCCAAGACAACAATCAAGCCAATAAAGACCGCACTAAACACAGCATTGCGAGTCGCTCTGGGCGCTTTCCGCTCGACGCCAATAAACAATCTATATTTTGAAGCAAACATCCCAACCATTGTAAATAGGGATTTCCGAAGAGAAAAGAAAATAACCCAATCTTCATTCGTTGAATTCAAAATATGAACTGATTTTATTTACAAAAGTACGGAGTTTATATAGGATTATCTTAGGCTCTAGTAGGTAACAATTGTTCTTAGAAGATCTTATTTTAGACTCACACCCACGTATTCGGGGGTTGAAAAATTATTATTTTGGGCACATCGTCGGCCACTTGACATCCTGTCGTTGTGATCTTTTGGGTTAGTTTAGAATTACAAGTGTTTTTTCCACACCGCTTGTGGCAGATTGTATTTCTAGTCATATACTAGGTTAGTTGTTTGGTACAAAGGTACAGTTGTATTGTATTTTCTTTAGTGCATCTGATTTGGTGAAGCCAGTTCAGATGAACACGATGTTTATTCTTAAACATTCTGCAAAGGGCCGCCAAATGCGACGTTTTGGATTTTATTTTTATAGTTAGTTAGTTATCTTATGTTATTAATATTAGTAAGATAACTATTGTTAAAGAAGCATGACCAGTTACATGATAGACGTTCAACCTAGTCAATCTGATGTTCCTTTACGTTTGTCACTGAATTCTCATTCTTACCAATTCTGCCGTATGTATTACTGAGTTGGCTTCTACTGGTTTTTATAATATTTGGCATATTACCTAACGATTTCTGTTTCGGGATATCTACCCACTCCTGATGTGTATTACTGTGCTGACTTCTAGCCTTTTTATAAGGTGGAGAATTTAAAAAAGAACTATCTTTCCTTTTTGAATTGTACCAATGTGATCTTCGCTCCACCATTTTTAAATATAGCTGACTGCTAAAACTTGAGTGGTTATTCTGGCTATCATTAAATGTCTTTTTATAAATATTTTGCCATATCTGCCTTTTTGGTACTATAGTTTCGGACAATTTGTTACCGGAATCTTTTTTGATATTATTTTTTAGATAATCATTATCTAATTGACCCATTGCTTTCTGAATGTTCTCATTTTGTATTGGCTCTGGGATATATACTTTTTGTTCCCCAATTTTCACTTTACCTCCAATGTGAGGTCCTGCCGGGGGCCATAAATTTATTTTTTGAGTTTTGCTGTAGCATTTCTTTGGGATTGTGTCGTTTTTATTTTGAAATTTACCTTTCCTCTCCCAACGTTGTTCAAATCCTGTGACATCTATTGTTGTTGCCACTACAGATTTATTCTGATTTGATTTGGTGCATCCCGAGACGATCCAACCAAATTCAGTATTTTGGCCTATCAGGCCATCAATCTTTGTAATTCTCCTTTTTAAGATTTGGGTATATACGTTTACTCCCATTATTATATCAACCCTATCAGGTTTATTGAACGTAGGATCAGCTAGCACGTAAGTTTGCCATTTTGACATATCCACGTTTGCAATTTTTAATGGAAGAGCTTTCATTAACTTTGGCAACACAATTGTCTCAACCTTTAGATGTCCTTTCCAAGGATTTCGCGTCTTTACATCTATTTTTACCTTATATTTTCATTTATTAGATTTTATTGAGGACACGCCACTTATTTCTGTATATTGTTTAATTTTAGGTAGTTTTAATATTTGAGCGGCCTCTTCAGACAAAATAGTGCTCTGTGAACCACAATCAATAAGGGCTCTTAGAGTCTTATATCCTCCATTTACATATTTTACTTGTATTACAGCTGTGGCCAACAGTGTTGGTTGTGGGGTTACACAAGTATTTACTCTCTCCTGTTCTTTTTCAAAATGGAGTAACGTATGGTGTTCCTTACTGCACAATGAACAGACCATTTCATTAGTGCACACCTTTTTGCTTGAATGGTTCAAGCATCTTATGCAAAGCTTTTTTGACTGTTTCATACTGTTCAATAGGTGTCAAACCCTTAAACTTAGAGCACTTATACGCTTTATGCCCGGCAATTTTGCAAATCGGACATTTATCTTCAACTTCCGTATAATTTAAAACAGTTTTTATTGGTTTTTTCTCTTCTTTGCATATGGCACTTGGCGAGCAATATCTCTGCTCCAAGTATTCCATGACATCAGATAGCATTTGAATTTGCCTTGTTTTTCTAATCTGACTCTCATACAATTGGAGAGCCTCTCTGTCAAATTTCCTTAGTAGGAGTTGTGCGAATATTACGTCAACTTCATCGGATAAATTTGCTTTTATTTTAATTAAGTAAACTGACTCATTAACTATGTCAATCACTCCTTTAACACTTTTTGCGGATTCATTGTTAATCATCGGTAAATCAACGATCCGACTTAATTGTTCGGAATATACCCTCCGATTATTTTCATATCGCTTGTTTAATAATTCCCAAGCGGCACTATAATTGTCAGCTGAACCTGACAATAGATGGGCTACCATGCTCTTTGCTTCGCCCTTTAACGCGGATTTTAAATAATTGAATTTAAAATTGAATTTAATTTTTCCTCTCTTTTTTCAATCAGTTCCGCGAATAATTCTACAAATAGATCCCATTCTCTAGGTTCCCTAGAAAATGTGGGTACCTGTATTTTTGGCAACACCGGTAGTTCGCCTCTCACGGTTACATTCCCATCTTTCAAATTTTTCTGATCGTTTATTTTCATTTCTAATGCTACCACGGTATTCTGAAGGTCGAATTCCAATTCTTCTATGACCACTTTAAACGTTTCATTATGTATAAGTTCATCTGTATAAGCTTGGCACATCTGTACCTTCTTGAACAAGAATTCTATTTTTATACCCTTGCAGAGGGTATTATAAAATTGGTCAGATGTTTGTAACGCACAGAAGGAGACGTTTCCGACCACATAAAGTATATATATTCTTGATCAGCATGAGAAGCTGAGTCGATATAGCCATGTCCGTCTGTTTGTCCGTCCGTCCGTCCGTCCGTCTGTGCAAATCAACTTCACGCTGGCATCTTAAGAGCTATCGGAATGAAATTTCATATTTGAGCTACTTTTAGCCGGGAGATAATAGAGTATGAAAATTGTCAGGATCGGACTACTATATCATATAGCTCTAAAACAAAAATTTTTGCAAAAATTGGAGTATCCCCATGAAATTTACCAATATAATAGAATTTGATATAAAATCTCAGATCCCAAAATTTGAGTTTGATCGGATAAATAGAACACAAGTTACAGTCAATACAAATCGGTTCTACGTCATCAGCAAATCAAACAGAGCACATGCATACGCACACACAGACGCAGCGCTACACGTATGTATGTATGTGTATGCGTTTGTGCTTTGCTTAAAAATTCTAGTAAAAAGAGAAGTAATTTAAATGCTTTGTTTGTGTGTTGATGAATTGAGTTGCAAGGAAAGAAATTTCAAAATGTAAAAAAATTATTGCCAAGGACTGCAAGGGTATATAAACTTCGGCATTGCCGAAGTTAGCTTCTTTGATATTTTTAATATACATTTCGCCTGTTCTATTGTCTATCATACGTAAATCTTTGCTCACCATTTTCAAATATTGCTGGAGCTGACGGACCTTTCCTTGAAATTTTTCCTGGCTAACATTAGCGTTTTCATTACTGGCGGTCGCATTTCCGCGCGACTCTCCTTTGCTATCCTCAAACATTTCTGACCTATCTGCTTCTGTTTCAACTAACACCGACTTACTAGTGCCTGGTTTTTCTGACTCTCCTGTAGCTATTATTTTGGCAACTATCTGTAAAACTTCTTCATGTACTTTATCTCTGTAGTACTGATGATCGAAAACCCCCTGCTGGAGCAATTTCTCATGGTTAGGCATCCATCGGCTACTAATCACTTTTACTTCCTCAATCACCTTGCTATTAATGTTTTTGGGATCTAGTGCTTCCAACTGCCTTAACCTGGTATGCAACTCCACCTTCTTCTCTAACAATTTTGCAGTCTTATTAGTGAACATTTTATCTTGTGCGAATATTAGGATATCGATATAAGTATATAATAATAAAACTAGATAGATGTACTTATAACAATCTTAATATATATCTTATCTGATGATCCTGTTGTTGACACCGTTCGCCACTGTTGTCCGCCAAATAGAGTTTGCCAAGTAGGTTTTGCCGATAGTCTGCTGCTGCTTGTCTTCTAATGGGTCGGATTTGCCGATAGTTGGCTGGTGGTTTGCCGTTTCTTTACATTTGCCTCGTCTCCAGTCGCCTCTTCTTTGCAACTATCTTGTTGCTCTGCTGCTGTTTCTAGTTGCCGACTTGCAACTATATATACATATATAGTGTATATGTACACTAGTTAATTCTTTCTTTTTTACTTTCGATATTAGGGCTTCGAATACGCCACACACAAAAACTCCCGTCGCCGAAATTACTACAGTGGCTCCACTAGCTAAATTGACTTTAAAATCGGACGCACGGCCTTTTTATTTATTAAGCAAAATTTTGCTTTTTATAATATAATTACTCTGTCTCTTACCACTGGTGGGGGAAAACAAGAGTTAATTTATTTTGCTACCTATAGCTGATCTTAGCATTTACACTTGCATAAGAATTCAGACTTTAAGGAGCTGATTCACACTCTGAGTCTCTTACCACTGGTGGGGGAAAACTGCAGAGTTCCTTTTTTCGAAGGACCAAAATGAATAGGGATTTAGAACCACAACTAAAAAACCCAATCTTCATTCGTTGAATTCAAAATATGAACTGATTTTATTTACAAAAGTACGGAGTTTATATAGGATTATCTTAGGCTCTAGTAGGTAACAATTGTTCTTAGAAGATCTTATTCTAGACTCACACCCTCGCATTTGGGGGTTGAAAAATAATTATTTTGGGCACGGCGTCGGCCACTTGACATCCTGTCGTTGTGATCTTTTGGGTTAGTTTAGAATTACAAGTGTTTTTTCCACACCGCTTGTGGCAGATTGTATTTCTAGTCATATACTAGGTTAGTTGTTTGGTACAAAGGAACAGTTGTATTGTATTTTCTTTAGTGCATCTGATTTGGTGAAGCCAGTTCAGATGAACACGATGTTTATTCTTAAACACATTGAAAACAGAACGCAACAGCTATTGACCACAGTGATTAACCCAATCCTTAATTCGTACGACACCCCACTTAAAGAAATAATATATAAAATAAATAAAAATAGTAGGAAGGCGTACAGAGATTCGACCTTACAAAAATGCATAAATTCTTGCTTCAATTAAGGTATTACACCAACCCTAATAGGAAAAACTCCCAAGTCAGACCCACCGTGGTTCATTAACACGAATACAATCGACCTACATTTGAACGTTTTTAAGAAAGGGCACACGAGCAATGAAATTTACACTAAACAATTTGCAGAAATTAAGCTTAAGCTTAACGATCACACATTTATATACACCGACGGTTCTCTAAAAAACGGTATAACATGGTATTCAATTACGACATAAAACGAGACCCTTAAATTGGGGATTCTGCCACTATACTCATCGGTATTTTCGGCAGAAATCATTTGCCATATTCGATGCAACCATAATAGCCACCAAGATAAAAGGCAAAGTATGCATCTGTTCTGACTCGTTATCAGCAATTGAAGCTATTCAAAATATTAACAACAACACATATTACCCAGACATAATTCGAAAAACGCATCCCAATTATAACAAAACAGACATAAACAGATAAATTAAAAACCACTTCTCCAACCTAAATACACAACTAATTCAACAGACATCATGCTGGTATCAAGAGATAAACAGACATAACAAATACAATGTTGATGACTATCTTAAAAAACTAGAAATTTGCCAAATACCTAGAAAAACCCAAATAAAACTTATAAGGCTACGACTAGGACATACGAGACTAACACACGAACACCGATTCCTTCAAAATAATCCCAACCACTGTAAATTCTGCAGCACAAACTCTATTATCAATATAGAACATATCATGAACACATGCACGGCATTTCAAAGCTTTCGAAGCCATATCCCAAACCAAAACCTTATCCCACTCCTATCCAACCCAACCCCTGAAAATCTAAGAGAAATTATAAAATACCTCAATCTAACCAATATTATGAACCTCTTATAAGATAAGCTAACATACGAAATAATATAATCTAGACTAAGAAATAACTATATGAATTATACTAAAAGAATGAATATCTAAACTTGAACCAGCCGAAGGCCTTACCAGCTATGGCTGTCCCCCCCTGTAGCTATAGATTTATCTATAAGCTAACATTGTACTAATAATAATAATAATAACATAACCTCTTTTTTGAGTTTTGAAAAATACAAAATGTTTAAACTAAGTGGAGCGAGAAAACATTTTGATATAAGTGGAAAAAAAGCTAAGTGCAATTTATGCGGGCGACAATATACTTTTTTGCGGCAATACGACAATCTTATGGAAACATTTGCTGTTACACCACAATATCCAGAAAGATGGCACAGCGAAAAATCCGATGACACTGGACTATCAGCTTCATCTTCGAATTCCGATATAAGATGTATCTCTGCAGAGGTAAGCTTTGATCAAACACGGTATTGAGTAACATATTTTATATATGTATGTATATTGTGCAAAATATTGGTATTGATTTCGGGCTGAATTTTTTTTTTTTTTTTTTTCACGATGTCGATATTGACAAAACACAGTACATAAGTTTATTTCAAATTAATAAGAAAAGCTTATGTCAAACGTACTACTAAAATATCAATGAAGCTAACTTCGGCAATGCCGAAGTTTATATACCCTTGCAGTCCTTGGCAATAATTTTTTTACATTTTGAAATTCCTTTTCCCGCAACTCAATTCATCAATACACAAACAAAACATTCAAATTATTTCTCTTTTTACTACAAATTTTTCCATCATTCCCTAAGCAAAGCACAACACGCATACACATACAGTTCGTGTAGCGCTGCATCTGTGTGTGTGTATGCATGTGCTCTGTTTGATTTGCTGATGACGTAGTAGGCAGCAAGCAGCGCTGCCGGCAGCGCTTGAACCGATTTGTACTGACTGTAACTTGTGTTCTATTTATCCGATCAGGTTCAAATTTTGGGATCTGAGATTTTATACCAAATTCTATTATATTGGTAAATTTCATGGGGATACTCCAATATTTTCAAAAATTTTTGTTCTAGAGCTATATGATATAGTAGTCCGATCCTCACAGTTTTCGTACTTTATCTCACACAGGTAATAAAGAGTCCCCAAAAAAAATTTCAACTCGATATCTCTTAAGATGGCTGAGTAAAACGCGTACGCACAGACGGTCGGACAGACGGACATGGCTATATCGACTCAGCTGATCAAGAATATATATACTTTATGGGGTCGGAAACGTCTCCTTCTGTGCGTTACAAACATCTGACCAATTTTATAATACTCTCTGCAAGGGTATAAAAAGATTAAGGATAAATATTTACCTAATTTATTGAAAAAATTTATATGAAAAAAATAGTATTTCATATTTGCCCAACGAATGTAGAAATACAAGTTTAAAAGTAATAAAAATATATGTAAATGTCATTATTCAATGAAAATAAAATAGTGTTTTTATGAAAATTGAAAAACTCTTTAATAAGTTTTTAACCTGGTTTTCATTTAAACGTAATGAAGCTTTGTGGATAAAGAAAATAAATTTACATTTTTTTTAGAATGAAAATGCTGTCCAACCGTCATCGAACTGCAGCACTAAGTTGAAAGAATCGACGACTACTGTGAATATCCAACCAACTGTACCCTAATTATTTTCAAAAGTACAGTCGTACAAAGGTATGCTTCATTAATATTTTTAAAATTAATTTTTATTAATGTTTCATAATAATTAATTATTAACAATAAATAATAAAAAATTAATTATAATGAATAATTAAAATGTAGTATGTAGAGTGATCGAGTTTATTTCAAAATTTTTGCCACGCCGCTTTCCGCCCCCCGCAACTCAAAAAAAAAGTTTATCTCAAAAACTATTGCAGCTAGATACACCATATTTGGTATGTATATTTGCTTAGTAAATGCCCCCGAAATTTGAAAAAATCGGTTATCTCCCGTAATTTTTTACCTTGTGGAATCAAATTTGGCACACTTAAATACCAAACTTGATCAAAATCAGACAAAAAATAGCCAAGTTATGCATATAAACGTTTTTTGTATAAGGCCGGAGTCGCCCGTTGGCGGGTGAGGGCGCTAGGGTGCTCAAATGCAGAGTGAGCGAGATACTAAGATATGCTTGTAAAAAGCATATGAACAGAATTTTTTAAAATAGGCAAATGCATTTCCTTAATGCAAATTTGAAATATTTGTTTTACTGGTGTATGGTATACCGAAGTCGGCGAGACGACTTACTTACTTCATTCTAAATTACCACCATCTGTAACCATCAGCCTCTAAAGCGGAGAACGCACTTCTCTACATGATCTGCAAGGATAATCCTTGTTTATCAACTTCTGAAAAAAAGGTTTTGGACACTTTGTTCAAACAACGATCCCATTGTGGAAACCACCTTGTCGATTAACGATGACAAACCGTTTGGAGGCCAAGTACGCTTCACTCTCTCAAATCGTCGTGTCTCTAATTATGGATTGCTGGACTGAATCGCACACGACCAACAGCTATTTGGGAGTCACATCTCATTTCAACGATGACACTAGGCTGAAGAGCATACTTCTTGGCATCGAGCTTCACACACAGCTGGGTTCTTAAAGACGAAAACCTTAGAGTTCTGTTCTACCTGGAGCATTGACCCAGAAAAAGTCACATTGGCATTCACAGACAACGCAGCGAACATTGTCAAAGCTGCCGTAGAAGGCTTCGGATCTTCACGACACCTGGGATGTTTTAACCATACTCCTAATCTCATTCCATCTGCAGCAATCTGATTTAGGAAAAAAGATGGGGAAACGGTTCCGAACGTCCCTGGATTACCGGAAATTTTGGCAAAGATAAAAGCTATTGTGGCTCTTTCTCACACCAGCTACAATTTCGCGAATGAGTTAAAAAAATTGCAAATAGACCAGGGAAAAACCAAAGGGACGTGTCTTCGGCTTATTCAAAGCGTCATAACACGATGGGGCTCGGAATATGTAGATGATGTGCGATCGTTTCATCGAGCTGAAAGAAATCGTTTCCCTTGCGTGCGTGAAATTTCCGGACGTTAATATGCTCACGAATATGGAACTATCGACAGTTGAGAGCGCTAGAAACCTTTTACGTCCTTTCCTTCAAGCCACAACAGCAATGTCTTCAGAAAAACACACAACCGTGAGCAAAATCATCCCTGTGTTGATATGAAATTCAAATAGTTCTCTATTGATACTAATGCAGTAATTAAATAATTTACGAATAATTTTTTAAATCCTTTGAAAAAGCAATTTAAATTTTTTCCTAGATATCGTGATGTATCTCGGCCCGAGACACCTTGAAATCATTTTCATTTGCTATAAAACTTTTTTTGAGTGGACTTGATACCATGAAATTAGCACGAAAATGACACGTTTTACTTACACTTCTAGTTTTTTTAATAAATAACAAATAAGCAAATACATAATGTATACACATATATTTAATGTGACATATGTATATATAATATGTGATTTAGCTCCTTCGTTATTTATTTCAAAAACTAGAAATGTAAGTTAAACGAGTCATTTTTGTAGTACTTTCACTTTAAGTCAAACTAGAAAACACAACATATCTGTGCAACAGCGACTCTTCTAGATCCAAGATTTATGAAACATTACTTCCGAGAACCATTGGCAGTCTAAAATGCTTTGACCCTTATGGAAAAGGAGATGGTGAAATATTGGAAAAAGAAGCATGTTCGAATGAAAACAATGGAATCGATGTGGACTCATTAAAGTATCGCGATACCAAAGTATCGATACTTCACCCTCCAATACCCATCCCTAGCAGACTGAACCATTTTCGATGCGTAGCGACACTGCTGCGAGCGAACGTTTTTCGCTCTCCGCGGCCACTCTCTGGGGTTCTACGCAGTGCTGCCATTTTAGCTATTTTCATGTCAGATTTGACTTTATTTATTAATGATTGCGGGAAAAAATTTGAAAACAGCGAGTAGGGGAAATTCTGGTAAAAATTTACTACAGCTACTCGGGCCCAAAACGCGCTTAAACTACATAAATTTGGTATCAAACGAAAGAGAAATTCCACGAGCACGACCTCAGGTGCGCCTTGGCGATTTATTTCGTAGTTTTTGTGTAATTAACAAAAGAAAATTGAGTTTTTTAGCGGGATTAAAGCTAAAAATAGCTGAATCTAACTATTTCTAGCTAAAATAGTGTGGCCAAATATTACGGCAATGTTGGAAAGCGCGCCAAATGGCGTTGCCAGATACCAAATTTTCTGGTATAAAATTGGCGCCATATTTAAATTTTTGCGGCAAATTCAAATGGACTGGTGACAAAAAAATTTGTAGTTTTACAAAAGGCAATTGGCAAAAATTTATGTATGTATATAATATTGTGTTAATTGTTATATTTCAGTGCAATTAGGTTTATACAATGGGCAATGACGTAAAGTTAAAGGTTGAATATGTTTACCTACATATGTATTTACCTAAATGGAATATTGAATTTAATTAAGAAAAAATAGGGAATAGAAAACAAGCCTGGTGTTTAACAATTTGATCGCGTTATTATCAAACCTTCTTGTGTCGGAATGACAACCATTAAAATTCAAATTAATTAAAAATTTTTTTAAATATTATTATACCATACACCCATAGGGTGAAATGGTATATTAAAGTCGCCAAAATGTATGTAACAGGCAGAAGGAAGCTTTTCCGACCCCATAAAGTATATATATTCTTGATCAGTATCAATAGCCGAGTCGATTTGGCCATGTCCGTCTGTCCGTCCGTCTTTCCGTCCGTCCGTCCGTATGAACGCCTAGATCTCGGAGACTATAAGAGATAGTGCCACCAAATTTGGTATGTAGGCTCATGTAGTATGTAGAGTGATCGAGTTTATTTCAAATTTTGCCACGCCCCTTTCCGCCCCCGCAATTCAAAAAAAATGTTTATCTCAAAAAATATTGTAGCTAGAGACACCGTATTTGGTATGTATATTTGCTTAGTAAATGCGCACATTTTGTATGTACACAGATTTTGCCACGCCCCTTTCCGCCCCCGAACTTTGGAAAAATCGATTATCTCCCGTAATTTTTAACCTTGTGGAATCAAATTTGGCACACTTGAATTTGATACTAATACCCAGCAAAATACAAAATTTGATCAAAATCGGACAAACAATAGCCAAGTTATATAATATATATAAACGTTTTTCCATAAGGCCGGAGTTGGCCGTTGGCGGGTGGTGGCGCTAAGGTGCTCATATGAGTGAGATACTAAGATATGCTTGTAAAAAGCATGTGAGCAGAACTTTTTTAAAATAGGCAAATGCATTTGTTATTACAAATTTGAAATATTTGTTTTACTGGTGTATGGTATACCGAAGTCGGCGAGACGACTTACTTACTTCATTCTAAATTACCACCATCTGTAACCATCAGCCTCTAAAGCGGAGAACGCACTTCTCTACATGATCTGCAAGGATAATCCTTGTTTATCAACTTCTGAAAAAAAGGTTTTGGACACTTTGTTCAAACAACGATCCCATTGTGGAAACCACCTTGTCGATTAACGATGACAAACCGTTTGGAGGCCAAGTACGCTTCACTCTCTCAAATCGTCGTGTCTCTAATTATGGATTGCTGGACTGAATCGCACACGACCAACAGCTATTTGGGAGTCACATCTCATTTCAACGATGACACTAGGCTGAAGAGCATACTTCTTGGCATCGAGCTTCACACACAGCTGGGTTCTTAAAGACGAAAACCTTAGAGTTCTGTTCTACCTGGAGCATTGACCCAGAAAAAGTCACATTGGCATTCACAGACAACGCAGCGAACATTGTCAAAGCTGCCGTAGAAGGCTTCGGATCTTCACGACACCTGGGATGTTTTAACCATACTCCTAATCTCATTCCATCTGCAGCAATCTGATTTAGGAAAAAAGATGGGGAAACGGTTCCGAACGTCCCTGGATTACCGGAAATTTTGGCAAAGATAAAAGCTATTGTGGCTCTTTCTCACACCAGCTACAATTTCGCGAATGAGTTAAAAAAATTGCAAATAGACCAGGGAAAAACCAAAGGGACGTGTCTTCGGCTTATTCAAAGCGTCATAACACGATGGGGCTCGGAATATGTAGATGATGTGCGATCGTTTCATCGAGCTGAAAGAAATCGTTTCCCTTGCGTGCGTGAAATTTCCGGACGTTAATATGCTCACGAATATGGAACTATCGACAGTTGAGAGCGCTAGAAACCTTTTACGTCCTTTCCTTCAAGCCACAACAGCAATGTCTTCAGAAAAACACACAACCGTGAGCAAAATCATCCCTGTGTTGATATGAAATTCAAATAGTTCTCTATTGATACTAATGCAGTAATTAAATAATTTACGAATAATTTTTTAAATCCTTTGAAAAAGCAATTTAAATTTTTTCCTAGATATCGTGATGTATCTCGGCCCGAGACACCTTGAAATCATTTTCATTTGCTATAAAACTTTTTTTGAGTGGACTTGATACCATGAAATTAGCACGAAAATGACACGTTTTACTTACACTTCTAGTTTTTTTAATAAATAACAAATAAGCAAATACATAATGTATACACATATATTTAATGTGACATATGTATATATAATATGTGATTTAGCTCCTTCGTTATTTATTTCAAAAACTAGAAATGTAAGTTAAACGAGTCATTTTTGTAGTACTTTCACTTTAAGTCAAACTAGAAAACACAACATATCTGTGCAACAGCGACTCTTCTAGATCCAAGATTTATGAAACATTACTTCCGAGAACCATTGGCAGTCTAAAATGCTTTGACCCTTATGGAAAAGGAGATGGTGAAATATTGGAAAAAAGAAGCATGTTCGAATGAAAACAATGGAATCGATGTGGACTCATTAAAGTATCGCGATACCAAAGTATCGATACTTCACCCTCCAATACCCATCCCTAGCAGACTGAACCATTTTCGATGCGTAGCGACACTGCTGCGAGCGAACGTTTTTCGCTCTCCGCGGCCACTCTCTGGGGTTCTACGCAGTGCTGCCATTTTAGCTATTTTCATGTCAGATTTGACTTTATTTATTAATGATTGCGGGAAAAAATTTGAAAACAGCGAGTAGGGGAAATTCTGGTAAAAATTTACTACAGCTACTCGGGCCCAAAACGCGCTTAAACTACATAAATTTGGTATCAAACGAAAGAGAAATTCCACGAGCACGACCTCAGGTGCGCCTTGGCGATTTATTTCGTAGTTTTTGTGTAATTAACAAAAGAAAATTGAGTTTTTTAGCGGGATTAAAGCTAAAAATAGCTGAATCTAACTATTTCTAGCTAAAATAGTGTGGCCAAATATTACGGCAATGTTGGAAAGCGCGCCAAATGGCGTTGCCAGATACCAAATTTTCTGGTATAAAATTGGCGCCATATTTAAATTTTTGCGGCAAATTCAAATGGACTGGTGACAAAAAAATTTGTATTTTTACAAAAGGCAATTGGCAAAAATTTATGTATGTATATAATATTGTGTTAATTGTTATATTTCAGTGCAATTAGGTTTATACAATGGGCAATGACGTAAAGTTAAAGGTTGAATATGTTTACCTACATATGTATTTACCTAAATGGAATATTGAATTTAATTAAGAAAAAATAGGGAATAGAAAACAAGCCTGGTGTTTAACAATTTGATCGCGTTATTATCAAACCTTCTTGTGTCGGAATGACAACCATTAAAATTCAAATTAATTAAAAATTTTTTTAAATATTATTATACCATACACCCATAGGGTGAAATGGTATATTAAAGTCGCCAAAATGTATGTAACAGGCAGAAGGAAGCTTTTCCGACCCCATAAAGTATATATATTCTTGATCAGTATCAATAGCCGAGTCGATTTGGCCATGTCCGTCTGTCCGTCCGTCTTTCCGTCCGTCCGTCCGTATGAACGCCTAGATCTCGGAGACTATAAGAGATAGTGCCACCAAATTTGGTATGTAGGCTCATGTAGTATGTAGAGTGATCGAGTTTATTTCAAATTTTGCCACGCCCCTTTCCGCCCCCGCAATTCAAAAAAATGTTTATCTCAAAAAATATTGTAGCTAGAGACACCGTATTTGGTATGTATATTTGCTTAGTAAATGCGCACATTTTGTATGTACACAGATTTTGCCACGCCCCTTTCCGCCCCCGAACTTTGGAAAAATCGATTATCTCCCGTAATTTTTAACCTTGTGGAATCAAATTTGGCACACTTGAATTTGATACTAATACTCAGCAAAATACAAAATTTGATCAAAATCGGACAAACAATAGCCAAGTTATATAATATATATAAACGTTTTTCCATAAGGCCGGAGTTGGCCGTTGGCGGGTGGTGGCGCTAAGGTGCTCATATGAGTGAGATACTAAGATATGCTTGTAAAAAGCATGTGAGCAGAACTTTTTTAAAATAGGCAAATGCATTTGTTATTACAAATTTGAAATATTTGTTTTGCTGGTGTATGGTATACCTAAGTCGGCGAGACGACTTACTTACTTCATTATAACTGTGACCTTCTATTTTTGCTGCTATTTCTTTTGTGAGTGTCTTTTGGGACCATTTTAAAAAAAATTGTTTAATAACGGAAAGAGCTATTAAGATTATGTTGTTTTATTGAATTGAGAACAAAGAAAAATACAAATTTTTCCTGTCTGCTCCAAGGCCTCCAAAGTTAGCTAAAGAAAATAGAAATGCTGATGGCGGAAAGGATTACTCGATGCAGTAAATAATTAAATTGTAAGACGGCTTTAGATTAAGCATCGATGTAGTTCTGATCATGATCAGGCTCAGAATTTTAATATTAATAAAAATGTGTAGTCATTTAAGTTTTGTATACCCAAGATCCTTAATTATAAATTTTCATAGAGTGACTGCATTTCCAAATTTTCTATGGAAGTAACTAGACTTAGCTGAAAGTACATTCTTATTAACATGTCTAAGTAATCTGAAACTCCGATAGAGTCTACCTGTTAGAATGACCAGAGAAGTGCCCAGGCAACTAAATTTTCGACTTTATTTTGATAATTATTTCAATTCATTGCCTCTTTTAAATATTTGGCGGTTAAACAATTTTAGCTTTGGGTACTATACGAAGAAATAGAATCCCAAACAACAATGCACTTGATTACTTTAATGAAACATCCACGGGGTATGTCTGTTGAGTATGTCGCAGATTTCGACGGTGTTGACATATCTCTAATATCGTGGTTGGACAATAAAATCATATCATTAGCATCCACCTATGGTGGTTGTTGGAGGAGAAATCCTGAATTTAAACTCATTCATTTAATTATTCTGATTTTTTTGCTTTTCCCTTTACATTGTACTTTGAATTGCTCTCTCTCGTAGCATATAACTTTAAGAATTTACTGTACCATGGGAACTCCAATGCGAACGCAAATAAATGTACAAACGGAATATCGTTGACTAATCTTTTCGGGAAAATTGTGGAACTATAAACTAGGGAAGTTATGAGGCATCGAATCTTCTAACAAGGAAACAATTTAGTAACTGGACGAGGAATTGTCCAACAGTGGGATACTTCCCAAGGACAAAGTTTGTCGATTCAACAAAGCCAAAAAAGAATATGTTGAAATTGACAGTCCCTTTGCGGGTGCACAATGCAATAGGTACATGGAAAGCGTTGATTTAATCGACAGCGTAATTGAAAGATACAAAATTTTACCAAGAAGTGGTACGTTCGTATTTTTCACCATCTACTAGAATTGGTTGTCAGCAATTCCAGCGTTTAGAGATCAAAGTTACGCTTTGATGCACCCCCTTCGCAGTCCAACAATCCGACATAATGATAGTGTTTGGCTTTATGTAACGGTTCTTATTACCTCAAGCAGAGCTGGCCTTTATTTCCGTTTCCCAAATTCACCCCCCAGTAACAAGTATACCCCCCGAATAACGACATCCCATGCTCATCCACATTGAACTTCTGCTCCATGTTAGCAGATCTTTCCCAGACTTTAGATTGCTCAAAAATCCTGTCTTTCCTGACAAAAATGTACACCCATTTAACATTTAACGACGATTCTGTACGAATCGGTATTGATGTTGACATCGGAAATTAAATTCCTTGGTCAATGTCGCTGGTTTGCCACAGGAGGTACAATTTACTGTCCTTCAAAGTGCTCCATGAGCAAACAAAAATTCAAGCAACTCATCATCCGTCATTTTGATGGTTTTTTTTTTTAATTTTTCTATTATTGGTTTTGTTTTTATTTTTAATTTTATTTTAAAATTAACTCTTTTTTGTTCTTAATATTTTAATCACTATTTTAAGCCTTATTTTTAAGTAATATTTTTAATTTGAAATTAACTCTTTTTTGTTCTTAATATTTTAATCAGTATTTTAAGTCTTATTTTTAAGTAATATTTTTCATATTTTTTTCGCAATACTGGGTTGGGGGAAAAAAAATTGAAATTAACAATACGGTTTAAGTTGCCCGCCAAAAAAAAAAACTGTTCAAAATACGCGCCAAAAAACAAGACTGTGTGGCAACACCAAAACCTAAAATAACTGCGTTAACCAACACTAAAAGGCAATTAAGCTGATTCTTAGCCGTTTTTTATTTTCCAACACTGAAATCTCCAGTAGCTGTAGTAAATATTTACCATAAAGTCAAATCTGACATGAAAATAGCTAAAATGGCAGCACTGCGTAGAACCCCAGAGAGTGGCCGCGGAGAGCGAAAAACGTTCGCTCGCAGCAGTGTCGCTACGCATCGAAAATGGTTCAGTCTGCTAGGGATGGGTATTGGAGGGTGAAGTATCGATACTTTGGTATCGCGATACTTTAATGAGTCCACATCGATTCCATTGTTTTCATTCGAACATGCTTCTTTTTTCCAATATTTCACCATCTCCTTTTCCATAAGGGTCAAAGCATTTTAGACTGCCAATGGTTCTCGGAAGTAATGTTTCATAAATCTTGGATCTAGAAGAGTCGCTGTTGCACAGATATGTTGTGTTTTCTAGTTTGACTTAAAGTGAAAGTACTACAAAAATGACTCGTTTAACTTACATTTCTAGTTTTTGAAATAAATAACGAAGGAGCTAAATCACATATTATATATACATATGTCACATTAAATATATGTGTATACATTATGTATTTGCTTATTTGTTATTTATTAAAAAAACTAGAAGTGTAAGTAAAACGTGTCATTTTCGTGCTAATTTCATGGTATCAAGTCCACTCAAAAAAAGTTTTATAGCAAATGAAAATGATTTCAAGGTGTCTCGGGCCGAGATACATCACGATATCTAGGAAAAAATTTAAATTGCTTTTTCAAAGGATTTAAAAAATTATTCGTAAATTATTTAATTACTGCATTAGTATCAATAGAGAACTATTTGAATTTCATATCAACACAGGGATGATTTTGCTCACGGTTGTGTGTTTTTCTGAAGACATTGCTGTTGTGGCTTGAAGGAAACGACGTAAAAGGTTTCTAGCGCTCTCAACTGTCGATAGTTCCATATTCGTGAGCATATTAACGTCCGGAAATTTCACGCACGCAAGGGAAACGATTTCTTTCAGCTCGATGAAACGATCGCACATCATCTACATATTCCGAGCCCCATCGTGTTATGACGCTTTGAATAAGCCGAAGACACGTCCCTTTGGTTTTTCCCTGGTCTATTTGCAATTTTTTTAACTCATTCGCGAAATTGTAGCTGGTGTGAGAAAGAGCCACAATAGCTTTTATCTTTGCCAAAATTTCCGGTAATCCAGGGACGTTCGGAACCGTTTCCCCATCTTTTTCCTAAATCAGATTGCTGCAGATGGAATGAGATTAGGAGTATGGTTAAAACATCCCAGGTGTCGTGAAGATCCGAAGCCTTCTACGGCAGCTTTGACAATGTTCGCTGCGTTGTCTGTGAATGCCAATGTGACTTTTTCTGGGTCAATGCTCCAGGTAGAACAGAACTCTAAGGTTTTCGTCTTTAAGAACCCAGCTGTGTGTGAAGCTCGATGCCAAGAAGTATGCTCTTCAGCCTAGTGTCATCGTTGAAATGAGATGTGACTCCCAAATAGCTGTTGGTCGTGTGCGATTCAGTCCAGCAATCCATAATTAGAGACACGACGATTTGAGAGAGTGAAGCGTACTTGGCCTCCAAACGGTTTGTCATCGTTAATCGACAAGGTGGTTTCCACAATGGGATCGTTGTTTGAACAAAGTGTCCAAAACCTTTTTTTCAGAAGTTGATAAACAAGGATTATCCTTGCAGATCATGTAGAGAAGTGCGTTCTCCGCTTTAGAGGCTGATGGTTACAGATGGTGGTAATTTAGAATGAAGTAAGTAAGTCGTCTCGCCGACTTCGGTATACCATACACCAGTAAAACAAATATTTCAAATTTGTATTAGGGAAATGCATTTGCCTATTTTAAAAAATTCTGTTCATATGCTTTTTACAAGCATATCTTAGTATCTCGCTCACTCTGCATTTGAGCACCCTAGCGCCCTCACCCGCCAACGGGCGACTCCGGCCTTATACAAAAAACGTTTATATGCATAACTTGGCTATTTTTTGTCTGATTTTGATCAAGTTTGGTATTTAAGTGTGCCAAATTTGATTCCACAAGGTAAAAAATTACGGGAGATAACCGATTTTTTCAAATTTCGGGGGCATTTACTAAGCAAATATACATACCAAATATGGTGTATCTAGCTGCAATAGTTTTTGAGATAAACTTTTTTTTTGAGTTGCGGGGGGCGGAAAGCGGCGTGGCAAAAATTTTGAAATAAACTCGATCACTCTACATACTACATTTTAATTATTCATTATAATTAATTTTTTATTATTTATTGTTAATAATTAATTATTATGAAACATTAATAAAAATTAATTTTAAAAATATTAATGAAGCATACCTTTGTACGACTGTACTTTTGAAAATAATTAGGGTACAGTTGGTTGGATATTCACAGTAGTCGTCGATTCTTTCAACTTAGTGCTGCAGTTCGATGACGGTTGGACAGCATTTTCATTCTAAAAAAAATGTAAATTTATTTTCTTTATCCACAAAGCTTCATTACGTTTAAATGAAAACCAGGTTAAAAACTTATTAAAGAGTTTTTCAATTTTCATAAAAACACTATTTTATTTTCATTGAATAATGACATTTACATATATTTTTATTACTTTTAAACTTGTATTTCTACATTCGTTGGGCAAATATGAAATACTATTTTTTT
This sequence comes from Drosophila paulistorum, assembly GCA_018152135.1. Classification (NCBI taxonomy): domain Eukaryota; kingdom Metazoa; phylum Arthropoda; class Insecta; order Diptera; family Drosophilidae; genus Drosophila; species Drosophila paulistorum. The sequence continues at coordinate 1,349,722 of JAECXG010000811.1, read as the reverse complement.
CAATAAATTAGGTAAATATTTATCCTTAATCTTTTTATACCCTTGCAGAGAGTATTATAAAATTGGTCAGATGTTTGTAACGCACAGAAGGAGACGTTTCCGACCCCATAAAGTATATATATTCTTGATCAGCTGAGTCGATATAGCCATGTCCGTCTGTCCGACCGTCTGTGCGTACGCGTTTTACTCAGCCATCTTAAGAGATATCGAGTTGAAATTTTTTTTGGGGACTCTTTATTACCTGTGTGAGATAAAGTACGAAAACTGTGAGGATCGGACTACTATATCATATAGCTCTAGAACAAAAATTTTTGAAAATATTGGAGTATCCCCATGAAATTTACCAATATAATAGAATTTGGTATAAAATCTCAGATCCCAAAATTTGAACCTGATCGGATAAATAGAACACAAGTTACAGTCAGTACAAATCGGTTCAAGCGCTGCCGGCAGCGCTGCTTGCTGCCTACTACGTCATCAGCAAATCAAACAGAGCACATGCATACACACACACAGATGCAGCGCTACACGAACTGTATGTGTATGCGTGTTGTGCTTTGCTTAGGGAATGATGGAAAAATTTGTAGTAAAAAGAGAAATAATTTGAATGTTTTGTTTGTGTATTGATGAATTGAGTTGCGGGAAAAGGAATTTCAAAATGTAAAAAAATTATTGCCAAGGACTGCAAGGGTATATAAACTTCGGCATTGCCGAAGTTAGCTTCATTGATATTTTAGTAGTACGTTTGACGTAAGCTTTTCTTATTAATTTGAAATAAACTTATGTACTGTGTGTTTTGTCAATATCGACATCGTGAAAAATAAAAAAAAAAAAAAAAATTCAGCCCGAAATCAATACCAATATTTTGCACAATATACATACATATATAAAATATGTTACTCAATACCGTGTTTGATCAAAGCTTACCTCTGCAGAGATACATCTTATATCGGAATTCGAAGATGAAGCTGATAGTCCAGTGTCATCGGATTTTTTCGCTGTGCCATCTTTCTGGATATTGTGGTGTAACAGCAAATGTTTCCATAAGATTGTCGTATTGCCGCAAAAAGTATATTGTCGCCCGCATAAATTGCACTTAGCTTTTTTTCCACTTATATCAAAATGTTTTCTCGCTCCACTTAGTTTAAACATTTTGTATTTTTCAAAACTCAAAAAAGAGGTTATGTTATTATTATTATTATTAGTACAATGTTAGCTTATAGATAAATCTATAGCTACAGGGGGGGACAGCCATAGCTGGTAAGGCCTTCGGCTGGTTCAAGTTTAGATATTCATTCTTTTAGTATAATTCATATAGTTATTTCTTAGTCTAGATTATATTATTTCGTATGTTAGCTTATCTTATAAGAGGTTCATAATATTGGTTAGATTGAGGTATTTTATAATTTCTCTTAGATTTTCAGGGGTTGGGTTGGATAGGAGTGGGATAAGGTTTTGGTTTGGGATATGGCTTCGAAAGCTTTGAAATGCCGTGCATGTGTTCATGATATGTTCTATATTGATAATAGAGTTTGTGCTGCAGAATTTACAGTGGTTGGGATTATTTTGAAGGAATCGGTGTTCGTGTGTTAGTCTCGTATGTCCTAGTCGTAGCCTTATAAGTTTTATTTGGGTTTTTCTAGGTATTTGGCAAATTTCTAGTTTTTTAAGATAGTCATCAACATTGTATTTGTTATGTCTGTTTATCTCTTGATACCAGCATGATGTCTGTTGAATTAGTTGTGTATTTAGGTTGGAGAAGTGGTTTTTAATTTATCTGTTTATGTCTGTTTTGTTATAATTGGGATGCGTTTTTCGAATTATGTCTGGGTAATATGTGTTGTTGTTAATATTTTGAATAGCTTCAATTGCTGATAACGAGTCAGAACAGATGCATACTTTGCCTTTTATCTTGGTGGCTATTATGGTTGCATCGAATATGGCAAATGATTTCTGCCGAAAATACCGATGAGTATAGTGGCAGAATCCCCAATTTAAGGGTCTCGTTTTATGTCGTAATTGAATACCATGTTATACCGTTTTTTAGAGAACCGTCGGTGTATATAAATGTGTGATCGTTAAGCTTAAGCTTAATTTCTGCAAATTGTTTAGTGTAAATTTCATTGCTCGTGTGCCCTTTCTTAAAAACGTTCAAATGTAGGTCGATTGTATTCGTGTTAATGAACCACGGTGGGTCTGACTTGGGAGTTTTTCCTATTAGGGTTGGTGTAATACCTTAATTGAAGCAAGAATTTATGCATTTTTGTAAGGTCGAATCTCTGTACGCCTTCCTACTATTTTTATTTATTTTATATATTATTTCTTTAAGTGGGGTGTCGTACGAATTAAGGATTGGGTTAATCACTGTGGTCAATAGCTGTTGCGTTCTGTTTTCAATGTGTTTAAGAATAAACATCGTGTTCATCTGAACTGGCTTCACCAAATCAGATGCACTAAAGAAAATACAATACAACTGTTCCTTTGTACCAAACAACTAACCTAGTATATGACTAGAAATACAATCTGCCACAAGCGGTGTGGAAAAAACACTTGTAATTCTAAACTAACCCAAAAGATCACAACGACAGGATGTCAAGTGGCCGATGTGCCCAAAATAATAATTTTTCAACCCACGAATACGTGGGTGTGAGTCTAAAATAAGATCTTCTAAGAACAATTGTTACCTACTAGAGCCTAAGATAATCCTATATAAACTCCGTACTTTTGTAAATAAAATCAGTTCATATTTTGAATTCAACGAATGAAGATTGGGTTATTTTCTTTTCTCCTCGGAAATCCCTATTCATATTGGTCCTTCGAACCGGATTCATTTTGGTCCTTCTAGAAAAAGGAACTCTGCAGTTTTCCCCCACCAGTGGTAAGAGACTCAGAGACTGAATCAGCTCCTTAAAGTCTGAATTCTTATGCAAGTGTAAATGCTAAGATCAGCTATAGGTAGCAAAATAAATTAACTCTTGTTTTCCCCCACCAGTGGTAAGAGACAGAGTAATTATATTATAAAAAGCAAAATTTTGCTTAATAAATAAAAAGTGCGTGCGTCCGATTTTAAAGTCAATTTAGCTAGTGGAGCCACTGTAGTAATTTCGGCGACGGGAGTTTTTGTGTGTGGCGTATTCGAAGCCCTAATATCGAAAGTAAAAAAGAAAGAATTAACTAGTGTACATATACACTATATATGTATATATAGTTGCAAGTCGGCAACTAGAAACAGCAGCAGAGCAACAAGATAGTTGCAAAGAAGAGGCGACTGGAGGCGAGGCAAATGTAAAGAAACGGCAAACCACCAGCCAACTATCGGCAAATCCGACCCATTAGAAGACAAGCAGCAGCAGACTATCGGCAAAACCTACTTGGCAAACTCTATTTGGCGGACAACAGTGGCGAACGGTGTCAACAACAGGATCATCAGATAAGATATATATTAAGATTGTTATAAGTACATCTATCTAGTTTTATTATTATATACTTATATCGATATCCTAATATTCGCACAAGATAAAATGTTCACTAATAAGACTGCAAAATTGTTAGAGAAGAAGGTGGAGTTGCATACCAGGTTAAGGCAGTTGGAAGCACTAGATCCCAAAAACATTAATAGCAAGGTGATTGAGGAAGTAAAAGTGATTAGTAGCCGATGGATGCCTAACCATGAGAAATTGCTCCAGCAGGAGGTGTTCGATCATCAGTACTACAGAGATAAAGTACATGAAGAGGTTTTAAAGATAGTTGCCAAAATAATAGCTACAGGAGAGTCAGAAAAACCAGGCACTAGTAAGTCGGTGTTAGTTGAAACAGAAGCAGATAGGTCAGAAATGTTTGAGGATAGCAAAGGAGAGTCGCGCGGAAATGCGACCGCCAGTAATGAAAACGCTAATGTTAGCCAGGAAAAATTTCAAGGAAAGGTCCGTCAGCTCCAGCAATATTTGGACATGGTGAGCAAAGATTTACTTATGATAGACAATAGAACAGGCGAAATGTATATTAAAAAAATAGAATTCTTGTTCAAGAAGGTACAGATGTGCCAAGCTTATACAGATGAACTTATACATAATGAAACGTTTAAAGAGGTCATAGAAGAATTGGAATTCGACCTTCAGAATACCGTGGTAGCATTAGAAATGAAAATAAACGATCAGAAAAATTTGAAAGATGGGAATGTAACCGTGAGAGGCGAACTACCGGTGTTGCCAAAAATACAGGTACCCACATTTTCTAGGGAACCTAGAGAATGGGACCTGTTTGTAGAATTATTCGCGGAACTGATTGAAAAAAGAGAGGATCTAAGTCCTACTCTTAAATTCAATTATTTAAAATCCGCGTTAAAGGGCGAAGCAAAGAGCATGGTAGCCCATCTATTGTCAGGTTCAGCTGACAATTATAGTGCCGCTTGGGAATTATTAAACAAGCGATATGAAAATAATCGGAGGGTATTTTCCGAACAATTAAGACGGATCGTTGATTTACCGATGATCAACAATGAATCCGCAAAAAGTGGTAAAGGAGTGATTGACATAGTTAATGAGTCAGTTTACTTAATTAAAATAAAAGCAAATTTGTCCGATGAAGTTGACGTACTATTCGCACAACTCCTACTAAGGAAACTTGACAGAGAGGCTCTCCAATTGTATGAGAGTCAGATTAGAAAAACAAGGCAAATTCAAATGCTATCTGATGTCATGGAATACTTGGAGCAGAGATATTGCTCGCCAAGTGCCATATGCAAAGAAGAGAAAAAACCAATAAAAACTATTTTAAATTATACGGAAGTTGAAGATAAATGTCCGATTTGCAAAATTGCCGGGCATAAAGCGTATAAGTGCTTTAAGTTTAAGGGTTTGACACCTATTGAACAGTATGAAACAGTCAAAAAAGCTTTGCATAAGATGCTTGAACCATTCAAGCAAAAAGGTGTGCACTAATGAAATGGTCTGTTCATTGTGCAGTAAGGAACACCATACGTTACTCCATTTTGAAAAAGAACAGGAGAGAGTAAATACTTGTGTAACCCCACAACCAACACTGTTGGCCACAGCTGTAATACAAGTAAAATATGTAAATGGAGGATATAAGACTCTAAGAGCCCTTATTGATTGTGGTTCACAGAGCACTATTTTGTCTGAAGAGGCCGCTCAAATATTAAAACTACCTAAAATTAAACAATATACAGAAATAAGTGGCGTGTCCTCAATAAAATCTAATAAATGAAAATATAAGGTAAAAATAGATGTAAAGACGCGAAATCCTTGGAAAGGACATCTAAAGGTTGAGACAATTGTGTTGCCAAAGTTAATGAAAGCTCTTCCATTAAAAATTGCAAACGTGGATATGTCAAAATGGCAAACTTACGTGCTAGCTGATCCTACGTTCAATAAACCTGATAGGGTTGATATAATAATGGGAGTAAACGTATATACCCAAATCTTAAAAAGGAGAATTACAAAGATTGATGGCCTGATAGGCCAAAATACTGAATTTGGTTGGATCGTCTCGGGATGCACCAAATCAAATCAGAATAAATCTGTAGTGGCAACAACAATAGATGTCACAGGATTTGAACAACGTTGGGAGAGGAAAGGTAAATTTCAAAATAAAAACGACACAATCCCAAAGAAATGCTACAGCAAAACTCAAAAAATAAATTTATGGCCCCCGGCAGGACCTCACATTGGAGGTAAAGTGAAAATTGGGGAACAAAAAGTATATATCCCAGAGCCAATACAAAATGAGAACATTCAGAAAGCAATGGGTCAATTAGATAATGATTATCTAAAAAATAATATCAAAAAAGATTCCGGTAACAAATTGTCCGAAACTATAGTACCAAAAAGGCAGATATGGCAAAATATTTATAAAAAGACATTTAATGATAGCCAGAATAACCACTCAAGTTTTAGCAGTCAGCTATATTTAAAAATGGTGGAGCGAAGATCACATTGGTACAATTCAAAAAGGAAAGATAGTTCTTTTTTAAATTCTCCACCTTATAAAAAGGCTAGAAGTCAGCACAGTAATACACATCAGGAGTGGGTAGATATCCCGAAACAGAAATCGTTAGGTAATATGCCAAATATTATAAAAACCAGTAGAAGCCAACTCAGTAATACATACGGCAGAATTGGTAAGAATGAGAATTCAGTGACAAACGTAAAGGAACATCAGATTGACTAGGTTGAACGTCTATCATGTAACTGGTCATGCTTCTTTAACAATAGTTATCTTACTAATATTAATAACATAAGATAACTAACTAACTATAAAAATAAAATCCAAAACGTCGCATTTGGCGGCCCTTTGCAGAATGTTTAAGAATAAACATCGTGTTCATCTGAACTGGCTTCACCAAATCAGATGCACTAAAGAAAATACAATACAACTGTACCTTTGTACCAAACAACTAACCTAGTATATGACTAGAAATACAATCTGCCACAAGCGGTGTGGAAAAAACACTTGTAATTCTAAACTAACCCAAAAGATCACAACGACAGGATGTCAAGTGGCCGATGTGCCCAAAATAATAATTTTTCAACCCCCGAATACGTGGGTGTGAGTCTAAAATAAGATCTTCTAAGAACAATTGTTACCTACTAGAGCCTAAGATAATCCTATATAAACTCCGTACTTTTGTAAATAAAATCAGTTCATATTTTGAATTCAACGAATGAAGATTGGGTTATTTTCTTTTCTCTTCGGAAATCCCTATTTACAATGGTTGGGATGTTTGCTTCAAAATATAGATTGTTTATTGGCGTCGAGCGGAAAGCGCCCAGAGCGACTCGCAATGCTGTGTTTAGTGCGGTCTTTATTGGCTTGATTGTTGTCTTGGGGGCCCCACCATAGATCGGAAGGCCATAATCTATTTTTGAGAGGCATATGCTTTTAACTATTTGTACTAATGTGTATGTGTGGCAGTTAAATTTTGGGCTCGAGAGACATTTTAGAATATTAAGGAACTTATTTAACGACTTTTGCCAATTTTTTATGTGGAAATGCCATTTGTACTTGGCGCTAAAGGAGAGTCCTAGCAGTTTTAGTTCCTTGACATTTTCTATGGTGGCTGATTGGGACGACACTTGAGAGTGGCAATTCTGTTTTCTACAAATATGTAGGTGTTTACATTTTGTGAGAGACAGCGATGCGCCCAAAGATTTGCACCAATTGTCAATGTTTTCAAATAGATTGTCTAGTTTTATTGTGCTTTGTTTTTCTTTATTGAGATCAACTAATATATTGTAGTCGTCTGCGTATGCAGTGAAGTTAATATTTTTGTGCCTTGCTATTAACTCAGAGAGACTATTAAACGCTGTTAGAAATAGTATAACTGATAGTGGTGATCCCTGTGGAATACCGTTCTGAAGAGGCTTGCAATTTGAATAATTTTTATTGACGCGCACTCTGATTTGCCTATTGGCCATGAAGTTTTTAATGAATTTTATTATTGTAGGGCCGCATTGCCATTTTTTTAATTGATTAATAATGGTGCGGACTCCGACTTTATCAAACGCTTTGGCAAAATCTAACGAGACAAGTGATATGTGTCTTTTTGCTGAAAGGGCTCTACTGATCAGAGCGTCTACAAGGAGTAGACAATCGGCAGTTGATCTCCCTTTTTGGAAGCCTAGTTGGTGGCTGTTAAGTAGTTTGTTCGTTGTGATAAACCACCATAGCCGCTTTGAAATTATCTTGTCCAGGACTTTTCCGATACATGAGTTTAGGGATATGGGTCTGTATGCTTCTATTGTAGTTTTGTCTTGTCCTGGCTTTAAAACGGATATTATTGTGCTGATTTTATAAATCTGTGGGATATGTGTTTGTAGGATGCGGTTGAATAGAGTGACGATTCTAGTTTTAAGTGGTGTTGATACATGTTGAGTCATGCTGTAATTGATTTTATCGAAACCTCGTGTATGTCCTTTTAGGCTGTTAAGTGCTGATGCGAATTCTAAGAAGCCTATCTCTTGTTCCATGAATTTGGCAGAGTTGTGTGGTGGGCTATAGGTGTGGGTAGTATTTGTTTTTTGTTTTTCTTTTACAAAAGCTTCTGCTCTCTGACGTGACGGTCGTGTTTTTGCTTAGCTCCTGAGTTTTATTAATATACATATATTGTTTTTTCCCAATTTTTAATTGTGCCTAGTTTGTTTTCGTTTTCGCTGGTGTCATTTGCTTGAAACCCTTGTGTTTTATTTGCATAATTCGCCAAATTAAACAGTTTTGTTTTTTTCTTTTTTGTGATTAGTGTTTGGTGCATCTAAATTGTTTTTATTTTTTTCTTATTGTTCTCTCCCGTCATTGCTTCTGCAGTTGCTCCCCTCATCGCCCCCATCATACCATCAGTGCTAGTGGTTTTGTTGTTCTCTCTGCTTTGTGCTTGTGCTCAGCTTCCCTCCCGCGTAATTACTTTTCTAAGGCCGCCTCTCAAAGCTCGTCTTATAACTGTTCTTGCACTCTCTCTTGTGCTGTGTACTCTAGCTGTCTCTTTGTTTTATTTGTAATTATTGATTTTTTATCGATAATTATCTTTGTGCTGTTTATTTAAATTTTTATATATATTTTTTTTGTTGTTTTTTTTTTGCCTTGTGTTTATTTTGGCTTTTCAATGGCTTGTTGTCTACCCAATTGCAAGCATTCTGATCGTTTTGACGATCAGTATAGAGCAATATCGTGTTGGCTTTGCGACAATCTTATTCACTTAAAATGTGCTGGCCTCAACGGCCGTGATTACGACAAATTTTCTGGTTTGTCTGTGTCTAAGCCTGAGCTTGGCTTAATGCGCTGGACTTGCCCATCTTGTGCCAGCCAGCAGCTTGATTTTAGCCGAATGTACAGGGATCTTCGTTTAAAGTTTCTTTCTCTAAATAAAATGGCCAAACAGCTGTCTAATGAGTGTGACTCTAGCATAAATTTATTGTCGCAATTCAAGTTTGATCCACCTTCTAAGGAATTGCCCAAGAAATGTACCCTTGAGTTGCCTCATAAGCAGTCGGCCGCACTCTCTATTACATCTTCTCCCATTTTACTTTCGCCTACACCATCTTCTTGTCCCTCTTTATGCTCTTCTTTTGAGATTGAAGTACCCAGTACAAGCCCTGGTGTACCTTAATCACGGGAACTCTGATCATGCTGGCTCTCAATCACTTGCGGATCCCAATGCTCCTCCGCCTCCACTAACTGTAGTGCCTCATCGTAAACAATTATTTATCTCTAGGCTTGCTCCAGATACTTCTGAGTCGTCTGTGGCAGCTTACATTGGTAATATATGCCCTGCTAAAGTTTCAATTCAAAAGTTTAAGTTTTCTAGGCCTCGCGAAATCTCCTCGTTTAAAATTACTGTACCAAATGAGTATTTCTCAGCTATGGTTGACCCTAACTTTTGGCCAGAGGGCAACAAGGCCCTACACGAGTTTGCGGCCAATAGGCGCTCCCGTCCTTTGCCTGTCCACCTTCCTAATGTAACTTCTGCTTCAAAAAACTAATAACGTCTAGTCTTTGCATTCATTATCAAAATGTAAGAGGACTTCTTACCAAGCTCTCGAAACTATTCTGTGATAGCCAAACCTTTTCGGCTGACATATTAGCTTTCTCTGAAACTTGGCTTAACTCCTCTGTTTTGGATAATGAAATTCTTTCTAATAACTTTATTTCTTATAGGCTTGATCGTGTTGGTCGTCGTGGCGGCGGAGTACTCATTGCAGTCAACTCGAATCTGTGCTCAAGTGTTGTGCCGATTGATCTCCCCTTAGGTGTTGAGGTTATTTGCGTCGAAGTTACATGTTCTAACTTTAGCTTATATATCTCTTGTTCATACATTCCTCCAGCTTCTGATATGATGATCTACATGCACCATGCTGATGCTTTGCGAACTATTTTTAGTCGTCTTAAAGATCGTGATTTTTTTATAGCTTTAGGTGATTTTAACTTGCCTAATGTTTCTTGGCTTGCTGATGATAATCTATCTTTCTTAATTCCTTCATCTCAACATGTTTTTCTTGATAGCCTACTTGAATGTCCGCTATATCAGTTGAATTCTTTTCTTAACTCTTCTAAAAGAATCCTCGATCTTGTTTTTGTCTCTGATCCCACTGTTAGTGCTGTATCACAAACACAGCCCCTAGTGAAGCCTGAAGATACTTATCACCCTACCATTGAAATTACTATTTCTTACAATTCCGTTAATAATTCATTCAATAACATCTCAAATTCTCGTCGCAGATGTTTTCGTAAAACAAATTTCAATCTTCTTAACAGCCTTATTTTCTCTTTTGATTGGTCATTTCTATTTGAGTGCTGTGATATAGATTGTGCAGTAAATTTTTTCTACTCTGCTCTTAATTCTCTAATTGATAAATGCGTTCCTTATGTGAATGTCTCTACCGTCTCCAGTGCGCCAGTCTGGTTCACACGTAGGCTCTCTAATCTCCGTAACATTAAATCGAGATATTTTAAAAGATTTAAAAAAACTGGTTCGCGACTTGACTATGCAAATTATTGTGTAGCCAAATCTCAATTTTGCCTTTTAAATACTCAATGCTACAATAATTATATCGTTCGCTGTAAGGTTGAATTTTATAAGAACCCCAAAAGATTTTATAACTTTGTTAATTCCAAAAGACGCTCTAATTTACTACCTTCCACCTTCAGACTTAATGACCAGACTGCTAATTGTGATTCAGATATTGCAGATCTGTTTGCTAAATTCTTTCAGTCGACTTATTCTTCTACTGCTTCGGATCCCACACCTTATCCCTTCACAATTCCACATTTAAATTGTATGTTTTTTCCTAATATTACTGAAGACTGTATTATCTCTAGCTTGTCATCTATGACGTCTTCCTTCGTACCCGGGCCTGATAATATACCTAGTTGCATCCTTAAAATGTGTTCGATTTCCCTATCTAAGCCTTTATCTCGGTTATTCTTTATATCGAGTGAGACTTGTCGCTTCCCTGATATTTGGAAGGAGTCTTTTATTATTCCGCTTTTTAAAAAGGGTAACAAATCGGATATTTCTAACTACCGTGGCATTGCCAAACTTTCGGCAATACCTAAGCTGTTTGAGAAAATTATTACGTCTTTTCTTCAACACCTATCCAGATCCGCTATTTCTGCTTGTCAGCATGGCTTCATGAAAGGTCGTTCGTCGCTTACCAACCTTTTAGAATTGACTACCCTTGTACACCATGGCTTCCGTAAAAAGTGTCAAACTGATGTTATTTATACTGACTTTAGTAAGGCTTTCGATACGGTTGATCATTCCTTGCTTCTCATGAAACTTAACATCATGGGTTTTTCCCCGAAACTATTGGCTTGGTTAAAGTCGTATCTTATTGGCAGAACCCAAAAGGTGTCTTTTCGTTCCTCGATATCTAAAACTGTTCGAGTTACGTCAGGTGTCCCCCAAGGCAGTCATCTGGGCCCACTGTTATTTACCTTGTTTATAAACGATTTGCCTTTGGCCTTGGCTCATTCACGCGTGCTCATGTTTGCGGATGACGTGAAGATTTGCTATTCATATAATGATCCTTCTTTCCAATAGTACTTGCAATCAGATCTCGATGCGTTCTGTGTTTGGTGTCACGTTAATAAATTACACCTTAATGCCTCTAAATGCTCTTTTATGACTTTCAGTCGTTTGTCGCCGTTCCTAGCTCAATACTCTATTAAGTCTGTTCTGTTAGATTGTGTACCATCATTTAAAGACTTAGGCGTTATGTTTGACCCAAAACTTTCTTTTAATATTCATATATCTTCAATTGTTAATAGAGCATGCAGTCTTCTTGGCTTCATTAAACGTTGGGCCAAAGAATTTGATGATCCATATGTGACAAAGGTTTTATACACTTCGTTAGTTCGCCCTACTCTAGAATATTGCTCACCAGTGTGGAACCCTCAATATGATGTTCACCAGCGTAGTATTGAATCGGTACAGAAGCAATTCCTTAAGTTTGCGTTACGCGGTCTTAATTGGGACCCGAATCTTCGCCTACCTTCTTATTCTGACAGACTTCTTCTTATTAATCTTCCTTCACTTTACAACCGTAGGCTCGTATTTGGGATTCTTTTTCTACATAAAGTAGTCAACGGCGAAGTCAGTTCTACCAATTTACTAGATACGCTATATTTTTGTGTTCCGTCACGTCGGACCAGAAACTTTTTTCCTCTTCACCTTAGTAGATGTCTGACTAACTATTCTCTTCACGAACCTTTTCGTGTTCTTTGCCAATCGTTTAACAACCTTTCTCACCTTATTTCTCCTCATCTATCTGTCACTTCTCTTCGCTCTATACTTTTTAATTATCTACAGCGTAACCACTGAAAGTATTCTGGACTGGATATTTGATTGGCTGCAACTCATCCCTGACCACATTGGCTGTGAATCGGGGCATAGCTGGCACCTTGTTGCAAATAAAACACCTCCATCGGGTCGGGGATGTTGTGCATATAGCTAAGCTACCTTAATGAATTAATTACTATTTGTATTTTAGCTTAAGCTTTTTCGTCGACTGCTGACTTAGTTGACGTAAATAAATAAATAAATAAAATGCAGAGGTGAATAGTTGGTCCTCTGATTGTCTAGACCAGTGGTTCGCAAAGGATGTTGCTATTTCTCCTGCGTCCGAATTCAATGTATTTGTGGTCGTGTCCTGCATGCAGTGGATTTGGGAAGGTTTGTGGAGTCCGTTAAGTCTTCTTATTTTATTCCATATTGTTTCGGTGGTAGATCTAGGGGAAATGTCAGAGGTAAATTCTTGTACACTTCGAGCTTTGCTCTCTCTAATTAATCTACGAAGATGAGCATTAAGTTTTTTATATCTGATGATATTCTCTGTAGTCATGTCTCGATTAAGGGCTTTCCATGCAAGTATTTTTTTTCCCTACTGGTAGCTATTTCCTTGTTCCACCAAGGTACGTTATATTGACGTTTGGGTGGTTTACAGAGGGGGATACTTTTGTATGCGCTTTGTAGGATAATTTTGTGGATGTTACTGGCTTCCTTATTAACATTTGGGGATATTGTTGTTATATTGTTAAGCTCGTCAGTCAGTCTTTCGAATTTTTCCCAATTTGCCTGTTTCGTTAAAAATCTTTGTGTGTATCGTGTGTGAGTTTTGTATTGATCGTTCAAGAACATTTTTATGGTGATAGGGAAGTGATCACTTCCTTCGAGAGTGTCGCTGATGCTGAAGTCGCAGTTTATTTTAAGTTCTGCTGAGCAGAATGCAAGGTCTATGTGCGTGAATGTGTTGTGAGTAGAGAAGTGTGTGGGCTGACCATTGTTCAGGATGATGTTGTTGTGGTATTGAATAAATTTGGCTAAAACTTGACCCCTGCGATTGCTAGAAGGTGAGCCCCAGTAAGTGTTCCAACTGTTAAAGTCTCCTGTATAAAGAGTTGGGGTGCTTATATTTGGGAATGCTGTTTCAAGGTCTGTCAAAGAAAATTTTTGATTAGGGGGTATATAGGCGGCAGCAATATAAAACTTTTTTACTGAGTGAATTTCGACTGTGATGGCATCAAATGATTGGCCGACGGAAATCAGTTTGTGTTGAATTGACTTATGCACTAATATGGCCACGCCGCCCTTTGCTGTGGAGCAGGTAGTGTGGTGCATTGAAAAATTAGTTGGAGTTGGAACTTGACTCAAGTTTTTATTATTATTAAGAGATTTACGCGAAATTGTAAATTTCACGTAATTTGAGAATTTAAGCTATAGCAACTGAGGCCTTAAGCTTATTGTGTGTATGTTTAACATTAAATCAAATTAATCTAGTATTAATATTATTATTTACATTACATTACATTACAAATTAATCCAGTATTAATATTATTATTTACATTTACATTTAATATTTACATTTGTATTGACTATATGGCTAAATTATATGGTAGATATTGGTAGCTTTTAAGAATTCAATAGTATCTTCAACATTTTGGTATGACGTTATTATACCATACACCCATAGGATGAAATGGTATATTAAAGTCGCCAAAATGTATGTAACAGGCAGAAGGAAGCTTTTCCGACCCCACATAATATATATAATCTTGATCAGTATCAACAGCCGAGTCGATCTAGCCATGTCCGTCTGTCCGTCTGTCCGTCCGTCCGTCCGTATGAACGCCTAGATTTTGGAGACTATAAGAGATAGGGTCACCAAATTTGGAATGTAGGCTCGTGTAGTATGTAGAGTGATCAAGTTTGTTTCAAATTTTTACCACGCCCCTTTCCGCCCCCGCAATTCAAAAAAAACGTTTTTCTCAAAAACTATTGCAGCTAGAGACACCATATTTGGTATGTATATTTGCTTAGTAAATGCGCACATTTTGTATGTACACAGATTTTGCCACGCCCCTTTCCGCCCCCGACATTTGAAAAAATCGATTATCTCCCGTAATTTTTAACCTTGTGGAATCAAATTTGGCACACTTGAATTTGATACTAATACCCAGCAAAATACAAAATTTGATCAAAATCGGACAAACAATAGCCAAGTTATATAATATATATAAACGTTTTTCCATAAGGCCGGAGTTGGCCGTTGGCGGGTGGTGGCGCTAAGGTGCTCATATGCATGAGTGAGTGAGATACTTAGATATGCTTGTAAAAAGCATGTGAACAGAATTTTTTTGAAATAGGCAAATGCATTTGTTATTACAAATTTGAAATATTTGTTTAACTGGTGTATGGTATACCTAAGTCGGCGAGACGACTTACTTACTTCATTTTTATACCATACACCCATAGGGTGAAATGGTATATTAAAGTCGCCAAACTGTATGTAACAGGCAGAAGGAAGCTTTTCCGACCCCATAAAGTATATATATTCTTGATCAGTATCAACAGCCGAGTCGATCTAGCCATGTCCGTCTGTCCGTCCGTCCATCCGCCCGTCCGTCCGTCCGTCCGTCCGTCCGTCCGTATGAACGCCTAGATCTCGGAGACTATAAGAGATAGAGCCACCAAATTTGGTGTGTAGGTTCGTGTGGTATGTAGAGTGATCAAGTTTCAAATTTTTGCCACGCCCCTTTTCGCCCCCGCAATTTAAAAAAAACGTTTATCTCAAAAACTATTGCAGCTAGAGACACCATATTTGGTATGTATATTTGTTTAGTAAATGCGCTCATTTTGTACGTGTAAAAATTTTGCCACGCCCCTTTCCGCCCCCGTAATTTGAAAAACTCGATTATATTCCGTAATTTTTTACCTTGTGGAATCAAATTTGGCACACTTGAATTTGATACTAATACCCAGCAAAATACCAAATTTGATCAAAATCGGACAAAAAATAGCTAAGTTATGCATATAAACGTTTTTCCATAAGGCCGGAGTTGGCCGTTGGCGGGTGGTGGCGCTAGGGTGCTCAGATGCATGAGTCAGTGAGATACTAAGATATGCTTGTAAAAAGCATGTGAACAGAACTTTTTTAAAATAAGCAAATACATTTGTTATTACAAATTTGAAATATTTGTTTTACTGGTGTATGGTATACCTAAGTCGGCGAGACGACTTACTTACTTCATTTATCTTTGATTTTTTTTATACTCTCTCTCGTCGCATGCACGCTCAATTTTAATAGTAGAATAATAAGAACAGCAGGCAGCTCGACGAAGAAATAAATAATTGTGGTAACTGGTTTTCGGCAGAACTACACCCCCTTTTCGACGAGATAGTGCCGGAAATCTACAGAGTGCCAGCCGATATCCAGCTGCTTCATGACCAGCCAAGACTATACGTTACCCCTCAGAGTTATAATTATGTCATTATTATATTATTTGGCTCCCAATCGTGAGGCCGCATTACAACATTTAGATGAAGTCAATGAAACTCGCAAATATTGAATTTTCAAAGAATAAGAAATCTCTGTTTCAAAATCTATCCTTTCACTTTTATGACGTCTTTAGATTCGCTGGTGAGTTCGGAACGCAGAAAGCAAAATACAAGTATTAGCTTCTGTCCATCAACTTAGCAAACTATTTGAGTCAACTTTAGAACTAAATATTGAGACGAAAAATTTGCTGGAATTTAAGCAGAAATTAAAACTAAGGTCCAAGAGCTTAACCGCTTTTAAAACGTTGATTATACCATACACCCATAGGGTGAAATGGTATATTAACGTCGCCAAAATGTATGTAACAGGCAGAAGGAAGCTTTTCCGACCCCATAAAGTATATATATTCTTGATCAGTATCAACAGCCGAGTCGATCTAGCCAAGTCCGTCCGTCTGTCCGTATGAACACCTAGATCTCGGAGACTTTGGTATGTAGGCTCATGTATTATGTAGAGTGATCAAGTTTATTTCAAATTTTTGCCACGCCCCTTTCCGCCCCCGAAATTAAAAAAAAACGTTTAACGCACATTTTGTAAGTATAAAGATTTTGCCACGCCCCTTTCCGACCCCGAAATTTGAAAAACTCGATTATCTCCCGTAATTTTTTACCTTGTGGAACCAAATTTGGCCCACTTGAATTTGATACTAATACCCAGCAAAATACCAAATTTGATCAAAATCGGACAAAAAATAGCCAAGTTATGCATATAAACGTTTTTCTATAAGGCCGGAGTCGCCCGTTGGCGTGTGAGGGCGCTAGTTCTGTTCACATGCTTTTACAAGCAAATCTTAGTATCTTCCTCACTCAAGCATACGAGCACCTATGCTTGAGTGAGGGAGCTACTAAGATTTGCTTGTAAAAGCATGTGAACAGAATTTTTTTAAAATAGGCAAATGCATTTGTTATTACAAATTTGAAATATTTGTTTTACTGGTGTATGGTATACCTAAGTCGGCGAGAAGACTTACTTCGTTCATTTATTTTATTGTTGGTTTAAGAAATTTTGATCTCTCCTATTGATATAACGGGCAATCAATAAGTATATGAGAAATGTTGATTGGTGCGTTGCAGTGTGTACATATTGGAGGAGGGGACTTCTTAAGGATATGGCTGTGGGTTATATTTGTGTGTCACAGTCTGATTCTGGTAAATTTCAATATATCAGTTCGAGAGATGTTAGTTGTTGTCGTTTTGTCTTGGGAAATGTTCTTGTAGTGTTGCGATGTATTAGTGAATATTAGTTCCTTGTATGTCTTTGTGTTTTGTTTTAGGAAGTTTAGGATATCCGTGGGGTTATGAGTATTTTCCATAATGAGAGGGAATATTTTGGCGTTTTTGGCTGCTTCCTCAGCGGTCTCGTTCCCTGTTATTCCGCTGTGACCGGGAACCCAAAGCAGTGATATTTTGTTATTTTCGTATTTGTTTAATATGTTCCTAATGCGTGTGGTATAGTAGCTCTGTCTATTGGTGTTCTTTATTGCTTGTATTGCGGAAAGGGAGTCGGAACAGATGGTGAATTTGCCTCTTTGATTGCTTGCATATATGCAGGCTGCAAGAATGGCCGCGATTTCGGCTGTGAAGATAGAGGTGTAGTCGGGTAGTATCTGCTGGGAGATTACGGAGTTTTCCGTTGCTACAGCGTATGTTAAACCGTCTATGGTTTTGGAACCGTCAGTGTACAGCAGTTTTCTGTTCGAAGTAGAATTTATGTCTTTGAATTTTTGTTGGTATATTGAGGCTGGTGTGTCTGATTTAAGTGAAGTGTGTAGTTCGGTGTTTATTATGTTTCTGTAATTGTATAGCCAGCTAGGTTTGTTTTCTGATTTATACATATGTAACGGGGGATATTTCGATATTAAGTTCTCTGCATTGTTTTATTGTGTGAAATAGCGAAGAAGGTAGTTTTGGTATTTTTTTTTGATTTTACGATTTTTTTGTAAATGTTTTCCAGCTGTGAATTCTTGGAATTTAAAATGATTTTAAAGTTTTTTTGAATTGCGTGTAACGTCCTGTATTCTATTGGCAATATATTTGCTTCATATAATAAATTGTTAATTGGAGTAGTGTGGAATGCATTGAAGGCAAGTCTAATGGCTGAGTGGTAAATTGTTTTGAGTTTGCTTAATACTGATTTTGGTGCATATCCATACAAGTGTATGCCAAAATCGATCTTTGACATTATTACGCATTTAATGACATAAATAACAGTGTTTACATTGCAGCTGAATTTGTTGTTAGATAGGCATTTAATTATATTCAGCCGTTTTGCAAGTTGAACAGATAAATTGTCTATGTGAATGTTCCATTTGTAGTTTTTTGCTATGGTAATGCCTAGTATTTTGAGGGCGGATACATTTTGTAAGTGGAAGCTGGTGGATTGCAGTACGAAGTTTCACTTCTTTTTCCTGCAAATGTGTAGGTGTTTGTATTTTTCCACTGAGAGAGAAGCACCGGAGTAAGTGCACCAATCCTTAATGTTTACAAAGAGTGAGTCGATATTCAAGAGAGACTGATTCTTTTTTAATTTAGAAACAATTGTATAGTCATCAGCATAGGCGTTAAAGCTAAGTTCCTTATGTTGGGCAATTATTTTGTTAAGCTTGTTGAAGGCTATAGCGAAGAGTATGACTGACAAAGGGGAGCCCTGCGGAATCCCGTTTTCTAATGGAAGTGTATTGGAGTACGTTTTGTTGTTGAGGACAGTTATTTTTCTGTTGCATAAGAAATTGCAAATGTACTTAGTGATTTTGGGACCAGTTTTCCATTCAACTAGTTCGTCTAAGATGGAGTGGATACCCACTCTGTCGAAGGCCTTAGTGAAGTCTAATGAGATGATCGAGATGTGGTTACATTTTGATAAAGAGGAAGTGATCTGGTAATCTAGCAGAGCTAGGGAATGGATTGAGCGAGATGGGGCGGTAAGAATTGGTGGAGGTTTTATCTGTGTTTGGCTTGAGGATAGGTATGACGGTACTGATTTTAAATTGTTGGGGGATATGGGTATTAAAGATGCTGTTATAGAGGTTTAGAATTCTTAGCAGTAACATAGGCAGCATTTGGTAACTTATTCGATCTCTGCCTGGAGTTTTTCCTTTCAACTGATTGAGTGTCGCTAGCAGTTCAATCATGGTGATGTCTGTTTCTACGCTTTGGGCTATGGGAGATGACATGTGAATCATATTAGTGTTAACGTTTGCCTTGTGTTGATTGAAAGTTGTGTGAAAATCGGAATTACGTGCTGAATTTGACCAAACGGAACATAATGTATTGGCAATTTCGCTTTTGTCTGTTATGTTTTGAGTGGAGTCGCTGGGGTTGGTGAGACAGTGAATGTCATGTCTGGTTTTTAAACCACAGAATCGGTTTATATTTGACCATATTTTGGAGGTGGAAGAGTTTGGATTTATTTCGGATGTGAAGTTTGATACTGACACTCGCTTTGCGATCTTTATTTCGCGTTTAAGTAGGGCATTAGCTTTTTTGTAGATAAGAATGTTTGTCGTATTAATGTTTCTTTTTAAGGTATTCCATGCTGTGAGTTTTTGGTCTTTTAATTGCTGGAGTTTTCTGTCCCACCAAGGTACAGTTTTTCTCCTATGGTTTCTATGCGATTGGGGGATAGATTGGTTAGCCGCGTGAATAATTATTTTGATTAAGTTGGCTGTTTCTTTGTTTATATTTAAGCTGTGGGGGGTTTGGGTGGAAAATCTCTCTGTAAGTGTTTGGAAAAGTGCCCAGTTGGCTTTATCCAATTTAAATATTGGTTTAGCTATAGCATTATTGATATTGTTACGGTCGAAAAGGCTTATATAGATTGGATAGTGGTCGCTGCCTGATAAGGAGTTGCATATATACCAGTCTGCATTGAGTGATAGGATAGGTGAAGCGATAGTGAGGTCTATGTGCGTGAATGTGTGGTGAGTAGTAAAATGGGTTGGTGAGCCGTTATTTAGTGTGATTAGTGAGGTTTGATTAATAAATTTGAAAATAGTATTGCCTCTACTATTGTTGGTTCGGGACCCCCAGCTTCTATGCCAGCTATTAAAGTCCCCAGTTATTAATAAGGGTGTTTGTGTAGTGCCGTACAGGTCTCCCAAATTTTGAATTTTGAATGTTTTAGTGGGAGGTATATATGATGAGACAATAGTAATCTTGATTTTGGAATGGATTGTCACTGCGATGGAGTCAAAAGCGGATGTGTTAAGGTTTGCGTTATGTTGTTGTGAACAAGGAGAGCTACGCCTCCATGTCCGTTTATAGCAGTGTTTCTGTGATATAGGGTATAGTTGATGGGGATGGGAATGTTAAGGGTAGAGTGAATGTGGGTTTCTTGTAGGGATATAATTTTTGGATTGTGGTTTTTTATGAGAATCTGTAACTGGTTATAGTTATTCATATATCCGTTTAAATTCCATTGGATTATTTTTAACATATGTGTATTAGTTGCTTATTGGTTGCTTACTCTAGAAGTGTTAGTGTTAAGTTGTAGAAAATTGAGTTGTTAGTAGTGTTTAGACACCTTCACTGCCGTTGTGCAGTGAAGCAGTCTTGAGTTTTTTAGTTTTTGATTCAATATGTTCTTTTGACTTCAGGGTTTTGGTTAGGTTGTTTTGTTTACTTGTATAAGTTAAGCACTTCCATCATAACTTATACCATAACATAGAAGCCATAAACCCAAGTCCGTCAACACATGCCCATTAACCGCATGCCCATTGGCTGACCCTATTTCATCATCACACGCAATACCCATTGGTCAACCCCACTCAATCGTCACATACCCATTTGTCGCATGATCGCCAATCCTAAGTAACAGTACGATCGCTAGGATAAACAATAAGCCTGCACCCCACTTTCCCAGGCCCTAGAAGAATGGTGTCGGGTTCGGTGCATACCCAGAATCACTTCACCAATTTCGGCAATAAACAAAGAATGGTCCTGAACACTTGTGTAAACAAAGAATGGTCCCACGCACTTAAAGTGGACTATTGGACTCAGCCAACGCCGCCGCCTGCGACGACGTCGATTACCCAAGCCTTCACCCAACTGTTATGTGCGCATTAAGTTCTTTTAATAAATCCGTTTTAGTTAAATGAAACGCAACTGTTCTGTTCGAGCAGTCATCCAGAATTGTCTGGACAGTTTATTCATATTTAGTTTTAGCCTATACATCTTATATGTATTGAATACATTCTGCCGCTTAGGGCGCTGGCAGAGAGAGAGAGAGTGTTGCAGTATATATGTTTGTACGTATTAGCATATATGTACTGAGGGTACATAGTCAAAAGTGCTTACGCTAGCGATCCCACGCTCAGTGGCCAGTCCGCGTAAGTGGCGGATCATATTACTATTATGAATGGGTGCATAAACATAGCAACAAAGTGTTGGTATGTTACTCTTACTTTGATGTTGAGCATATGACCACTTGTTATAATGTATACTCTACAATACTGTGGGCATATGCTCATTTGGCATACAACATACAACACCTCCCTTTTTAAAAGAATAACGTAATATTATGTAGTTATTTATTTGTTTTTCTTTAATACTATGTTGTATATTTTTAATTTTAATTTTTTTTTTTTTAATCAATAAAAATGTTTTTTTTTTTTGTAATTTAGAAATAATTATATTAAAAAAATTTTTTTTTTCAATATGTATATATATATATTCTTATCTTTTTTTTTTTTCTTTATTTATTTATCTTTTTTAGTCTATCTTTATGAACTTTTTGTTCCTTATTTTTCTTATTTCTTATAATTATATTGTTATTCTTTTCTGTATTAATGACCTCAAATGGTCCTATATAAGAAGATTCTAATTTGTGACCTGTTTCGTTTTTCAAATAAACTTGGTCTCCTATTTCTAGTTTAAAATCTAATACTTTCTTATCGTTTATTTCTTTCTGTTTAATTTTATTTTTTTCTAAAAGTATTCGAGCTCTCTTATACGCGTTTTCTAGTCTAAATTAACTTCCTTAGAATAATCTTCTATATTATATATAGGTTCTATTTTATCTACGCTATTAAATTGTATTGGTAAGTTATTCTGTCTTCCAAATACTAGTTCAAATGGACAATAATTATGAGTTACAGATGGTGTTGTGTTAAAACAATACACGAAATACTGTAACCATACGTCCCAATCAGTTTTATCTACTGAAATATATGAACGAATGTACTCGTTGAATGTCCTATGACTTCTTTCAACGGTACCTAATGTCTGGTGGTGGTGTGCTGTAGATGTTATGTTATCTATTTTTAGATATCTGCACAAGTCAGTTATAATGAAATTTTTGTATTCTGTTCCCATGTCCGTAATGAACGTCTTCATTGGACCGTACTTCAGAATAAAAGATTCGAATATGGCTTTTGCGACAGTTGTTGCACTTTTATTTGCAATAGGAATTGGTACTAAATACTTTGTCAAATCACATATTAAAGTGATTGCATATTCATTCCCATTTTCCGAACGTGGTAGTGGACCAATTGTGTCTACTATCACCCTGTCGAAAGCATATTGTGGAGTTTCTGTAATTATCATAGGTGATCTCGTGTGTTTCGTCGTTTTTGACGTCAGGCATTTTGGACATTTATTAATGTACTCTTTTACATGTTTCGTCATGTTTTTCCAATAATATTGTCTTTTTATTTTTGTTATCGTTTTATTTATGCCTGTGTGACCTCCTTGAATTGGATCGTCATGAAATGTAGACAATATAGCTTCTTTTTCTTTTTCATTGTATATTTAAGTCACCGGCTTGAGTAGCGCTACTCTTAATGATTTTAAATTCTTGTTGCCCATATGTTTGAAAGTATCTATCGAAATTGATTCAAAGATCTTTTCGCTCGGTGCCACTTTTAGTTGGCTGATATTATATACACCGGCTTGCCATTCAAGCCTTTGGAAAAACTGACCTAAGTCTAGAATTCCATTGGAGTATAAATCGCTAACATTTATTCTCGCTATAACTTTTTTCCCATGTTTCAATAAACATTTCGAATCTGTCATTCGCAAGGTCACCACTTTTCGTACCTCGTCATTTGTTATGACTTCGTATACGTTGGGCTTAGAAGCTTTTTCAAGACTTTGCCTTGGCAATTGTTCTTGTTTGTTTTCTGCGCAGAAATTTTGTTGTCTACTTTGGTGCCTGGTAGTGACTTTCAGGACTTTTTTATTCATATCAATTAAATCAGTTATTGTAATTCTGGACAGAGCGTCTGCCACGAAATTATCTTTTCCTCTCAGATATTCTACTGTAAAATCGTATTCTTCTAATTCGAGTCGCATGCGAGTTAATTTTGAACTTGGGTTTATCATCGAGAATAAATATGTTAAGGGGCGATGATCAGTTTTTACTGTGAAATGTTTGCCATATATATATGGTCTGAAATGTGTAATTGCCCAATGTATTGCTGCTAGCTCTTGTTCAGTTGTACTTTTATTGCTTTCACCTTTAGTGAATGCTCTTGATGCATATGCAACTGGGAGTTGGAGTCCATTATAGTTTTGAGTTAAAACTGCTCCACATGCGTGCTTGCTTGCATCTGTGATTATACAAAATTCTTTGCTAAAATCTGGGTACTGTAACAAGGTTGGTTTAACAAGTTGTGTTTTTAAATACTGGAATGCCTTTTCACATTCCGCTGTCCATTCGAATGGGACATTCTTTTTGCATAATCTTGTTATATGCCGTGAGTATTCGGCGAAGTTTTTTATGAAACGTCTATAATAATTGCAAAATGCAACGAATCTTCTAGCACTGTCTGCGTCCGTAGGCACTGGATAGTTATTAATAACATCGAATTTTGTATCATCTGGTAAGATTCCTTTGTCGGTGCATCTGTGACCTAAAAATGTCACCTCATGCATGAAAAATGAACATTTTTCTGGATGTAATTTCAAATTGTGTTTTCTACAAAGTGTAAAAACATCTGTTAGGTTTTTAAGCATGTGTTGTTCAGAACAACCAATAACGATCAAATCATCCATATAAAGGAATGCTTGTGAAGGCTCTAAACCCGAGAATGCTATTGTCATCATTCTCTGAAATGAATTAGGTGCTATTTTTAAACCAAATGGTAATCTTGTGAAGCGATATGAACCATTGTTTGTTGAAAAAGACGTTATGTTCCTTGAGCTTTCCTCAAGTTCAATTTGGTGGAAACCTGACATTAAGTCAAGGCATGAAAAATATTTAGCTCTACCCAGTTGATCAAGAATATCGTCAATTCTGGGGAGTGGAAATTTATCTGATAGCAGTTTTTTGTTTATTTGGCGATAGTCAATTACTAATCGCCATTTTTTCTCTTTAGAGTCCGGAAGAGATTTCTTTGGGACCAATAAGAGTGGGCTATTGTAAGGTGAAATCGATGGTTCAACAATATTTTGTTCAATTAACTTTTCTACTTGTTTTTTAATTTCTTCGGTTTGGCTATGCGGACATCGATAGTTTTTTACATATACTGGCTCTTCGTCCTTAAGTCTCAATGTTTATAAAAGTTGTTGGTTGTGATTGGTTCGGTTTCAAGTCCGAACACATCACTATACTCGGTGCATATTTCCATAAGTTGCTTTTTGAACATGATTGGAAAATTTTTCTTTAGTTTACTAATAACAGACTCTGTTCTATTGTCATTTGAAGTTTGAACCACATCGTATTTTGAGAGCGGTTCGAATTTTATTTTATTAGTGCCTACTAGTTGGCATTTATCTGTCGTATTTAAAAATCGGACAAAAGTATTTTTGGTTTGGGCAATAGTGTTTGCAATATAAACACCATGCTTGATTTCTTGATTTGGGATGAAAATGCTTTCTTCTTCTGAAGACAAATCTATTTTGCGTATCACTTGGGATCTCGCTGGCAGAAGTGTTGAATTATTACCAGAACTAAATGTTATCGGTACATTAATGGGATACGTTAGGTTTGGAGGTCTGATTATAAACCAATCCTCTGAATTATTATAATCTAATTGGCAATTAAAAGTCTTTATAAAATCTAGTCCTATTATTCCATCGCAAGGGATTGCAAAATCTGAATGTAGTAAATGAAATTTATATGGAATAATGTATTTCCCTGTTTGTAATTCAATTGAGGCTAGTCCTTTGGAGTTAATTACTCCTTCACCTATGCCTCGAATGTCTATGATTTTATTGAATTGTATGTCATGAAAGACATCGGAATTTTCTTTTATAATTGAAATATCTGCACCTGTATCAATTAGGAATGTAATGATTTTATTTGTTTGAACATTTGTAAATGATACAAAATTATTGAGACTTAAGTTTACAGTATATATTTTACTTTTTAATTTCGAGTATCTGGAGGTGTCTGCGAGTTTCCCGAAGCATCTTGGGCTACTCGGACATTATTGTTTTCGGTATTGCTATTGTATCTGTTTTGGCTGTTACCTCGGTAGTAATTATTTCTACCTCGGCCATTACCTCGACCACCTCTATTGTTGTTTCTGTTATTGTAATTGTTATAGTTGGAGTTGTAGTTTCCGCGGCCATTGCCTCTACCTCTTTGGTAATGGTTACTACTTCCTCTATTATTGCGGCCTCGTTGAAATAATACTGTATTTGCACTTCCAGTCATTTCCGTGCTGCAATGGATATATTTACCCATTACATCATTGAAAGTTACAAAGTTTCCAGCTTCTAATATTACTTTGAGTTTTTCGTGCTCGCAATTTTTAATCATTGCAGAAACAGACTCGCTTGTAGAGAATTTTTCCGCATTGATTGGGTCTAATCCGTTATCAATAAAGGCTGCCTCCAGTTGCCTCCGCAAATTATCCATTTCGGTTGCATACTGGGAAGCAGTTTTGCCTTTTTGTTTTATGTTCATTAATTTCGCCTTTAAAACGTCAGGAGATTCTCCTTTTACATTTTCTTTGAGCTTATTTATTATCCCTGCAATAGTGGTTTCATTTTCTACTTTATAGAGGATTGTGCCGGTTATTTTTGATTTTATAACCTCAACTGCT
Organism: Drosophila paulistorum; assembly: GCA_018152135.1. Lineage (NCBI taxonomy): Eukaryota > Metazoa > Arthropoda > Insecta > Diptera > Drosophilidae > Drosophila > Drosophila paulistorum. The sequence goes on along the minus strand of JAECXG010000811.1, from coordinate 1,323,886 downwards.
ATATCCTCTTGGTCTCCCTTAGTTCTTTCCACAATGCGTAATGCAGTTAGGAATCTGTTTAATAATAACTTTTTACCATCAAATTCAGGAACTGAAGTGGAAACCTGTCTAACATATTGCCTGTCTAATTCCACTTGGTTAGCCATTGTACTTTCTTCAAGTGTTTCGATGTCACTATCGATATCACTTTCAGTATCAATAATTGGTTTGGACTCGTCCAAATCTGCTAATTGGCTTTCGTCAAATTCAGCTGGCTGACTTTGATCTTCTGGAATTACTATTACAATATTTCGTCTAGTACTAATATTGTTCAATCTTATTTTCAATGATTTTATCAGTTTTTCACACTGATGCCTATGCTCTTTTGCTAATTTCTCATTAACTTTGTTTACTATTGATAATATGTTATTATACTGTGTTATCAGTATTTGAGCATGGTTTATCAAAGTTTCCGGTCTTATGACTTTATCTGAGTTAATACATTTAAAAGATTTTTCAAATTTATCTTTATGATCATTAATCTTTCGTGCTATCGTACTCCACTCCATATTTTGTCTACAACATTCAGCGATGCAATCGTACCAAAATTATTGTTGTAGAACCAAGTATGTCATGGTTTTCTTCTACTGTTTTTACCATTACATATGGTAATGTACTCATTACTATGCCCTTTTCTATTTTGTTGTTACATATTATTAATGGGCTTGCTGCACAATTAAAAGTATCTATATTTTCGTCTTCGAAATCACCAATTTTTATAAATTCGTAATATTTACTCAATATTATCAAAGAATTTATTCTAAAGTTGGGTTCTCTATTATACACTTTTTCTACTATGTCTATCATCTTAAACAACATCTAGGTTATCTGCCCTACTGGAATATTTTCTCTTAAGGCACTTATTGTGCATCTTATATAGTTTTGTTAAAACGTTTGTTAATAAAAGAATAACAATTATTACAAGCATTAGGGTTATGATTTTCAAATCAACCGAGACAGTTTCGACATTATTTATGACATTCGCGGTTGAATCCGCTACTTTAGATTCATGATCTAACATATTGTCAACTTTTTCTATGTTACTGTCTTTTGGAATCGCATTAGGGTGCATTTAGAGAAAAAAAAATACTAACTCAAGAATATATATATATATATTTTTTTTTTTTTTTTTAATTTTTTTTTTTAAATTTTTCATTTAAAGTTTTGTTTTTTTTTTTTTTTTAATTATTTTTCTTGAAACTATTTTTCTAACGCTGCTGAGTTTTACTCTCAGCGCCAGAGACATTTGACATTTTTTATTTAAACAATTAATTGTCCAATCGTGTGTTTTTAGTAGAAAGCCTAACAGTGGTTAGTAGGCGCAACCTGCACTTTCGTGCCTCAGTTTGCTTATTAGAGTTTTAAATCTATGGCAAGTTAGGGCTTGCGCATTACTGCGGCCCGCTTGCGTTTCTGCGCTCTTTGGCGCTGTTCAATTTTGATGTCCTCAATACGCTCTATGCAGCGTTGTCGGTCTTCTTCGTTGGTGCTGGCCTTTAGCAAATCCTGCTGCAGTCTTTTCTGGGTGAGCAGGCGTCTCACCTCACCGCCTCGTTTCGTCTTCTTGGGGATTCTCGTCTGCTGCCGGGCCCTGTACTCCTCTATTGTTAGTGGCCGTGGTCCATCGAATGGATTTGCCTGCAAAGCCTCTTGCAACGTCGGCAAATCCCTTTGTTCGTTAGGAACAGCGGTCTTGAAGGAGGGTTCCGTGGACATCAGTATCTTGTTGTTGATTTAATTGGTTTCATATTAATGTTTCATATTATTTTTTTTTCATTATTGTTTTTAAATTCCAATTAATTTCTTTTTTTTTTTGTTGTAAATAATTGGAGAAACGTATGTGTGTTATGGGAGTGCACCTTGGAGCAGCACCCAAGAGTTGATAGTTCGTGTTTTTTAGTTTATGTTGAAGTGTTAATTAATTTATTCTTTTTTTTTTTTTTCACTTGTCACGGTCGCCATGTTATGTGCGCATTAAGTTCTTTTAATAAATCCGTTTTAGTTAAATGAAACGCAACTGTTCTGTTCGAGCAGTCATCCAGAATTGTCTGGACAGTTTATTCATATTTAGTTTTAGCCTATACATCTTATATGTATTGAATACATTCTGCCGCTTAGGGCGCTGGCAGAGAGAGAGAGAGTGTTGCAGTATATATGTTTGTACGTATTAGCATATATGTACTGAGGGTACATAGTCAAAAGTGCTTACGCTAGCGATCCCACGCTCAGTGGCCAGTCCGCGTAAGTGGCGGATCATATTACTATTATGAATGGGTGCATAAACATAGCAACAAAGTGTTGGTATGTTACTCTTACTTTGATGTTGAGCATATGACCACTTGTTATAATGTATACTCTACAATACTGTGGGCATATGCTCATTTGGCATACAACATACAACACAACATAATCGAATCATAGCAAATCAGTCTTGAGCCTAAGTTCTAACCATCCGGTAACTTCGCTTAAACTCCGCAGAATTCGCTCACCAAAGTCAGCATCTTTCAGTTATAATTAAAACATAATTGTATTGTAATAAAAGTGATTTTCTAAATAAAACTTTATTTTTTTAACCCGTGAGTGAAGGAAGTGTTTAATTGGCGCCCGAGCAGGGACCCTGCTAAATACAACGTGATCGTGTGCTAGTGAAAGATACCAGTGATTCGTGACCAAAAAAACGCGTTAAATGCCTTTAGAGTTAGTGAAGTAAAAACACTATATCGAACTACACCACGAATCAGACAGGGTCATTTTAATCGCTGCGAATTCCTATAAGATCAGTTCGGAGGAAAACTGAAAACCCAAAAGTGTTTGACCAGGAGCGTTAGTACCTTCAAAAAAGAAAAGAAACAAAGAAAAGTAGAGACTACAATTTTTTTTATATAAAATCCTTAATTAAAATTTTTTCCCCAGTCAAAAATAATGAAAAATTAAGAAAGAAAATAATAATAAGTAATATTGGAAAAAAGAAGAGAAAATAATTCTGAAATTTTGAAAGAATATTTTTACAAAAATAACCACATAATATTGAAATTTTTATATAATACCACAAGCCATTTTCATCCAAGATTAGCGGACATACCGCTATATTTTTATCAATACAAGATTAGCGGACATACCGCTATATTTTTATCAATACAAGATTAGCGGACATACCGCTATATTTTTATCAATATAAGAAAAAATTTTAATTTTCGCGGATTATATTTTTCGTATTCGCGATACCGTAACACCTATTTCCTTGAATTAATCCTAATTTAAAAAAAAAGAATCCATTTCCAAAATGACTAAAGACAACTGGGTTAAAGCCGCAGTCCTCCAGCAGGGTGGTATTCATACAACAGGTTCTGATGCTCCGACAGCATCCACCTCAAGTGCATCAACCGCAAATAGAATCGAGGCACTGTCAATACAGGGACTAGACGTAGCTATCCAGACAATTTTGTCGTCTCAGTTACAGGAAGTAGTGAAACAATTAAATTATTCTCAGCCAGGACATATTCCCTTTATGGACCAGACAGCTAGCATTCAGGATAATTGGCATGAACTAGATAAAGTGCCAGACATCGTAAAGAATCTTGACAAATTCTCAGGTAGCCGCGAAGAGTTCTCAACATTGTTTGCTTCCGCCACACGTTTGATGGAATTGTATGCCCCCATTCAGGGAACACCCAAATACTATGCAATTCTTGTGACCATTCGAGGCAAAATTACAGGCCATGCCAATACATTGTTGAAAGTCTATCGCACCGCATTACATTGGGGTGCAATCTCGCAGTGTTTGTTATCTGAGTACTCGGACAAACGAGATTTAAGCACTTTAGAATATCAGCTGTTCACCATGACCCAGAAGGGCACTTCTATTCATGACTTCTACTTCGCCGTTTATCAACAGATGTCGTTAATTCTAGACCAAATCGAAACGATGGGTTATACTCCCGAGACTATGGAAGCCATGGCTAGACAGGTCAGAGATAGGGCTCTAGATACCTTCATCAGAGGTCTGAACGGAGGTCTCTCAGACAGAATGAGCTTAGTTCGACCCAAAGATCTGAGGCATGCATTGCAATTGTGCGAAATGTTGGATAATAAGAGGGCTAGGAACATTATCGGCCATCGTGACACTCGTCCACCTGTAGGACCAAAACCCCCGCAGTATGCTAAAATTAACATGCAACCCCAACGATCATACATACCAGCAATTCCACCCAAACCTTACAACAACAACTATTATAATCAAAGACCCATGCAAAACGTGTTCATTCCCCAAAACAAATTCCCTCAATCTAATAACCCCGTATTTTTCAACGCACCACCGAGGCCATTTGCCCCGAAACCTCAGCCGGCACCAACTCCAATGGATGTCGACGGCTCTATTTTAACCAAAAAAGTTAACTACATGAACAAACCGAATGTTAATTTACCACAACAATTTGCTCTCAAGAGAGTCAACCAGTCCACCGCAAATTTTCCCAATAAGGTGCAGAGGCAATTCCATATCGAAACTGGTATGTCAGGTGAACAATATATCACCATACCGCCTCAAGAAGAGCACTACTCCGATACGTCCGATTATCAGGCTGCTTATCAGGGCGAAGAAGATCTTCTTGAATTAGTCCCATACTCTGAGGTTCGAGAATATCAGCAGCAGGAGGAATATTTTGCCTCACAAGGAGACAACTCAGAGTTAGTCCCACAGAACAAAGAGGAAACCAGACCACAATCACAGGAGCCTCAACAACCACAAATCGAGGACATCGTTAATTTTTTAGGTTAAAGTGTTCCTCTTTGCCGTACTTTGTTGTCCGGGACAAAGACGGAACCTCATACAATTTCTTAATAGATACCGGCTCGAACAAAAACTATGTCCAACCCGAAATAGCAAAAAATATCAAAATGAATAAACACAAGTTTTACGCGAACACCGTAAGTGGTCGCATTCTAATAACCAGCCATATCCATTTGGGTTTATTTAACGAACCCAATAAACCAATAACGTTCTTCCTATTACCTAATCTGAATCCGTTCCATGGAATTCTAGGTAATGACTCACTAAGAGAGTTAAACGCTATCATTGATGTCGGGAAAGATCTACTATACGTCAACAACTCTCATGTTGTTAAAGTGAAGCAGATGCGAGCCCATCAGGTCCATACCATCAAATCAGATGAGCTCACTAATCAGCAGAAACTAGGGTTAAAAGCGCTCCAAGAGGAGTACGAGTCGCTATTCGCGGACCCAAACAAAAAATTGACTTATGCTACTAATGTCCAAGGAGAAATCCGAACGACAACAGACACTCCAGTCTACACCAAGCACTACTCATATCCAGCCTCTCTAAGAGAAGTAGTAGAAGACCAGTTACAAGAACTATTACGAGATGGTATAATACGACCCTCACGGTCGCCCTATAATTCCCCTGTGTGGATAGTCCCTAAAAAGAGTGACAGCCTTGGGAATAAGCAATATAGGATGGTCATCGATTATAGAAAGCTCAATGCAGTAACAGTTTCGGATACGTATCCTATCCCCGAAATCGGAGAAATGGTTGGGCAACAACAAGTATTTCTCTGTTCTTGATCTAAAGAGCGGATTTCATCAGATTTCCCTTAAGGAATCTGATATCGAAAAAACGGCATTCACTGTGAGTGGAGGGAAATACGAGTTCACGAGACTCCCCTTCGGCCTAAAGAATTCCCCATCAATATTCCAAAGAGCTCTCGATGATATTTTGAGAGATCTCATTGGAAAGATCTGTTACGTCTACATCGACGACATAATAATATTTAGTAAATCGGAGGAAGAGCATTTCCGACATCTAGCTCTGGTATTTTCTACCTTGTCCAAGGCAAATATGAAGGTCCAAGCAGATAAATACAAATTCCTAAGACATAGCGTTGACTTCCTAGGCGTAGTAATTTCAAGGGAAGGAGTTAAAACCAATTCTGAAAAAATCCAAGCCATTAAAAAGTTCCCCATACCAAAAAACTTAAAACAACTAAGGTCCTTCCTGGGATTAACTAGCTATTACAGAAGATTTATCAAAGATTTTGCTAAATTAGCTAGACCCTTGACTGCGTTATTGAGAGGAGAACATGGCAGAGCCAAGAAAAATGTCTCAAGCAAGATCGAAATCCGATTCGGTGAAGCCGAAATCGATGTCTTCGAGAAAGTAAAAAATGCATTAGTGTCACAAGACGTTATGCTAGCATACCCTGACTTTAAACAAGAGTGCCACCTAACCACCGATGCCTCAAACATCGCACTAGGAGCCTCTCTAGAACAGAATGGGAGACCCATTACATTTCTTTCCCGTGCGTTATCCAAAGCTGAAGAAAACTATGCCACAAATGAAAGAGAAATGCTAGCAATAGTATGGGCATTGGATAAGCTAAGGATGTATGTATACGGCAAATCCAAGGTGATCATTTACCGACCACCAGACTCTCACTTATGCTCTCAGCCCAAAAAATAACAACATAAAGCTGAATAAATGGAAAAGTTACCTGGAGGAATATAACTACGAGTTAAAATATAAGCCGGGTAGCTCAAACGTCGTAGCAGACGCACTCTCTAGAAACCCTACTAGCATAAATGCTAGTAGTACGTCAGCTACAGTCCACAGCGATGAAAGCTCAGGGCATGAACTCATTCCAGCAATGGAAGTCCCCATCAATGTCTTTAAAAACCAATTGTTTATCCTCACTGGTGATAACGAATCCACCACCTTTGAAATACCATTCCCCACATACCATAGACATACAATAGTGAGAAGTAATTATTCCGAAGACGATCTTGTAAACTCTCGAAGTATCAAAGACACCCTCCGAGTCAAGAAATACAACCAACCCCTATTCCGACATATCCAGGTGAAATAATCCATATAGATTTATATTCCACCCAAAATAAGATAATTTTAACAGCCATAGACAAATTTTCTAAGTATGCGCAAGTTAAACTCGTAAACTCAAAAGCAGCAGAACATCTTAAAGTGCCCCTACGTGAGTTATTGATAGCCTTCGGTATGACAAAAACCGTTGTAATGGATAACGAAAAGGCTTTAAATTCTGCATCAATAAAATTTCTTTTAAATAATCAGTTAGGGATACAAGTCCACACTACCCCACCATATACTTCATCTAGCAACGGCCAAATAGAAAGATTTCATTCCACATATACGGAGATAATGAGATGCTTGAAGTTAGAGCACCCCGAAATGGAATTTGAGGATTTAATATTCAAGGCTGTAGATGAATACAATAAAACAATACACAGTACAACCAATAAAAAGCCAATAGAAGCATTCTTCGCAACAAATTTAATCCATACACCAGAAAAACTAGCACTCGAAAAGAAAACATATTAAAGAAACAAAACAAAGACCTAGGGTACCATAACAAAACAAAAAAACCCGTAAAAACTTACGATCCAGGTGAAATCATCTACGTTAGGATTAATAAACGATTAGGTTCGAAACTAACGTCTAGATATAAAAAAGAAATAGTAGCCGAAGATCTTAATACCAAAGTTAAAACCAGGTCAGGCAGGATAGTTCATAAAAACCACTTGAAATATTGATAAACATCCTCTTCCGACAGATTGCTTATGTTACCACTTTGCTGGGGTCACACAACCATATTAGACTACACTAAGTCAAGAGTGGTCATGTTGGAAACCGGGTTAGCCGCGCGCCAGAATGGAACCTTTAAAATCGTCCATGTCATCGAACTAGAAAAATATCAAATGGCCATATCCGTTTTAAAAGAAGTCGTCAAAAATTCGACAAACCTAAGTCCGTATCAGCCTTTTTGGGCCTATGAGATAACGCGGATACAGAATGAACTGAGGAGGCTTCAGCCGATGCAGTTTAGAAACAAAAGATCACTTGATATACTTGGCACGGCGTGGAAATGGTTAGCGGGCACACCTGATCATGAAGATCATATGATTGTGGTAAATAAGATCAATGAACAATTGGTAAACAATAATCGGCAGGTCGTAATTAATAACCTAATAGAAAATAAGATAAATGATTTAATTAAGATAACCAATACCATATTAATTAGAGGTAAACCCGAATCTGATAATAAGTCAAACAAAATTGAAATAACCAAATTTAAATTGAGTCTCCTAAGAGAAGAAATAACAAATATTATCTACGCAATTGATTGGGCCAAAGCCAACACAGTAAATTCACTAATATTATCCTCTACCGAAATAGATTTCATCGAAACAATTAAAGAAGAGAGTTTAACATTTATAAACATTGAGGAATTAATAGAATTTGCTGAGGTCAGTGTAGCCTCAGATGGTAAATCACTCCTTTATATTGTCAGCCTACCCAGAGTAATTAATGAAATTTGTAAACAAATCCTAGCCATACCAATTAAATATCAAAAATTTATAGAAGAAATAGACTATGAAAACATCATGAAATGTAACAAGAAATACTTCGGGTTAACCAATAAGAGTAATTGTAAAATTCATAATGGTAAGACAATTTGTAAACTGGAAGATCTGACTAATTTAGAAAACAGTAAATGTATAGGAGCCTACTTGCAAAGAAGGAATCCCCAATGTAAGGTCATCAACAACCAGCACGTAAAGTCCCATTCGGAAATAATGCCCGGTACCTTGCTGCTGAACCAATTCCATCAGGGACATCAGCATCAATGGAGAAAACATCACCCTAGAAGGCACCCTCATAATCCAAGAGGAAAACGCGACAGTCATTATAGAAGACTCCTGGTATATTGTGAAAACACGCTTTGAAGCCGAGGTTCAACCGCCGCTGTTACAATTACTATCAACTAAGCAGCAGAAAGGTGAAAAGCTATCGCTGGAAATGATCAAGGAGCTACACATTAATAATACTAATAATCTGGAGCGTATCCAAAGAAACAACTTGATTACGTCTTCATCAAACTGGATTATTCTAACCCTTCTAGCAGCTGCGGTGATAACATATGGCATCATAAAAAAATACTGCAGCCACGGAACAGGCAACCATGGTCCACCAATGGAAGTCTCAATCGGGCCTGTCCAATATGTTGTTGCGACCGAGGACGTCCGCACTTAAAGGGGGAGGAGTTGAGCACTTCTATCATAACTTATACCATAACATAGAAGCCATAAACCCAAGTCCGTCAACACATGCCCATTAACCGCATGCCCATTGGCTGACCCTATTTCATCATCACACGCAATACCCATTGGTCAACCCCACTCAATCGTCACATACCCATTTGTCGCATGATCGCCAATCCTAAGTAACAGTACGATCGCTAGGATAAACAATAAGCCTGCACCCCACTTTCCCAGGCCCTAGAAGAATGGTGTCGGGTTCGGTGCATACCCAGAATCACTTCACCAATTTCGGCAATAAACAAAGAATGGTCCTGAACACTTGTGTAAACAAAGAATGGTCCGACGCACTTAAAGTGGACTATTGGACTCAGCCAACGCCGCCGCCTGCGACGACGTCGATTACCCAAGCCTTTATCCAACATAATCGAATCATAGCAAATCAGTCTTGAGCCTAAGTTCTAACCATCCGGTAACTTCGCTTAAACTCCGCAGAATTCGCTCACCAAAGTCAGCATCTTTCAGTTATAATTAAAACATAATTGTATTGTAATAAAAGTGACTTTCTAAATAAAACTTTTTTTTTTAACCCGTGAGTAAAGGAAGTGTTTAATTTATATATTCTTAGTTTTAGGTCTTCAGTTAGAGTGGATTGATGGCTGCAATTGCTTTGCGGTGTTGAAGCGGATGGTGTGTCGTTGATTGGTGTGGTGTCCATGAGTGATTCGATGTCTCTGTATGATGTGGTGGATCTTTTTTGCTGCTGGTGCTTGATGGGATTAGGTTCGTTCTTTGGGCTAGGGGTTTGATTAGTTGAATTTGTTGTTGATGATAGTTGAGTGATGTTTTGTTCTGTTTGTTGTTTAGCCGTTGTAGAGTATAGAGATTGTTGCGAATGACGAGAATGGTATTTTTGTGTTGCAGTTTTGTGGTCTACCTTTTCCAGAGTTTTGATTGCAGTTAATTCTTTTTGTTTGAGAAAGGCTGGGCATGATTTGTCAAATGGACTGTGATTGTTTTGACTGTCGTATTTGCAGTTAATACAAAATTTTGGTTTGTCGCAAGTTTCGTTTTCCAGAGTGTGTTCTTCAGCAGAGCAGTTAGAGCACGATTTGGATAATGAATTGCACTTGAATGTTGTGTGTCCTAGTCTAAGACATTTGCGACATCTCAAAGGGAGTGGAATATATGGTCGTATGTTTACTCGTTCGTAGCCGATCATGATAGTCTCTGGGAGGGTAAGTGAAGCGAATGTTATGATTATGAGTCCAGTTTCTTTAGTTGTGTTGTTTTCGGTCTTTAGAATTTTCCGTATTTCAGTTACATTTTGAGATTTTAGTTCATTTAATATGGTGTCATCATCAATATTTCGTAGATCGTTGGAGTAAATAACTCCCTTGGAGAAATTAAGAGTTTGTAATTTTGTGGTAATTTTGAGTAATTTATGAGCTTGCAGTTTATTTTTCGTTTTTATAAGTAGAGCTCCCATTCTTGTTTTTTTACATATTTCGACTTCTCCGTTGCAAACGTAGTCTATCACTTTTTTTTATCACAAAAGGAGACACATTTTCAAAAGTATTATTGTCTGTTCTAAGTCATTGTTGTAGTTGTTGTCGTCGGGCTATTGCCCTCCGCCAGATTTTGAGCAACTGCTCTTTGCCTTTGTTGTTGTTATTTTTATACCCTTGCAGAGGGTATTATAAAATTGGTCAGATGTTTGTAACGCACAGAAGGAGACGTTTCCGACCCCATAAAGTATATATATTCTTGAGAAGCTGAGTCGATATAGCCATGTCCGTCTGTCCGTCCGTCCGCCCGTCTGTGCAAATCAACTTCACGCTGGCATCTTAAGGGTTATCGGAATGAAATTTCATATTTGAGCTACTTTTAGCCGAGAGATAATAAAGTATGAAAATTGTCAGGATCGGACTACTATCATATAGCTCTAGAACAAAAATTTTTGCAAAAATTGGAGTATCCCCATGAAATTTACCAATATAATAGAATTTGATATAAAATCTCAGATCCCAAAATTTGAGTTTGATCGGATAAATAGAACACAAGTTACAGTCAATACAAATCGGTTCTACGTCATCAGCAAATCAAATAGAGCACATGCATACGCACACACAGGCACAGATGATGAGATTTGGCAAGCTAGGCTTTCGGCTATGCGTAACACGTCTGATCTCTTTGGGAGCACAAACTGAACTGTTGACTCAAGTTAGTTAGGTGGGTTTCTTGTAAAGAAATTATTCTTGGCTTGAACCGATTTATGAGGATTAAGAGCTCGTTGTAATTGTTTGAATACCCATTGAGGTTCCATTGCAAAATTGTTAGTGTCATGTTAAGTTTATAGAGTGGTTAGATATCGATGTAGTGCTAGTTTAAATTTAGATCTTAAATTTTGGCGTTGTTAGATTTTATGAGAGTTTTCAAAGAATTTGGAGACGGGTTAGTGTTCTTAGACTTAGTCATGCTTCTTGTTATGATACGTTTCGATCTATTAGAGATATTATGTGGGAGTATGCTAGGGTTATTGGACTTGCTGCTTGAACTTGGTTGGTCGTCTAGGGTGTCGGTTGGTATGTCTTCGGGTTCCGATTCGTACTGAACTGCTTTTCGCTTAGTGCTTTCCGGGATTGGTAGGGTGGCGTTTCTGGGTTGTGTTGCATTGTCTTCTTGTTGCGGTTGATTTTTATTGTTGTACATGTGTGATTTTGCTACTAAAGAGTAGAGCGAGCCATCATGTGGGTGTCGTTTTTTGTAAATCGACCAAGCTGTTCTATTGTCAAGTTTTTCGTGAGCTTTTATGGCCTGCACTTCGAGGTGGGTGAGAAAGACTGGTCATTTTTTATCTCTGGGCTGATGATTATAAGTCGGTAATTTGTTGATTCGGCAATTTATGCAACTTGGCTCTTTGTCGTATATCTCTTCTGTTAGAATATCAATATGTTCGTCTTGGCTACAATTGTTGCAGGTAGTGTTGTTATTGCATTTTGCGGCGGTATGGCCCATTCGTAAGCATTTGTTGCATCGCAGTGGCTGGGGAATGTAGGTGCGTACCTTTACTTTTTCAAATCCAATGTAAAGATGCTCTGGTGGATTGTGGAGGGCAAATGTAATAATTACAATGCCAGTTTCAGTAAGTACACCATATTTTTTTGAAAGAATTTTTTTTAATTTCTTGGACTTTTTGATCTTTTAAGTTCTCTAGGATGGTGTCTTCGTCTATACCTCTTAGCTCGTTAGAGTAGATTACGCCTTTAGTAACGTTTAAGGCTTTGTGCTCCTCTACTTTTATTGGGATGTCGTTTGGCATAACATTGAGCTTCAGTAGTTTGCTTGTTTGTGCTGGGTTATTGGTTTGGACTAAAAGGTTACCATCACGAGTTTTTTTGCACAGTTCAACTTCTCCTCCACAGGTATAATCAATTGTCGTTTTTATTATGAAGGGAGAAATGTTTGTCATATTTCCGTTGTCAGTTCGCGAAATGGTTAGAAATTTTCCATCACGGGACGGCGGATGTTTTCTCCAAATGTCCGGTGGCTCAGTCATATTGCTGGATTTGCTGTAAAGCTGCACCGTTACTTGTTGATTCTTACACGTAAACAGTTATGTGTGGCCAAAAATAGATTATGTTGTTTGTTGTTGTTGTATTTTTTGCTGAGTTTGCTTTGTGCTTTGAGTGTTTATTGTCACCGAAAGTATGACCTACCGCAATGTGAGTCACGATTCAACTGTATAGAGGTTATGTTAAACAACACAACATAAAAGGAAATGTACAAACTTAGACGCTTTCAACTTTTAACTCAGATCACTCAGATAATCTATATCGATCTTGTGTATGTTCATCTCTTTCACATTACGCCGAAAGTAGAAAGAGATAACAATACATCAAAACTCGGCCAAGGTATCGGCAGTATTGCGTGTAGTATCGTCTGCACAAGTATCGATACCTACAGTATCGGCGACATGGAAGTATGGCGTCAAAAAATCGATACTTGGTACACCAATCTCGATGAATCGATGTATGTCTGATGTTTTTCTAAATTAATAAAGTTTCAACTTATTTCTACTCATTGATACATATGTATATTTTCTTCTTATTAAGTAACATAGTAATAAATTTAATATTTCTATATTTTTCTTCACACTTTACATTTGAACTTCAATTTTTGATCCAGTGTCTTATATTTTGAACGCTCCAAACGCCCTGATATGGGTTACGAGACACTTGAAAACCTTCCACATCTTTAAGTAAAAATCTATCATTTTTTAAAACTTTTTCTATTCGGTAAGGTCCTTTATTCTTTGGAATTAGTTTCCTTGACGTACCAACTGTGCTATCCAAATTTTTTACCATAACATAGTCTCCTTGCTTAAACTCTTTTGGCTCTCGTTTGCTTTTATCATAATAAGTTTTGTTATAGGACTGAGCCTTATTTTGAGCCTCAATTGCCTCATTCCTGATTTCTGTTAAACTCTTCTGCTTGGTGTCTTGATTTATCGATTCAAGTTTCTCTTTTAATTCATCTACTATTCGCTCCCTTTGTGACGTTCCAAACAACATAACACTTGGTAATTGTTTTACACTTCGATGCTGTGTATTGTTCATTGCAAACTCCACTTGTTGTACCACTAAATCCCAATGCAATCCTTTCTCAGGTTCAACTAATTTTGCAATCATCGGGCCTAGACTTCTGTTAATTCTTTCTACCTGTCCGTTTGCTTGTGGAGATCCGGTCGCGATTTTAATATGTTTAATGGTATAGTTTTCTATAAATTCCTCGAACTCACTTGACGTAAAACAACTACCTCTATCCGAAATAATACACTTTGGTTTACTATATGTTCTAAAATAATCTCTAAGACTTGACAAAACTTCTTTAGTACTGGTTGTTTTCGTCGTATATAATCGTACGAACTTCGTAAACCCATCTACAACCACGAATATATGCTTTTTTGCTTTACCAGCACTCACTGGCCCATAATGATCAATGTGAATCAATTCGAATGGTCTATTGCCTTTAGGTATACAATGCAAGAAACCTGTTCTTTTCCAGATCGTGGAGAATAGGCAATACATTTAACACAGTTTTCAATATGACTAATACATTTGTCTTTGAGGTTTGCGAACCAATAACTTTTATTAATTAAATCAATCATTTTGTCTCTCCCTATATGTCCTATTTCATTGTGATACCTATACAACACCTGATCTTCCATTTTTTCTGGAACATAAAAGAGCAATCTACCATCATTTGACTTTCTATAAATAACTCCATTTCTCATTTCATACAATTTGTGTTCAGCCTTTTCTAATAATTTCTTTAGGTTTTAAATTTTGGGATCCTTTGATTGGCAAATTATTAGGTTATCTTCAAAACTTGTTGTTTCAACTACCATAACATTTGTACATCTGATCAAAGCATCTACATGTTGCATTTTGACTCCGGGCCTATAAATCAATTCATAATCATAGTTTTGAAGCTCTAACGCCCATCTAGCAATTCTAGGGTTAAGTTCAACTTTGTTTAATGTCAGTGTTAAAGAATTACAATCTGTCATAATTTTAAAGCGTTTACCTTGAAGGTAAATACGAAATCTGCGTAAAGCATAAATGATTGCAAGAGTTTCTAACTCAAAGCTATGATACTTTTCTTCTGCTCCGGTTGTTCGCTTTGAAAAATAGGATATAGGATGCAACAATTTGTCTACTTTTTTCTGAAGTAACACTGCTCCGAATCCTAAAGCACTGGCATCGCAATGTAATTCAACCTCATCCTTGGGATCGTAAATTGCTAACACTGCACACTGGTTGCGCTTATATGGGGCTGGTGGCCAAAAATACTTCCAGTAAAGATAGAGAGCTGAAATTTTTTCCTGGGTATTAGAGATGAATTTAAATAGCATACAGTAAATATTTGTGAAAGAGAGAAACTCCCCCACCCCCCTCCCCTCCAGCAAGAAATAATTTTAAAAATTCGTGATTCCATTTTTTCAACCATATATAACAGCAAATATTATTTAATTATAAGATAATAAAAATGATGAAAATTTAAGATAAATAATAAACAAGGTTAACATACATCATCCAATAAATCATATGTAGATGATAAAAAAGTGGATTTCTGATTCTTTGGCAGATTTCTTTGACCTGTTATAAAAGGGTCTGATTTCAAAAGAAGCACTTTAATTAAATCTGTATTTGTCAATATACGAGACATCTTCCTAGTATGCTGCAGCCGACACTTTTTTATTTCTTTATTGTTTGACTCTGCAGCTTCCTCTGAGAGCTCACCAATCGAAACCAAAGCGTGCTCTATAACCTTTGGTGCATGAATTAAAATTTTATGCACTGTTGCTGGAAGGTAGTACCATGGATACATTTCAATTAATTTATTCGCTGTATCTAGTGCGAATTTTTCGAATTTTTTTATATTTATTTTGTATCCTTATGCTAAGGCTTGCAGTATCGCAGCGCATCGTGCAATAACTTCTTCATCAATGCCTGTAATCTGAGATGCTAAGCTTGGGTTACTGAAAAATTTCCTGGCAGTATTACCATCGTTGGAGTTTCCTCTACCTCCATCCTTTGGCGTATCGACCAGTAACCCCATTTTCTCTCGAAACTCCGCTTGAATTTTATTTTTTTCTTTAATACAATAGACTTGAGTTCTCCCGATCGTACTTGCCAAAGCTTTACATCCAGCTTGTACGAAATGTGCAAGAAATATTCGAAGAACCGGATATATGAATGAAGTGGTGATAGCCCGAATTCAAAATACTTTTCTTGCACATCTCTTCCAACACATTCTTCAATATTATTCATTTCTGTGGGCTTGGCTCCACATATAAAGCATTTCATCGAGGACGTGTTGCTTAAAGCGTTGCAAACTTTACCATCCACCATGGTTAATTGAAGGGCGTGCTTTATAGAAACTGTTGTATTGCAAATTTTATGCTCTGTTGTCTTCAAGTTAGCTATTTTCTTCTTGAAGTAGAGCTCTTCTTCGACGGAAAGTGCGGCGGTTTCCTTTTTAAATTGAAGCCTGAGTGGCCTACAATATCGGGTAGACGATGGCCTGGGATTTTTCCATATTACTTTAGAGTCGGTTACAAGCTGAAGTGGGACGTACGATGTGACAAATAAACTTTTCTCATCATTAATACAATTGGAAAACTTTTGTTTATATTCGCTGTGGCCAGTGCTGCCATCGAATCCCCATTTTCCAATTAATGTTAATGTTTTTTCAGTTTCATCCAAACGTTCTTCAATTACATTCTTTTGAAGCTCTAAAATACTTAAAGCCGTGTTGTCTAAAAGACTTTGTAGTTCCACTTCTGCATGTGTTTCGTCTACAACAATATTATTTGGATATCTCAATGTTTTGAACTTAAGAATTTTTTCGTAACTTGGCAATAAGTTATAGGAAACTTCTGAATTTATAAATGATCTAATGACCAAGTATTGGTGTTTGGACAACCCAATGTCGACGACAAGCGACAAGACCTTTTCAATATTTATTTCAGTTGCATTAAGGCTTGACTGAGAATCAGATGAGCGCAACACAGAAGCTGCAGACTCATCATGCTTTTGTAGTAGGGCTATTCGGCGACGTTTCGTCCTTTTTGAGGACTCAACAAAATCCATTTTGGGCCGTCCACGACTAGAACTCAGATCAATTTGTTGAGCACTACTAGTAGGTTTCAGGACAATAAATTCTTTAGTTTTTAGCCATTCAGATTTGTATTGTACAACTAAACTTCTAATTCTTTTGTACTGAATCCAGAACGCAACTATCTTTTTGCAAATGTACTGAATACATTTCTTAAGGTCAATCGTATTGACTTCGTAGCCTTTGCTTTTTATGTTTAGTGCCAGTAAATTATTTATGCCTTGCATTTTTTCGGCATTCGTGCCTTTTTCTTTGCACCAAAGATCAAAAATGTGGATGCGTGAAAACACACAGTTATAAGATGCTCCTATACAATCAAAATAAAATGTGCAAAGCAAACATAAATTAGTACAGTAAATTTAATGTAAGAAAAGGTACAAAACAAACGACGAAAACGAAACCAACAACACAAAGATCAACTGATAACGGTGGATATTTGTCCCATGAAAATAAATAAGACCACTTTAGTTTATTTATCAATATAAGCTAATTAGCAACTTTTAGTAACTAAACTTTCATGATTATTACCTTAAAACATTGACAAATACAGTGATGGCAATCTCAATGGGGGCATCCGGGGCCAACACAACTAAAACTTTTAGTAAACATAAAAAAGACGTACACAAACTGCACAAAAAAGGTTAAGATAAAATTAATCTTTAAATACACATTTATTAAAGTAAATACCTTCAATTACAAAATCCATTTTAAATTATTAATATCGGACCACCTTGTCAAACGTTTGATCACTTTGAAGAACGAATTTGCAATGACAAAGTACAAACAAACCTCAGACGGGCTGCAAAAATGTACACAAGTTCATTCTTGTAATGCTATTTTTAGAAAGTTCCGTTAGATTTGTGGAAAAACCGTTTTGGCGTTTTGAAGATTGAACATTTTAGTGTCAATTTGTGTTCGTTTTGTCCAAGTATTTTGTGATGATATTTTTGATTTTTGGCCTATAGACGCAACCAGTGTGCACTGGTGCATTTATAAGTTTTTCTTTGAGCATTAAAAAACAATTTAATTCTTTTTCTTGAAACAAAAACTCGTTTTCTTTTTCAAAAGATCATATAATGGTTTAGCCAAAATAGAAAAATCTTTAATAAATCTACGAAAGTACGAACATAATCCAAGAAAACTTTCAACCGCTTGTGCTTTTTCAGGTGTTGGAAAATTTTTGATCGCTTCTATACCTTTATCATCTGTTCTTATACCTTCACTTGATATTTGATAACCTAAAAAACTCATCAACGCTCTCGATTAAGACGGACGTGTTTTTTTTCAAGCTCCCGCGTTTTTAACTGATTTACATTTATTTTATTTTGTTTTATCGGCATCGCGATCGAAATATTAATTAATTAGTAAATCTAACCTGCACCGTATCACTCGTTGCGTTTTTGTGTGTTTGTGTTAACAATTTTTAACAACTTTAATTTCTGCTTATAACCTTTGTTGGTTTTTTTTTTCTTTTTTTTTTCTCTTTCTTTTCTTCCTCTCTCTCCCACCTTAATCTCATTTTTTCTGCCTTGCAAATCACAAGCAACGCTCTGTTGTTGTTGTCTTGCAATTTCATAGTGTTCTTGTTGCAGTGTTTTGTTATTGTGATTTCTAACTCCCGCGCTCGCGCTCTTTGACTTTTTTTTTTTTTTCTCTCGTTTTCGTTTTCACTCGTCGCCGTTATTTGCGCTCATATTGCAGTCTGTTGTGTGTCTGTAATTTAGAGTCTATATTCTCTTAGTCAGTGCTCTTTTCTTTTAACCCTTGTGCACCCTCAAAATCTTTATTTCTTATTATTTCTGGACCTCAGAGTGAGTTATATATTTTAATACCAAACATTTCTCATTTTTCAGTTTTATTTGTTTGATTACCAATTTCTTCTTAATACCTCATAATGACTGTTTGTTAGATTAAAAATTGTTTGCATCCCGCCCCACCCTTGAATAGTTTTATTTACTGTTGGTTGTGTAAAACTACAGTACATGTTAAGTGTGCCGGCTTTACATGCAGGGTGAAGGATCTTTTAGATCAAAAAAATGGTTTCAAATGGGGATGTGAGTCATGCCGGATCGTGGAAGATGAAATGGAACTTTTCATGCGGTAAACAAAGGATAACCTGATGAGTCTGTCTGCCAGTTTTCTTAAACTCTCGCAAGAGTTTAAAGCTGTTGAGTCTCAGTTTAGTAGTTTAACGCTACTGACTGAGTCTCGAAAGCGTAAGAAGGCGGGAGAGCAGACTCCTGATTTGTCCTTGCGTTTGCCGGTCTCCACATCTATATCGGTTCCGACCCCTTCTCAACCAATGCAAACTCCAACTCCACAGACGATGTCTGTAGTGTCCGTTTTGTCTGGGCAAGAATCTACACCCATGGATATTGCCGACAGGGATCCAAATGTTAGTAATGCCGGAGTGCCACTTGTTGCAACTGATGCTACAATTAATGCGGTAGCTGAGGCAATACCTGGAATGCCGAAACCATTGGTGGGAGTGCCTCCTAAAAAACACATTTTTGTTTCGAGACTTCTCCCTGATGCTACATCGGATGATGTCATGGCCCACATTCGGGCAAAACTGAATGTCTCTAATATATCCATAGAAAAGTTTAAATTTTCATATTCTAGAGAAATTTCATCTTTTAAAATCAGTGTTCCAATTGAATTCTTTGACTGTATCTGCAGTTCTAGCTTCTGGCCGAAAAGCTTAATTGTGAAGGAGTTTACATCCAGAAAAAGGAAGACACGGGGTCAAACAAGGATTCCTTCACCATCTATTCCTCTTTCCTCTTCATCTATTCCCACTCCTTCCTTATCTATTCCTTCTTCTACTCTATCAAAAAACTAACAACTTCCTTCTCTGTCGGCTATCAGAATGTCAGAGGCCTTAATACTAAACTTACTAAACTCTTTGTAGATAGTCTGTCATTTGATTTTGACCTAATTGTCTTTACTGAGACTTGGTTAAAACCTGACGTTTTTGACGCCACAGTTTTACCCTCTAATTTCAACATTTTTAGACGTGATCGTACTGATCGTAGGGGTGGTGGAGTTCTTATTGCTGTAGATTCCGCCCTATCATCGGGTCTGATAACAATACCTGTCTCAAGTAGTATCGAATTTATATGCGTTAAGGTATCTTTTACTCGTTTTTCCATTTTTGTTACCTGTTCTTACATTCCGCCCCAATCGGAATGGCCAACCTACTTACTACACTTAGAATCTATTAAATTTATACTTGAACTACTTTCTGACAGAGACTCATTAATTGTCCTTGGGGACTTTAACCTGCCCACTATAACTTGGTCGACACTTAATGGTAGCAAAACGTTGCTGCCCTCTGGGTGTCACGATTTTATTGATGGTCTGCTTGAGCTTTCGTTGGCCCAGCTGAATTCGATTCCTAATACGTCTGGCAGATTTCTGGATCTGATTTTTACTTCTGATCCCAGTTTTTGTGAAGTATCTAGAACTAGTCCAATGGTGTTACCAGAGGATGGTTTTCATCCAACTTTAGAGTTATCTATTGAGTTTCCCAGCCGCGAGCCCATGTCCGAGTGTGATCCTACGGTACGCACCCGATGTTTTCGGAAGACTGACTTTGTCGCACTAAACAATGCCTTTCTTAATACCGATTGGACTAATTTATATACTTGTACGGATATGAACTCCGCCATTTCTTTATTTTATACCACTGTTGACTCAATCTTTAATGACTGTGTACCCCTAGTGTCTCCTGTGGTGACGCAAAAATCACCATGGCTTACGCGGGGGCTGTCAAAACTGAAGAATCTTAAGTCTAGGTATTACAAAAAGTATAAAGTCACGGGTCTATCATCGGATCTTTCTCGTTACTTGGTTGCTAAATCGAATTTTATTGTTTCTAATTCTAATTGCTATAATAATTACTTACAACGTTGCAAGTTGCAATTCTCTGAAAATCCTAAAGAGTTCTATAGTTTTGTTAACTCAAAGCGACATTCTATCTCCCTTCCATCATTTGCAGTTTTTAATAATGTTTCGGCCTCTTCTGATCAATCTATTTCTAATTTATTTGCTAACTTCTTCTCGACTACGTACACATCCACTAAGTACAACTCTAGTCAGATATATCCATATCCTATAACGAAATCCAACTGCATTCTTAATCCTATTATAACGGAAAGTTCGGTAGCTAAGGAACTAATGACGATTAAGCCGGTATACTCACCGGGTCCAGACGGTATTCCCGCTTGTGTCCTGAGGTTCTGTGCGGAGTCATTGTGCTCGCCTTTACTTAAGCTTTTTGAGTTGTCCGTTACACTGTCCGAGTTTCCAACTATATGGAAGGATTCGTTTATTTTACCTCTTCACAAATGTGGCAATAAATCCGACGTCACTAATTACAGAGGAATTTCTAAATTGTCAGCGATACCTAAACTGTTTGAGAAAATTATGACGTCTCAAATACAGCATTTATGTAAATCTATTTTTTCGCCATACCAGCATGGGTTTGTCAAGAATAGGTCTACCACAACTAACCTTCTACAGTTTACATCTTTTGTAATCCAAGGTTTTAAGAAACAAAAGCAAACTGATGTTATATATACGGATTTCAGTAAGGCTTTCGATTCGGTAAACCATGCCTTACTATTACATAAGCTGAATTTAGTTGGCTTTCCGGATGCTCTGCTTGCTTGGATATCACAATATCTAAGCAATAGGAGGCAGAGGGTTCTTTTTAAGTCCTCTCTTTCTAAGATCATTTGTGTTGAATCGGGAGTCCCACAGGGCAGTCACCTTGGCCCATTACTATTCACCATTTTTATTAATGATCTCCCCACCGTTCTTTTAAATTCTAGAGTTCTTATGTATGCCGATGATGTAAAAATCGCTAATCGCATCGTAGACTCTCTCTCATGTCATACCTTGCAAGCTGATCTGAATGCTTTTCAGGGGTGGTGTATGGCTAACTTGTTATCGTTAAACTGTTCTAAGTGCAAAATTATGTCTTTTTACAGAGGTTCTCCCCAAGTAACGAGTTACTTTTTAAACAATTTCCCGTTAGAAAGAATTAATAATACTTCATTGGTTGTAAAAGATTTGGGGATCTTAATAGACCACAAACTTAGTTTTAATCAGCATATATCGACTACTGTTAGTAGGGCTAAAAGTGTTCTTGGCTTTATAAAGCGCTGGTCGAAGGAGTTCAAGGATCCATATACTACCAAAATACTTTATACTTCTTTAGTCCGCCCCATATTGGAGTATGGATCTTGTGTATGGTCTCCTCAATATGAGTTTTATCAAAACAAATTAGAATCTGTACAAAAACAGTTTTTACTCTTTGCCTTTCGTGATTTGCGCTGGGATCCAACTGTACAACTTCCATCTTATTCTAGTCGACTTCAGTTAATTAACCTTCCTTCTTTAGCTAATCGTAGAACTATGCTTGGTGTAACTTTTCTTTACAAACTTTTGAATGGTGAGATTGACTCTTCCGAGCTGTTGAGCCAAATTAACATTTCTGTTCCATCTAGAAGGACCCGCAATTTCACACCGCTTTTACTTCCCACTTGCACAACTAACTTTTCTCTGCATGAACCTTTTCGTATACTATGTAGTGACTACAACAGACTTTGGCACGTTATCGGTTCCGAAACATCGCTTCCCGGTATAAAAACTGCGATCTTGTCCTTCCTCGCTCGTAACTAGTTGTAATCATCTTTATTTTAACCTATCCTGTTTTCTTTTTATATGTAACTTATTATCTTATTACATTTAATATTTTCTATTTCTTTAGTTTAGTTTAATTTTATGTTTATATATGTAATACGCCTATGCCCTTAGGTCGGAGTGGGTAGAGGTTGTAACATTAACTTTACTTAGGGTCATTCGTAACAGGCCCGGGCCTGGTGTCATATGGGCCACTTGTTCGTACTGAGCGTTGTACGACTACGTCTATTAAAAAAAAAAAAAAAAAAAATATTTGATACAAGACTTCATAAATTCACATTTGTCCAAACGTAGCTCTAATTTATTCTCAGCTAGTCTTATAAAAACTTCCTTTAGAGTTTCTAAGTGTTCATTTATATCCTTGCTGGCGACCATGATATCGTCCATATACACAACTAATTTGTTGTCTTTAATCATATCACAAAATATTTTATTTATAAAGCGTTGAAACACAGCTGGCGAATTCTTTAATCCCATGGGCATTCTTAAAAATTCGTATTGCCCTAACGGAGTGACAAACGAGGTGTACTTAATAGATTCCTTGTTTACATACACATGAAAGTATCCATTTTTAAGATCTAATTTTGTGAACATCGTTTTATTTACTAATTTGTCAAGTAGGTCATCTATAAGTGGTAATGGATAATTGTCTTTAATTAAAACTTTATTTAGCTTTCTAAAATCAATACAAAAAACGAATATCTCCTGTTTTCTTTTTTACTAAAACGATTGGTGACGCGTACTCCAACTCACTCGGCTGTATAATTCCTTTTTTTACATAATCATCTAATAATATTTGCAATTTATCTTTTTCTGTATATGAAAGGCGTCTGGGAGAACAACTAAACGGTTTCGATTTTTCTAAATTTAATTTGATTTCACATCTAGTCATTGGCTCTTCTGGGATTGTCGCATTTTAATTATTTGTCTTAATTTACATTTGGTTTCATAATTCAGTTTTTCGTCCCAATTATAATCATCAATTGTGTCTTCAGTGTAATTAATATTTGATAATTCATTGACGACTTTTTCTAATTCTTCCTCACTCGAATTTTTGTTTAATTGTGTCTGGTTTTTTAATATCATATCTGACTGTATCCTAATTGTTTCATCCAACTCTGTACTAACTGATTTATTTAATTGCTTACTAACTGTTTCATCCAACTGTCTACTAACTATTTCATCTACTTTTGTACTAACTGTTTCGTCTAACCGATTATTTACTGTTACTTCCAATTGTTTACTAGCTGTTTCATCTACCTGTTTATTATAGTTTAAATTAGAATTATTTGTAGTTTCTCTGTTTTCAGTCTCCACTTTTTTTACTGTAACCATTTTCAGTGCGTTTAGATCAAATTTTAAATTACATGCTGTCAAAAAATCTCTTCCAAGAACTACATCGTGACTCATAGACTCATTTTGTACTACATTTAAATAAAAATAACATTTTATTGATCCTTTCAATACATAACATAAAGTTTTTCCAAATATGTTTAATCGGCTTTGATTCAACCGAAATATTCTTTCAATACTGGCTCAAGTGTTAGGTGACTTGATATATAACGTTTTTTAACAAAAGAAATGGAACTTCCAGAGTCTAGGAGGCACGCTGCAATTAATGGAGATATAGACCTTTGACAAAAATATATATTGAATATTCTTACATATTGGTTACTCTTCGCACTCTTCCTCTCCGGACATTGGGCAACAAAATGGCCAAAAACACCACAAGCGTAGCAAGATCCTCGCTCCCTTTTTGGTTTATGGCAATCAATCGCTAGATGACCCTTGGAATTGCAATTTACGCAACGCACATCCTTATTGACGCTGTTATAAGACTCTCTGCCCGATTGTGTTGGAATAGGATGTTTCTTTAGCTCCGGTAGACGCACCGATGAAAACGCCTGAAGGATTTGCCTTGGATGAGAAAAACATTGGATACGTGCTTGATCGCGCAAACTTTTGGATGATATCCCGTCAATGATGCACTCCAATAATTCCTCCATATCGATGTTGATGTCATCAGCCAGCCTCATCTTTTCATCGAAATAAGAACCAAAATTCTCGCTGGCTAGCCACTTGCGATTCTAGCCTCAGCTTTCGACATTTTATTTCCAAATGCCAAGTAAAGTTGGTCAAACAGTTGATCGACCGGCTCGAGAATACGTGTCGCACTGTTGTGCAGCCACTGTTGTGCTTTACCCTTTAGCTTAGCGATAAACAGCATTCGCATGCATACAACGTCCAAGTTATATATTTGCGAAATATTTTGCATCTGAGAAATCCAAGCACGAACACAAGTGTCACCATTATAATCCATAGCGACTTCCTTTGCTAGCGACAGAGCTGCTGCTGGTGAATCCAATAACTTGTTTATCATTTGGTTGGGTCGCTGTTCAACACTACTATTTTTGGCGGTGCCAGTGTGGTCGTTAATATTTCCAGCGTTGCCACTGCAGTTGTTGTCTTTTCCAGCGTTGCCACTGTAGTTGTCTTTTCCAGCGTTGCCACTGTAGGTGTTGACGTCATTAATGCTGTCAAGGCAATCGATTGTGAGATCGCCCTGTGCTCGATCTGAAACCTCGAGACACAACTTCTGCAGCATGATTTTGGTTGCATTGAGTTCTTCACGTAACTGTACCACTGTTGCAGACTCATCGTTTGATGCTTCCATTTGTTCTGGTTGAGCGCTGATTTCTTGTTCGACAGCTTCAGTCTCCTCTTCATGCTGTAGCTCCGCATCCACATGTTGAACTAGGGGCTGATGACGGTTTCCCTCCTGCTCAACGTTCTCAGCTTGCTGATACTCCGGTGGACTTCCACGCTGCTCTAGAGGAATTTCCAGCAAACGGGCAATAATTTCGGCTTTAGTGCCCGTTGTTGGCTGACCGAGACTCTGTAGCCACTGCTTTAAAAGCACTACGGAACACAAATTAAAGTTAACTTCGTTCATGGCGAGTAAGAACCACTTCTGAGATTGTAAGAGGTATAATCGTTTACGGTATTCTTTATTTTATTCTCTTATTGTAGCGGATGGCTTAATTATTTCACGATTTGCCACCGACACGTCTTGTCGCTGCAAGCTTTAGAATAGGAAAACCGGTATCAGCGTTGTTTCATTTAAACGTCATCGATATCACAGCGTTGATATCGATATAACTTAATCGCTACATAATACAGTTTATCGCTTATATAATAGGGTTATTTTATATATGTACTGGATTATCGTTATTATAAAGTTAAGGAAATATGTAAGTATTATATACGTAGACCAGGGGATTTATATGTAGCCTACTACAATACGGCTAACGTTATAGCTTAAGTAAGATTTGAAAGGGCTTTTTAAAAACAGCTTCATTTAATTATATGATAAAATTTCATTAGTGGCAAATTGAACCGATGTTTTGGTGAAACATCGATACATAGCTGAACATCGACATCGACCAAAACATCGAGAAACATCGCCAAGAGAACATCTGCGTTCTATACATCTATGTTTTTTTTACATCACGACTGATAAGCTTTATGGCGGTCCTAATTTCAATCTTGAAAATTTGATCTTATTGAAAACTTAAAGAAATGAAACACAGGATTAAAACCATCCTTTTTACTTCATTTAATGATCCGTATTGAAACAACTTGTTTAAAAATTTAATTCAGCCACGGTATTTTCTGACAGATTGTAGTCAAATCGCTGCCCATGCCATTCAATTCCTGTTGGAGATTTGGCTCAATTTTAATATTTGAGAAAAAACGAAACTTTTGACAGCGCTTGTAACTATTCTGTTGAACATTTACCAACACTGCGTTAAAAATATACATACTATTTACCAACATTCAAAATATCGAAGTCGAGAATCTCAAGTCCACCACTAACGGTCAAAATAAACGACTTTTTTAAGTTTACTATAATCAAAGAAGGCCTTGACAATTTTTTTTTCTGTTTTTTCCTATAAATACTCGGCAGATTTCCCAATTCAAATCATTCGACTGCCAAATGTAAGGCAGTCGACAACATTCGGACTTGATTTCGTTAAAATTTAAAATGTAAAATCTGTTCAAAACCAAAGTAAATATTAATTTATTTCGGATTATAATTTGTGTGAATTAACTAAATATTATTCTCCTTATCCAGATCCCAAATTTTAAGACGATAGCGATGGTGGTCCCTTTCTCCATACATGGAGGATGGCCAATGTCATCGGTAAGGATATACTTTGACGAGAGTTCGAGAATAGTAAATTGTTGTAATGTGAGGTGTTTGTCTTTTCAGTTCCAGGTCTGAATTAACAACCAAATAGCAATTGTATTAAGTGGTGTGAAATCTGTGGATTAAATGTTGACGGTACCGGGCCCAGGATTGGGTCTGCAGCTTTGCGTCAATTATGGGCTTAATAGATAATAGAATGTTTAACAACAAACATAAAATAAAATGAATATAGTGTATAAATATATATACACTACTCGATCACCAAATTGCAATTTCCACATATAATAGCACATTTTATTCAGTCTGAGCTCAAGGGAAATGGTTTGTGGCCCTAAAACAATGTTTGTTTATAGCTTGGGTAAGATTTGAAAGGGCTTTTTAAAAACAGCTTAATATAATTATATGATAAAATTTGATAGGTGGCAAATAGAACCGATGTTTTGGTGAAACATCGAAACATAGCTGAACATTGACATCGACCAAAACATCGGTAAACATCGAGAAACATCGCCAAGAGAACATCGATGATCAATGCATCCAATATGGCACAGGTCATTTTAGGGAAATATGAATCGAATCGTTTTTTAAGACTAAGCATCGAGCATAATTAAGGATAAACAAGGGATAAAGCTGGAAAGATTTATTCGAAAAATGAATGATCTTTCGAATTCAGTTGACGAACAAGTGGAACTGTCTCGGCCAGAAATCTTGTACCCATCCACAGTGCACGGTTCAGTAGTGAAGGGTAAGCCCAAAAAAATGGTGGGGATTTTAAAGAGCGGGATAAATATAGGAATGTCTAATAAAAAACTGGCCAATTATAAGGAAAGTTGGAACAAAAAGGGTCCAATCAACCAACCAAATAAAAACTGGATTATTTCGTGGTGATTTCACCGGACCAACTAGGGTTCGGGAATCACATATTGATAATGATGGTGAAGATTCAGTAGCTACAGAAAATATAATTCGTTCTGGTGACTTCACAGTTCAATTTCGCCATTCTTATTCTCGAAATTCGTTTGGAATCAAAGAAGAATATAAGGCAATAATCGACCCCGATTTTGATACTTATAGCCTCAATTTTCCCAACACTTTAAATTTAAAATCCTCCTAGCGTTCACGTTGTTTGTTGTGCTATCTTTATGCGGATAATTATCCAAATTGATTAGTTTATTGTGTATATTCTTAATCAGTCCAGCCACCACAAAGACATCGGTGAACTCTCGACGAGTGGCCGCAATCAATTCGTAAATGTGCACCAGGCATTCCTTTACTTCCTTGAGCTCATTGGAATTCAATATACCTAGATTGGAAAGACTCATCTTTAATCTGAACAATAAATTTTGTTTAGATTTTTTTTAACAAAAAGTTATTTTTGGTCTCGTCTCTACTAGATTTTCCAAAATATGAAACAAAAATGTACAACATAAAACCCAACAATTGTAACTACTTGATATATAAATTTCAATTTTTTTAGATTTGTCTAGACTTCGAACTTATTGAAGTTTATCAAAACTGGAGTTACCAAAAAAGTGGTAGAGTTGTAGGCATGATGAAATAAGTACAAGGTGGTCCCGTCGGCAAATCGTACGGTCCTATGCATGATGAAATGAGTATAACGACAGCTGAGACAGCTAAGTCGAACGATAACTGAAATAAGACCTCATCGTGAGCAGCGCTGCTGCCGACGGAACCACCTTTTACTTCGCCTTCGCCAAATTTTTCACTCTGTTTTACGCTTCATTCATTCTCACTCTTTTCTTTAAATGCTGTGTGTTATGAGAGGCAATAGACCCTCAGACTCACACTCAATCACTTAATTGTAGGCACGAACTCACACAATTCCATTCCAATCATTTCATTTCGAGACCAATCATTTCTTTGTATAAATTGAGCAGGGTTAGGCTCGTATGTGTACATTCCATTGCTCGCAAATGACGATTTTTCAATAATTTGTCTCTTTCTGTCTCACGAAACTTTATATATTTATGTATGTACACTCATACATGCGCAAAAGGCTTTTCGAATCGTTGCTCAATGCGAACGGTCCGGGAATGCGCAGAGCAAAAGCAACGGAAACGAACGAGTAAAACTGCTCGCCGGTTGAGCACGAACAATAAAGTCGTTTGATCTCGGACTTTTGGCTCGAAGTCTCAGTCATGATGGAATAAAATAAAGTGGTCTCGTTGGAAGCCGAAGTTTTCCGAAGTGTACACTTAACTTCAGCACACGTTTGCTCACTCACATCACCGTCTCACTCAGACTCAAAAGAACACTCAGTATACTATTCCTTTCACTCGCACTTATTGCTGGCATACTTTATGTGTAGAAATAAAACCAATTTAATTTGCCATGCAAATTAAAACCAAATCGTGAATTATCTAACAAATACTTTGGAATTTTATGTGTTTGAAATTTTAAATTCGGTCCATATTCTGATAATTTTTTTTGATTAGAAATCTAGGTGCAATTTCTAAAAGTACTGTTTTTTCTCGAGTGCTAATATTAGCATAAATATATGATGATTATTAAAGAAAAACTTAAATAATATATTTCTGATTTAAGAAAAATGTATGGAGTCATAATGCAATTTAAGGTAATATTGCTCCACGGACGCATTATAGCATCTTTGCGATCTTTCATAAAGGAGTATTCCTAAGTTATAGGTTCTCCGGAATTTTTTAAAATTTGATCTAAGGTTGACCATGAAAAGCATGCGAAATCTTCTGTGACAGTTTTAATACAGATTCGCAGTTCATAAGACTTTTTTACCTTTCCTGCATTTTGCGTGCAACAGTGCGCTGTGAAATCGGTATTTCAAGGACACGTTGCACATATTTTTTTTGTCACCAAGACATTTTAGTACGTCCATCATCAAACTTTTAAAAAATATTCCGCCGGCGAAGGGAGGACATTGTGTATGACTGTGTATGACGCCTCAGTCATTGGGAGAATGGGTTTGGGCTGTTCAATTGTATCTGCTTCAAAAGTTTAGAAATACTTGGCTTGCAACTCAGGTAATTATTCGCTTTTTTCAGCCCCTACAAATTTTTAATAATGTTTTTTTTGGGGGGTTTCCAAATTCCAAGTATTTTGTTGCTCAAAAACAATTTTTTCTACAATTCGTCCGTCCGGGGTAATAATTTTGGGAGCGCGTATGATAAATCCAGCGAATTAATCCATTCCCGCCTGTTTTATCTGTTATTTCTGCGATAATAAAAGTGGTAGCAGCAGACCGACATCCATTTTTTAAAATCCATCAAATACGTTTTATAATATGAATGCGAAAAATTTCATCGGATGTAAAATTCCATTTTGATTATTATTAAGTTTTTTTTTCAAGATTTTTGTAATCAAATTACAGCATTACAGTGGAAAATTAAAACAAATGCTATGAAGACTCAGTTTTCCATTCATCCCGTTCATGTTATGGCTTTCAATTATAACGTCCGATAAAATTTTTTTAATAGATTTGGCCAGAGCCGCCTGGCCGAGGAGGGCAGACACTTCAGTGGTCTGCAAAAATAAAAGAAAAATTAAAATTTACTTTCTTTTTAGTATCAATATACATACATATTCTTTGCCCGTCTCCGGCGTAATCTGCTCCACCAAATCGACAAGCTCCAACACCGACTCCAAAGGGAAGCACGCCCGGTGCACCTCGCTGCTGTTTTTGCTCATCACCATATGGCGGATCAGCGCCGTCTGAGCCGCCATCGCATCCTTAATAGTGGCTAATTCCGCCATTATGGCCTTCATCTAGCCATTGCCCAGTTCGTCCTCCGTCTGCGTACTAGCATCTGCTTTGAAATGAATTATAATTATGAGATTGAATTGGATTATGCAATAATCTAGAGAAACTTGCCTAGAGCAGTATGGGGGCAATTGAATCACTGGTTTATGATGTAATATCAAAGAGTAAAGCTCAACAAGACACTATGGATGTGGAGGAGCTAGTCGATGGTCAAATTGTAAAGGCAACCAGGAGACTTGTGGCCTATGACGATTATCTTAAGGCTCTAAGGAAATGTCAAACGAGCGATCAATTTATAAGCCTAATGGATAGTAGAATTCTTCGTTCAATTTATAAGCCTAATGGAAAGTAGAATTCTTCGTTTGGAGAGCATTTTACGAAATGAGCTGGATGGTTTTTGTTTTGCCCATCAGGATCCATTCATTTTTTAAAATCCATCAAAAACGTTATATAATATGAATACGAAAAATTTCATCGGATGTAAAATTCCATTTTGATTATTATAAAGTTTTTTTTTTCAAAATTTTTACAGCAGAAAATTAAAACAAATGTTAAGAAGACTCAGTTTTCCATTCATCCCGTCCATGTTATGGCTTTCAATTATAACGTCTGATAAAATTTTTTTAATAGATTTGGCCGGAGCCGCCTGGCCGAGGAGGGCAGACACTTCAGTGGTCTGCAAAAATAAAAGAAAAATTAAAATTTACTTTCTTTTTAGTATCAATATACATACATATTCTTTGCCCGTCTCCGGCGTAATCTGCTCCCCCAAATCGACACATCCTTGTTGTTGCTTGCCGGTTCCAAGTTGACAAAGAACATAGCCAGAGGTTTCTTTGTACTGCGGCTGATTGCATTTTTGATGTCCAGGCCTCTAACAATGTGCCCGTTTGCAGACAGTGCTTCCTTAATGTCCATGGGATTGGTGGTGTGATGAAGACCTTTGACAACAATACTATAGGCTCGCTCGTCTTTAGGCTGGAAAGTCTGGTATGGGATGTTGTTTTCACTAAGGTAGTTTTTCAGAGTTGAAAAACTCACCTTATCTTGTAGGTTGACTCTGACTTGTCCATCCCTACCCGCTTTGTAGTCGAAATTGTTGCCGCCGATTACGGATGTGACGTCTCTTAATAAGTCCTTAATATCGTGAACCTCCGGTAGAAAAATAGGAGGCGGATTGACCTTGCGCACCTCAGCCGTGGGTAGCTCCTGCTGGACCGTCATTGGAGCATCTTCTTCATCGCTGTCACTGTCGTCAGATAAGATGGCAAATCTATTGACATTCTTGTTGGCGTCACTTATGATGCCCGTTGAAGTAGATGCCTGCTCAACTTTCCTCTGTGGGGCTTTGCGTTTGATTTCCCCTGGCTCCGAGGAGGAACTGGTGTTTCCATCAGATTCCTTGATGGTTTTATTTGACATTTTCTTTGCCTTGGCATGTTTAGCCGTAGGAGCTATGTCGGTGGTAGGCTTTATTGCCCATTTCGGCTTGCCCATTTTTACCTGTTGGGGCCGTAGCCGCAGACAAGTATGTGGTGCTTTTGATTGATTCTTGCAGCCTGCAAGTATGCAACACTTTTAAGAAAATATGCTCCCTAAAAGGGTGCAAGAGATTATTAGTCTTTTCTGATTGGCAGGCCAGTCAGAGATATATAACTGCGTTTCTACCACAAGTCGGCAGATTTTACAGTTTGTTAGTGTAAATGTTCTTCTCTTTGTTTTGTTTTTGATATTCCGTTCACTGCTATACACTCTGTATTTACGCACTTGAAGACCATCCGCAACACGTCCGACACGTTTGGCGTTCAGATTATAAGCCTAATAGATAGTAGAATTCTTCGTTTGGAGAGCATTTTGCGAAACGAGCTGGATGGACCGGTTTAAGCAAATATTGTTGGTAGGATCCACCATCCATTTTTTAAAATCCATCAAATACGTTTTATAATATGAATACGAAATATTTCATCGGATGCAAAATTCCATTTTGATTATTATAAAATTATTTTCAAAACTTGTGTAATACAATTGAAAGCCAGTCTCATTCTCAAAAAAAGAAAAAAAATATCAAAGAAGCTAACTTCGGCAATGCCGAAGTTTATATACCCTTGCAGTCCTTGGCAATCATTTTTTTACATTTTGAAATTTCTTTCCTTGCAAATCAATTCATCAACACACAAACAAAACATTCAAATTATTTCTCTTTTTACTAGAATTTTTAAGCAAAGCACAACACGCATACACATACATACATACGTGTAGCGCTGCGTCTGTGTGTGCGTATGCATGTGCTTTATTTGATTTGCTGATGACGTAGAACCGATTTGTATTGACTGTAACTTGTGTTCTATTTATCCGATCAAACTCAAATTTTAGGATCTGAGATTTTATATCAAATTCTATTATATTGGTAAATTTCATGGGGATACTCCAATTTTTGCAAAAATTTTTGTTCTAGAGCTATATGATATAGTAGTCCGATCCTGACAATTTTCATACTCTATTATCTCCCGGCTAAAAGTAGCTCAAATATGAAATTTCATTCCGATAGCTCTTAAGATGCCAGCGTGAAGTTGATTTGCACAGACGGACGGACGGACAGACGGACATGGCTATATCGA
This sequence comes from Drosophila paulistorum, assembly GCA_018152135.1. Classification (NCBI taxonomy): domain Eukaryota; kingdom Metazoa; phylum Arthropoda; class Insecta; order Diptera; family Drosophilidae; genus Drosophila; species Drosophila paulistorum. The sequence goes on along the minus strand of JAECXG010000811.1, from coordinate 1,290,789 downwards.
CTCAGCTTCTAATGCTGATCAAGAATATATATACTTTATGGGTTCGGAAACGTCTCCTTCTGTGCGTTACAAACATCTGACCAATTTTATAATACCCTCTGCAAGGGTATAAAAAACAATACGAATTAAGTGCATTATTCGGATAACCAGTATAATGGATCAGCATCAAAGAATCATGAAAGAATCAAGTTATATATGTCGGAGAGTCCACAATATTATTAATTCAGTCATGTTTTTTAAGGGTTTTACTTCTCACTTTCACTATATCACTTGTGTTTTAAAACTGATTTGCTAGTTCATAGGGGCTTGTTAACTGAACTGAATTCTCTAGCCCGAGGCCCCCAAAATCGGGTCCGATTATTGCCTTATATTCTTCTTCGATTTCAAACGGATTTCGAGAATAAGAATGGCGAAATTGAACTGTGAAGTCACCAGAACGAATTATATTTTCTGTAGCTACTGAATCTTCACCATCATTATCAATATGTGATTCCCGAACCCTAGTTGGTCCGGTGAAATCACCACGAATAAATTCAGTTTTTTATTGGTTGGTTGATTGGGCCCTTTTTGTTCCAACTTTCCTTATAATTGGCCAGTTTTTTATTAGACATTCCTATATTTATCCCGCCCTTTAAAATCCCCACCATTTTTTTGGGCTTACCCTTCACTACTGAACCGTGCACTGTGGATGGGTACAAGATTTCTGGCCGAGACAGTTCCCTTTTGTTCGTCAACTGAATTCGAAAGATCATTCATTTTTCGAATAAATCTTTCCAGCTTTATCCCTTGTTTATCCTTAATTATGCTCGATGCTTAGTCTTAAAAAACGATTCGATTCATATTTCCCTAAAATGACCTGTGCCATATTGGAATTAAAAACAATATTATCCCCTTCCTCTTTTTCGGACAGTTGAGAAATCATGTTCATCACGTTATTAATAATGTCTGTGAAACGTTTTCTCAACCTGCTGTTGCCAGCAACAGTTTTGAGGCTTTCCTCATTTCTTATTTTTTCCTAACAACTTTATTTTCATGGTCGGATAAATCAACATAAAGTGCGTGTTCATTCATAAAATATTTGATGGAATTACGTACCATCTCATTTGAATTGCGGGACAAAAGAATTTTTACCAAATGTTGGAACCATTCCTCAATTCCGGCCTATATCATAGGCTGAGTGATTTGAAAGAACGGCATGTGCCATTCCATACGTTACACACATGTCAGGAATGTGTGCTACTATAGAGTAAATAAATATCCTCTATTTGGCTACCACTAGGGGTCTACTACTTGCGGTAGTATTTTGATTAATCATTTGCTTATTACCAACAAGGTTCCTATCATTGCTTGCAACTTTGAGCAAATTTTCCTTGTGTTCAAATGCTGTGAGGTGTCTAAGTGCTTTCTGCTCAAGAAATCGATTAATGCCCCTGCATTGGTAAGTCTTTTTAAAATTTATTGTGCGACAAATCTCTAACCTATTGGAATACACATCAATATTACCCCCAAAATCACCATTAAATCTAAGCTTTACGCAAGACGTATCATTGCAGTGAGGATATACATAGAACATGCAATTCGACTTATTAATTCGGTTTGGTAACAGTGCGATTGAATTTGTTTTGTTAATTATTTAAACAAACTACGAGAAAACACTATTAGTATGATACAATGCACTATGGAGTTTTCAGACGTTTTTGAAGCATTTAATTCAAAAATCTATGTTTAACAATAATTCTCATTGCATTGCTTGAAGTAATAAATATGTTTTGCACTTGTTTTTCGCCAAAGTGGGTGTGGCATCTCGCCTCCACGGTCAAAAAACCGTACTTTTCCCAAAAATGTATGCTACATAATCTGCAACAAAAAATATTATAGTTATATAATGTTAAAATACATCTTGTGCTACTGCATATTTTCTTCAACTTCAAGTTCAAGATTAATTGGAAAATCCGGAAAATATTCCGAAAATTGTCAACATCCTCGTCACTAGAATTGTAGGCACCTGATTGCAGGCAAACGACTTCTGATGGCAATGGAATTTGCCTATGTTTTTTAATTCGCCTCTCTAGGCTAATTTAAGAAATTAAGGGTTCTGAAGTATCCATGGCTCTTTTAAAAGTTTGGCAGCCGCTATTAGCAACTCCATGTTATATCCAACTGCTTTTGATAACTCATCCGCTTTTTTCATTTGTCCGCGTTTTTGCAAATACAAGAACAGTAATATGGGTCTTCCAGGCCGCTTTGTGGTACTACTGGTGCACTTTCTTATGGTCCATGACGTTGATTCATCCAGCCAGGCTGCAAATTTCCTCTTAAACAAAGTCGTATTCGACCTGCACTTTCGCCATTTTTGATACAATTTATTGGAAAACCATCGACCTTTTTCTTTGAAATCTTTCATTTCCATTTCACTTGAAGCTCCGGTAGCCACTTGTGCTTGCAACCAGGTATACAAAATGGGCATTAGCTTTGTCTTTCCCTTTCTCCCATATAGAAAATGCCTCCATATGTGAAAAAGTGAGGTTGAGTACTAAAAAGTGTAATTGCAAAAAAAGTGGCTGTTTGTGGATGTTGCCCCTTTTTGACATTTTATAAAGAATTGATTATACTACATCATAAACAAAGTCTTAGAGTGGACAAGGTTAAGGTCAAGGTTAAGAATTTTTGTAAAATTCTTTCTTTGAGGGGGGCTTACAATTAGACTTACACAAATATAAAGACACTCACGTTATATTTCTACGACAAAAATTTACCACCACAACTTACAAAACCGAATTGTCCAAAGCCACTTTAAATTACTTAAATATCGTTTTTTGTTCCAAAAATATATTCACTCAAACTTTGGGCACAATATACAGTGAGCCCAAAAAGTATTGGCACACTTAAAATTTTCAACTTTGATCCCATGTAATTTCTGTTTCATTTGTCGGCACCCCAAAATAAAAATGCAATTCGATAGAATATGGTTTAAATTATCTAATTCATAAATAAAAATTAATTTTCATAACATTTTTTCGCAGTTATGTTTAATAAACTAAAAAATAGGCACACATTCACGCCAAAAAAGTATTGGCACAATTTTATAGTAGACTTGGAAAAATACAAAAAAAAACAAAATAAACTAAAAATTAATATTTCGTTGGGCCACCTTTGGCTTCTATGACAGCTTGAAGGCGTCTCTTCATGCTTCCTACCAAGTTCGCCATCTCCTGGCTTCCAATTTTCTCCCACTCTTTAATAATTGCAGTTTTAAGGGTATCCTTGGAAGTTATTTGATAGTTCCTTATTTTTTTCTCCAATAATCCCCATACATGTTCTATGGGATTCAGATCGGGTGATTGTGGAGGAGTTTTAAGCTGCTTGCAGTGATAAATGAGCCACTCCTGAACCAAAAACGATGAATGTTTTGGATCGTTGTCTTGTTGGAAAAGCCATTGCGATCCACTAAGGCCTAATTTTTCAACACTAGGGGCCAAATTACTTTTTAATATTTCCAAGAAACCATACTTGTCCATATTGCCTTCGATAAAGGTCAGCTGACCCACTCCCGATGCTGCACAACAGCCCCACACCATGACATGCCCGCCACCATGCTTGACGGTCTTACGTATATTTTTTTCCTCCAGCTCTTTATTGGCTTTACGCCATACTTTTTGGCTACCATCGGATCCAAATAGATTGAATTTAGACTCATCACTAAAAATTACTGAGTTCCAAAACAAATCCGGCTCATTTACATATTTTTTTGCAAAATCGAGCCTTTTTTTTTGTTGGCCTTTGAAATGTATGGTTTGCGCCTTGGTACTCGACCATGAAAGCCAGCCCTGTTGAGTGTATTTCGAATAGTTTGAGGGCAAAAGTTTTCCTTGAAGCTCTCCTGCAACTCGTGACACAATTTCACAGCCGATCCCATAGGGTTTTGAGTAACTGCAGCCACAATAACCCTTTCCTGGCGAGGAGTAAATTTTTTGGGACGCCCAGTTCGGCCATCTGGTTCCAATTTTCCGGTAGTAACGTAATGTTTTATAACATTTCGAACACTTGACGGTGATCTGTCCACTAACTCGCCAATTTCCCGATATGATTTGTTTTTAACATATAGTTTTATGATTAATTCACGAGTTTCTAAGGAAATTTCTGCTCCTCTGCCCATTTTGATCGTTTCTGTCTGAATTTAGATCGAAAACTGCCGCTGAACACAGTATGTGTGTATGCGAGCAGCTCTTATTCTAAGAAAATCAGAAAAAACGGAACTTATCCGTTACAACAGCAAAAGAGTTAGACGTTATGAAAAAATGTGCCAATACTTTTTTGGCGTGAATGTGTGCCTATTTTTTAGTTTATTAAACATAACTGCGAAAAAATGTTATGAAAATTAATTTTTATTTGTGAATTAGATAATTTAAACCATATTCTATCGAATTGCATTTTTATTTTGGGGTGCCGACAAATGAAACAGAAATTACATGGGATCAAAGTTGAAAATTTTAAGTGTGCCAATACTTTTTGGGCTCACTGTACGCTTAAAGTGAAAAATGTTGGTTTGGCAAAAGCACGTGTTTTCCGCAGAGATTTTTTCGCGAGTGTTGGACAACTTTAAAAAATCATGTATGTATGCAACAATGTGCTTCAATCTTTTATATAAAAATCGGCATCAAAATTTATCGATTTCATGAACTTTTAAAAATTGACTTAAGTGCTGCAAAAACGTCAAAAACTCCATAGTGCAATGGTGCAAGTCTTATGTGTTTGCAGAAAATTTGTTTCCAGTTGCACAAACATACACACATATGTAGACAGATTTAACAATTACATATTTCATTAAGTTTATTCAAATTCTTAAGAAAAGCCTGCATAAAAATATCTAAAATTATTATTAAGAAATAATAAACATTTTTTGGGCAGTCGTGTACCACAATGCAAAAACCCATTATTTCATCGGCACCATATGTGCCTGATCCCCCTACTTGCCCTATTGAATGGCGAATATCAAAACTGAGCGGCAAATTGCCTTTGCTGAACAAATATGTACATATATACCCATACATTTATGCATACATATGTATTTCTCGAAAACCTTTCACACATTCTGAATGAAACTACGCTCATACTCTAGAAAGTCTATTGTTCATTCTGGCTTTTAATCGTCATTGAGTGCTAGCCAGTTAAAATGAAAGCATTTTTATACCCTTGCAAAAAGGGTATATTAATATTGGTCAGAAGTGTGCAACGCATTGAAGTAAGCATCTCCGACCATATAAAGTATATATAATTAAATATCTTGTCTTTCCAAAAGGAAAAAAAAATTGTTTTGTTTGAGTTAAAATCGGGGTTGGATGAATACTGAAGTACAAAAATGTCTTCTAGTAATATTTATAGGCTAAATTTGTGAGCCCTTCAGTGGCATGATCGATATTGATGCGATTTGATTGGCCCGAATTTTAATGTTGAATTAGCGTTCTCACGCTTTTGATATTTGGGGGGACAATTATTATTGCAATTGTTTATGAATAAAACGGATTTTATTGGCCTGTGTTTTAATGATAAGTTAGCGTTCACAAATAGTCATTCTATGTAAATAACAATTTGTCCATGAAAATGGGCATTTTACGTATTCGTGTAGCACAGCTCCAAAGACACAGCTCAATGACAATTAAATGCCAAAATTTTCCACAATTATTCATTTTAATCCCAAAAAGATTGCAATTGCATTTTTCTTGGCCACCCACGATTTTTACCAAACAAAATATGCAAAAACCAGAGGGTCGGGGTTAACTTCGACCGTGTCGAAGTTTGTATACCCTTGCAACTATTTTGGTAAATCTTTCCTTACCCATAGCCATCAAAGTGTAAAATCGTTTTATACAAAAAGTGTAATTTCTGCGAAAGATCCGCCTACAATCTTACAATTATCATTGGAAATAACGAAGTTATTGATCAAAGTCACTGTTTTCGACCGATCGTTCCTATTGGAGCTATCTGATATAGTCACCCGATCTTGACCAAATTTGGCACAGTCGTTTATAGCTATAATGAACTCACTAATATTAAATTTCGCGACAATAGCTCAGAAAATAACGAAGATATTGAGAAAAGTCACTGTTCGTGACTTGCCGTTTGTATGGGAGCTATATGATATATATCCGATCCGGCTGAATCCGAGATATACAACGCCTGCAGTATATACAAGCCTACGTGCTACGCCTTTCAGCTCTGTAGCTCTTACGGTCTAGGAGGAGTTTACGTGGATCCAGACGGACGGACGGACGGACATGGCTATTTGAACTCGACTCGTCGTGCTGATCAAGAATATATATACTTTTTATGGTCGGAGATGCTTCCTTCTATGCGTTGCACACTTCTGACCAAAATTAATATACCCTTTTTGCAAGGGTATAAAAGCTACATTGTCACTCGTATGCATTTAAAATAAACCCACTTTTTTCAGAATTACAAAATGTAAAACCTTACATATTTTTCAATACAACTTTTTAGGTTGGAATGGCTAACCAGCATTTTCTTATAGCCATCCTCGATTCCAAAGAGTTGAGTTTTCAAGATGTTTTCACCCCTGGCTTGGTCCAGTGAATTTGCCTTAAAATAAACCACAGTTTTTTTTTTTTTTTTTTTTGCCATTTCTAATTCCAGCTTTCGCTGTACCTAGAAAGCTTCTATTAGAATTTCGTCTAAAACAGTTTGGCCGTTTCTTTGGTGTTCCCCCAATGAGGAACCCCTGTTCACTGTTTCAGGGTCTTAAAGAAAGACTCAAATGGGCCGTTGCTAGACCTTTTATTGGAATTGTCCATAAAAACGGCCATTAAATTTGTCCAGAAAGGCGCAAGCACAACATATTCCCCCAAAACAACTTCATTCATTTTGGGATTATAATCAGCAGCTCGGTTCTTTTGGATTACATATTATTTTTGCATAGTGACATGTACAAGAACTGTTGGAAATGTATTGCTTTCTTTGCATACGTACTGAAAGTATATTTCATTGTACTCTATAACAGTATAGCGGCAGTACTCTTTAAGAATTGCCAAAATAATTGCAGTTACGAAGCCATATGTAGTTCGCATAAAAAACGACCAATGTCATAGGACGAGTGATTTGAAAAAATCGCATTTGCCATTGAATACGAAAAAAGCACATCAGAAATATGTGCAAATATAGCATACAGAAATATTCTTTTCTTTGAAATAGGAATCGGTTTTACAACACTTCCTGTCGCATCAATATGCAATGTATTTATATTGAATTGCTCTTCGAACAGATGGATATGATCAATGGCCACAGTCATTGCACAACATTTTATACACATCCTTAAATGCATATTTGTCCAAGTCGTTCCGAGCATTTTCCTCTGCTCTGATGTTCCTATAATAGGATAAGTGCTTATTAAGCATTTGGTCATTTCCAACTAACTTCTTTTCCTTATTAGCGATTAGAGCCAAATGATTTTTGAACTCAAATGCTGTGCGAGTTGTTAATTCTTTCTTTTTAAGGAAACAATTAATACCTCTGCGCTGGAAAGTTTTTTTTAAGTTTATTGTATGGCTTATGTCAATGCTGCTAGAATAGACTTTAAATGGCCATCAAAATTTCCAACAAACTTTAGCTTGTTGCATCCAAATCAATTCGAATTGAATTAAAGTTGACGTTACAAGCATAGTTCATTAAACAATAATGCTGTCGTGTCCAATACTTTGTATTTTCGAAAATAGTGAGCAGCAGACTTTTGAAAGTTCTTTAAACTGCTGCACTTTTATATCACATATTTGATGAGAATATCCAATTTTTTTCGCATACGCTTTAATCGGCTTGCGACAGGCTTTCGACTACGGGCTTGGAGGACAATTCTAAATGGGAATCAATTATTTCAATAACGTCAGAAGAGATATTGAATTTCTCAAGACAGTTGATGCTTGAAACAGTATCCGCGTCAAGCGGAAATTGAATTTCATTAGCACACAATTCTTCTGTGTCTATAAATTCGGAATAATTAAAACTTTGTGGTTGTACCGTTTACTTGAGTGTCTCTCATTTGAATTCTACTATTGAAAATGTTTGTAATTTGCAAGTAATTCTCATCTGTTAATCCTTATGATTAAGAAGACCATTAGAAATGGCTTCTTCTATTGCTTTCCTAATGCCCATAGATTTGTTCCTAAAAGAATATTATTCGAATAACAACAAGTGTCCATTACCATATATAAAATAAATACATATTGACAGTAAATTCAAATCTTTAAAAAAATGTATTTCGAAAATGAGCCTGTTTTTGGTTCTTGTTTGCAATAGTCTATAAAATTACAACAAATCATATAAAAAAGTGATCAGTTACGAGAAACGCATCTCTGCATACACTCGAAGCACTCATGGAGCAAAGTTATTCATCATGAGTGGTCCAAAGAAGACTTTGTTTTTCTCATAATGTATCCCCCGAAGAACTGATTTGATTTACCAACATTCTACTATGAGAGTTCCAAATAAGAGTTTTAAGTTCAGTATGTCTCTAATAGTAATTTGTTTCAGGACTTCGAAAAAATTCGTTGGAATTATTTAAAATGTCCTCATTTGCAATATTTTATAGTATTAAATAAACAAGCAACCTACAAAATATCAAAAAGGTGTTTCTTTGTTATATTGCATAATATCTTACACTTCGGATATGGTTCCAAATTTAGTAAAATTTGAACCAAAAAAGTACGTTTAATAGATTCGAAGAAATTGCGTCTTTTTAGTGTTAAAGAATTTTCGGAGTCTTATGCATCTACCAAATTATTATACCCTTGCAGAGGGTATTATAAAATTGGTCAAATGTTTGTAACGCACAGAAGGAGACGTTTCCGACCCCATAAAGTCTATATATTGTTGATCAACATGAGAAGCTGAGTCGATATAGACATGTCCGTCTGTCTATGCGTACGCGTTTTACTCAGCCATCTTAAGAGCTATCAGGTTGAAATTTTTTTGGGGGGCTTTTTATTACCCGTGTGAGATAAAGTATGAAAATTGTGAGGATCGGACTACTATATCATATAGCTCTGGAGCAAACATTTTTGCAAAAATTGGAATATCCCCATGAAATTTAATATAATATAATAGAATTTGGTATAAAATCTCAGATCCCAAAATTTGAACCTGGTCGGATAAATAGAACACAAGTTACAGTCAGTACAAATCGGTTCAAGCGCTGCCGGCAGCGCTGCTTGCTGCCTACTACGTCATCAGCAAATCAAACAGAGCACATGCATACACACACACAGACGCAGCGCTACACGAACCGTATGTGCATGCGTGTTGTGCTTTGCTTAGGGAATGATGGAAAAATTTTTAGTAAAAAGAGAAATAATTTGAATGTTTTGTTTGTGTGTTGTTGAATTGAGTTGTAGGGAATGAAATTTCAAAATGTAAAAAAATTATTGCCAAGGACTGCAAGGGTATATAAACTTCGGCATTGCCGAAGTTAGCTTCTTTGATTTTTTTATACTCCCTCTTATCGCATGCACGCTCAATTTTAATAGTAGAATAATATGAAAAGCAGGCAGGTCGTCGAAGAAATAAATAATTGTGGTAACTGGGTTTCGGCAGAACTACACCCCCTTGTCGACGAGCTAGTGCCGGAAATCTACAGCGTGCCAGCCGATATCCAGCTGCTTCATGACCAGCCAAGACTATACGTTACCCCTTACAGTTATAATTACATCATTATTATATTATTTGGCTCCCAATCGTGATTGATTTAGATGAAGTAGCTCGAAGAGGTGCGGCACCGCGGTCCAACATGGTACGCTGTGACTGGCACGGTAGGGATGATTCCAGCGACATGGGATCACCCTACGGGTCCGAGGTGGAGTCCGACGACGATGGGCCGGACATGTTAAATCCGGACATCGTCGCTTCCTCGGATGAAGAGTTCGATGAGGACGAGGAGTTGGATAGTGGAAGAGAGTGACGCGGAGTCGGCGGTGGCAGACCCGCTCCGTGGTATACACGCGGAGGAAGAGTCAGATAGTGGATTCACCACTGAGGAGGAGAGTGTAGCGGAGTCGGCGGTAGCAGACCGGCTCCGTGATATCCACATCACATCAAATCATTCGACTGCCAAATGTAAGGCAGTCGACAACATTCGGACTTGATTTCGTTAAAATTTGAAATGTAAAATCTGTTCAAAACCAAAGTAAATATTAATTTATTTCGGATTATAATTTGTGTGAATTAACTAAATATTATTCTCCTTATCCAGATCCCAAATTTCAAGACGATAGCGATGTGGTCCCTTTCTCCATACATGGAGGATGGCCAAGGTCATCGGTAAGGATATATGTACTTTGACCAGAGTTCGAGAATCGTAAATTGTTGAAATGTGAGGTGTTTGTCTTTTCAGTTCCAGGAGGATTGGGTCTGCAGCTTTGCGTCAATTATGAGTTTATTCGACGAAATATAGAGGGCACTTGGGCTTTATCACCAAATTGCAATTTCCACATATAATAGCACATTTTATTCAGGTCATCGATAAGGATATACTTTGACCAGAGTTCGAGAATGGTAAATTGTTGTAATGTGAGGTGTTTGTCTTTTCAGTTCTAGGAGGATTGGGTCTGCAGCTTTGCGTCAATTATGGGCTTAATAGACAAGAGAATGTTTAATAACAAACATAAAATAAAATAAATTTAGTGTATAAATATATATTCACTACTCGATCACCAAATGCTTGTTGTTTATAGCTTGGGTTAATATTTTCTAAAATATTTCAATACTTCTAATACCTACTTTAAAAACTATCGGTAAACAAAGAGTCTAATGTCAAACTAATTTTCTCTCTTGATTTTACATAATTTTCTGTCAGTTCATTCTAATACGATAAATTGGGGAAAAAATCAAAATTTTTGATTTTACAGAAAAGATTCTTAAATATGTTTGGAATTTTAGATTATTTGAAAAAAATCTGGCAGGCGGTTAGGGAAACTAATACAAATAAATTGGGCTCTCAAATTCGTATACTTCATTGAGACGATATTTTCCCGAAGACGTTAATGAAGAAATCTATACAAAATTCCCTATTGATTTCTGTGCTAGGTAGAGGATGAGCCTCGAGAAGGCTGTGCCCAAGGCATATGCACTGTGGAAGAGTTTGGCGGAAGCGGAATTACAAAAAAAATATATTACGAAGATAATTACAACAACAAAAGAGAAGGGTAAAACCACCTCAGACTCGGAATCCATCTAATCATTCTAATGATGACACACAATTTTAACTGGATAAGTGAGTCTATCAAGGACCTTGCACTGCTCCGGACAATTATTATAGTTAGTCGGTTCCTATTGAATTGTAGATAAATGGGACACTTTAAATTAAGGAAGAGAAAAGAAACATTTGATACGGGATAAGTGCGACCATCAAGGGCCTTGTACTGCTCCCGACAATTATTATAGTTAGTCGGTTCCTATTGCAGTTGTAGGAACAGAAAATACCTTCATCAGCAGATTGTGTTGATTAGAACTTTTGTAGGAATAAGGAAAATATGATTCAGTTGTTATCCGAACAGAAGGAAGTAACTGAATGAGTTAAGCCTGTGAGTCGATCCAGTATTTATACCTACCATTACGAAACAAATTTGCCGATGGCTACTTCATGAAAATGAAAATTTTTAATATTGTGCCACACTGACTTTTCTATCGATAACTAATACATAAAAATCACTGGGAAACGATTGAAATGTTGGATGTGAAACACCAAACTAATTACTTCATAAAGCCAAAATAATACAAATAATTTGTGGAAAAATATTAAAAACCCAGTTTCAGCCATCTGCAAGGGCTTTTTAAAAACAGCCTCAAAACTGTTGCTGGCAACAGCAGGTTGAGAAAACGTTTCACAGACGTTATTAATAATGTGATGAACATGATTTCTTAACAGTCCGAAAAAGAAGAAGAGGAAAATATTGTTTTTAATTCCAACATGGCACAGGTCATTTTAGGGAAATATGAATCGAATCGTTTTTTAAGACGCTTAAATCGAGCATAATTAAGGATAAACAAGGAATGAAGCTGGGAAGATTTATTCGAAAAATGAATGATCTTTCGAATTCAGTTGACAAACAAGTGGAACTGGCTCGGCCAGAAATCTTGTACCCATCCACAGTGCACGGTTCAGTAGTGGAGGGTAAGCCCAAAAAAAAGGTGGGGATTTTAAAGAGCGGGATAAATATAGGAATGTCTAATAAAAAACTGGCCAATTATAAGGAAAGTTGGAACAAAAAGGGTCCAATCAACCAACCAAATAAAAACTGGATTATTTCGTGGTGATTTCACCGGACCAACTAGGGTTCGGGAATCACATATTGATAATGATGGTGAAGATTCAGTAGCTACAGAAAATATAATTCGTTCTGGTGACTTCACAGTTCAATTTCGCCATTCTTATTCTCGAAATTCGTTTGGAATCGAAGAAGAATATAAGGCAATAATCGACCCCGATTTTGATACTTATAGCCTCAATTTTCCCAACACTTTAAATTTAAAATCCTCCCAGCGTTCACGTTGTTTGTTGTGCTATCTTTATGCGGATAATTATCCAAATTGATTAGTTTAGTGTGTATATTCTTAATCAGTCCAGCCACCACAAAGACATCGGTGAACTCTCGACGAGTGGCCGCATTCAATTCGTAAATGTGCACCAGGCATTCCTTTACTTCCTTGAGCTCATTGGAATTCAATATACTTAGATTGGAAAGACTCATCTTTAATCTGAACAATAAATTTTGTTTAGATTTTTTTTAACAAAAAGTTATTTTTGGTCTCGTCTCTACTAGATTTTCCAAAATATGAAACAAAAATGTACAACATAAAACCCAACAATTGTAACTACTTGATATATAAATTTCAATTTTTTTAGATTTGTCTAGACTTCGAACTTATTGAATTTTATCAAAACTGGAGTTACCAAAAAAGTGGTAGAGTTGTAGGCATGATGAAATAAGTACAAGGTGGTCCCGTCGGCAAATCGTACGGTCCTATGCATGATGAAATGAGTATAACGACAGCTGAGACAGCTAAGTCGAACGATAACTGAAATAAGACCTCATCGTGAGCAGCGCTGCTGCCGACGGAACCACCTTTTACTTCGCCAAATTTTTCACTCTGTTTTACGCTTCATTCATTCTCACTCTTTTCTTTAAATGCTGTGTGTTATGAGAGGCAATAGGCCCTCAGACTCACACTCAATCACTTAATGGTAGGCACGAACTCACACAATTCCATTCCAATCATTTCATTTCGAGACCAATCATTTCTTTGTATAAATAGAGCAGGGGTAGGCTCGTATGTGTACATTCCATTGCTCGCAAATGACGATTTTTCAATAATTTGTCTCTTTCTGTCTCACGAAACTTTATATATTTATGTATGTACACTCATACATGCGCAAAAGGCTTTTCGAATCGTTGCTCAATGCGAACGGTCCGGGAATGCGCAGAGCAAAAGCAACGGAAACGAACGGGGAAAAATGCTCGTCGGTTAAGCACGAACAATAAAGTCGTTTGCTCTCGGACTTTTGGCTCAAAGTCTCAGTCATGATGGAATAAAATAAAGTGGTCTCGTTGGAAGCCGAAGTTTTCCGAAGTGTACACTTAACTTCAGCACACGTTTGCTCACTCACATCACCGTCTCACTCAGACTCAAAAGAACACTCAGTATACTATTCCTTTCACTCGCACTTATTGCTAGCATACTTTATGTGTATGTTGCCGAAAAGACCACCTAATGTCGTTTTATTATGGTTAAGATTTTCATATGCCTTTTGTCGATTGTCGAGACCAGTTGTGTCTCGATTATTGATCACTTAGAAATAAAACCAATTTAATTTGCCATGCAAATTAAAACCAAATCGTGAATTATCTAACAAATACTTTGGAATTTTATGTGTTTGAAATTTTAAATTCGGTCCATATTCTGATAATTTTTTTTGATTAGAAATCTAGGTGCAATTTCTAAAAGTACTGTTTTTTCTCGAGTGCTAATATTAGCATAAATATATGATGATTATTAAAGAAAAACTTAAATAATATATTTCTGATTTAAGAAAAATGTATGGAGTCATAATGCAATTTAAGATAATATTGCTCCACGGACGCATTATAGCATCTTTGCGATCTTTCATAAAGGAGTATTCCTAAGTTATAGGTTCCCCGGAATTTTTTAAAATTTGATCTAAGGTTGACCATGAAAAGCATGCGAAATCTTCTGTGACAGTTTTAATACAGATTCGCAGTTCATAAGACTTTTTTACCTTTCCTGCATTTTGCGTGCAACAGTGCGCTGTGAAATCGGTATTTCAAGGACACGTTGCACATATTTTTTTTGTCACCAAGACATTTTAGTACGTCCATCATCAAACTTTTAAAAAATATTCCGCCGGCGAAGGGAGGACATTGTGTATGACTGTGTATGTCATTGGGAGAATGGGTTTGGGCTGTTCAATTGTATCTGCTTCAAAAGTTTAGAAATACTTGGCTTGCAACTCAGGTAATTATTCGCTTTTTTCAGCCCCTACAAATTTTTAATAATGTTTTTTTTGGGGGGTTTCCAAATTCCAAGTATTTTGTTGCTCAAAAACAATTTTTTCTACAATTCGTCCGTCCGGGGTAATAATTTTGGGAGCGCGTATGATAAATCCAGCGAATTAATGCATTCCCGCCTGTTTTATCTGTTATTTCTGCGATAATAAAAGTGGTAGCAGCAGACCGACATCCATTTTTTAAAATCCATCAAATACGTTTTATAATATGAATGCGAAAAATTTCATCGGATGTAAAATTCCATTTTGATTATTATTAAGTTTTTTTTTCAAGATTTTTGTAATCAAATTACAGCATTACAGTGGAAAATTAAAACAAATGCTATGAAGACTCAGTTTTCCATTCATCCCGTTCATGTTATGGCTTTCAATTATAACGTCCGATAAAATTTTTTTAATAGATTTGGCCAGAGCCGCCTGGCCGAGGAGGGCAGACACTTCAGTGGTGTGCAAAAATAAAAGAAAAATTAAAATTTACTTTCTTTTTAGTATCAATATACATACATATTCTTTGCCCGTCTCCGGCGTAATCTGCTCCCCCAAATCGACACATCCTTGTTGTTGCTTGCCGGTTCCAAGTTGACAAAGAACATAGCCAGAGGTTTCTTTGTACTGCGGCTGATTGCATTTTTGATGTCCAGGCCTCTAACAATGTGCCCGTTTGCAGACAGTGCTTCCTTAATGTCCATGGGATTGGTGGTGTGATGAAGACCTTTGACAACAATACTATAGGCTCGCTCGTCTTTAGGCTGGAAAGTCTGGTATGGGATGTTGTTTTCACTAAGGTAGTTTTTCAGAGTTGAAAAACTCACCTTATCTTGTAGGTTGACTCTGACTTGTCCATCCCTACCCGCTTTGTAGTCGAAATTGTTGCCGCCGATTACGGATGTGACGTCTCTTAATAAGTCCTTAATATCGTGAACCTCCGGTAGAAAAATAGGAGGCGGATTGACCTTGCGCACCTCAGCCGTGGGTAGCTCCTGCTGGACCGTCATTGGAGCATCTTCTTCATCGCTGTCACTGTCGTCAGATAAGATGGCAAATCTATTGACATTCTTGTTGGCGTCACTTATGATGCCCGTTGAAGTAGATGCCTGCTCAACTTTCCTCTGTGGGGCTTTGCGTTTGATTTCCCCTGGCTCCGAGGAGGAACTGGTGTTTCCATCAGATTCCTTGATGGTTTTATTTGACATTTTCTTTGCCTTGGCATGTTTAGCCGTAGGAGCTATGTCGGTGGTAGGCTTTATTGCCCATTTCGGCTTGCCCATTTTTACCTGTTGGGGCCGTAGCCGCAGACAAGTATGTGGTGCTTTTGATTGATTCTTGCAGCCTGCAAGTATGCAACACTTTTAAGAAAATATGCTCCCTAAAAGGGTGCAACAGATTATTAGTCTTTTCTGATTGGCAGGCCAGTCAGAGATATATAACTGCGTTTCTACCACAAGTCGGCAGATTTTACAGTTTGTTAGTGTAAATGTTCTTCTCTTTGTTTTGTTTTTGATATTCCGTTCACTGCTATACACTCTGTATTTACGCACTTGAAGACCATCCGCAACACGTCCGACACGTTTGGCGTTCAGATTATAAGCCTAATAGATAGTAGAATTCTTCGTTTGGAGAGCATTTTGCGAAACGAGCTGGATGGACCGGTTTAAGCAAATATTGTTGGTAGGATCCACCATCCATTTTTTAAAATCCATCAAATACGTTTTATAATATGAATACGAAATATTTCATCGGATGCAAAATTCCATTTTGATTATTATAAAATTATTTTCAAAACTTGTGTAATACAATTGAAAGCCAGTCTCATTCTCAAAAAAAGAAAAAAAATATCAAAGAAGCTAACTTCGGCAATGCCGAAGTTTATATACCCTTGCAGTCCTTGGCAATCATTTTTTTACATTTTGAAATTTCTTTCCTTGCAAATCAATTCATCAACACACAAACAAAACATTCAAATTATTTCTCTTTTTACTAGAATTTTTAAGCAAAGCACAACACGCATACACATACATACATACGTGTAGCGCTGCGTCTGTGTGTGCGTATGCATGTTTTTTTTTTTTTTTTTTTTATAAATAGGGGGGAAAGCATTGAAAGCCGAAGTGTGGGACTTGGTATCGACCTTGGTTAGTGGTCACCGCACCGCACTAAAAACCTACCCTACGCTCCGTATCCCTCTCGCGGAACCAACGCTGAAGTATTACTTCACGAGGGGGAGATGGCACGTATGCCTCGTCTAGAGTTTACCTAGAACTGAAGTTTTGGTTACGCTGACGTTCAGCGCGACGCAAGGATTGCATGATAACTGCTGCCATGTGGCTAACAGCTAGCCAATTGTTTTGCGAGCTAAGTAGGATATCCATAAAGTCATTGACTATAAATGGCCTCCCAATGCCTAGGCTTAGCTCTTCCCGTTCAGCAGTATATCTAGGACAGACAAACAGGACGTGTTCTGCGTCTTCTATATTCCCCGCACAGTGTGTGCAAAAGGGATCCGTCTCATGTTTAAACCTATGCAAGTAGGATTTAAAGCATCCATGTCCCGTCAGTAACTGTGTCAAATAGAAGTCAGTCTGGCCATGTTTGCGATTAAGCCATGGCCGAATGTCGGGGAGAAGGCGCCTTGTCCAGCTCCCATGGTTTGAGTCACGCCATCTGCGTTGCCAGTTAGTCAGAGTCGTCTCTCTTCTAACTGGCGGCGGATCTCTATTTCTAGCCTCGTTAGCCAAGAGGTCTAGTGGGGCCATATCAGACAGCACCAGGGCGGCATCTTCGGAGACTGTCCTAAACGCACTTATGGTCCTAAGTGCGCATGTTCGGTACGACGATCTGCATTCCCGGCTGTAGGTGGGGGATGACATCGCTGGTGCCCATATGGCGGCGGCATATAGTATGGTGGACCTTACCACCGTCGAGATGAGCCATCTGCTCCGTTGCTTGGGGCCGCCGACGTTAGCCATAAGCCGAGTTATAGCTGCCGTGGCCTTCGCAGCTTTATCTGCGGTATACTGCAGATGGGCTTTAAATGTTAGCCTATGGTCCATCATGACTCCGAGGTATTTGATGGCAGGCTTTGATATTATAGAGCATCCGGCGACTTCGATCCTGGCTGTTTCCACTTTTTTCCTGCTGCTTATTAGCACGGCCTCGGTTTTGTGTGCGGCTATGGACAGTGAGTTTGCCTCCATCCATTCCAGAATCCTGAACACAGCTGCATTGGTGTTTTCTTCCGCTTGCTGGATATCCTTGGCCACAGTGACGATGGCAATGTCGTCAGCGAATCCCACTATGCGGGTGTCAGTTGGCATGTCCAATCGCAGGACAGTGTCATACATGACATTCCACAATATTGGCCCGATCACTGATCCTTGAGGTACTCCGCCTGTGATGGTGTGTTTCCGTGGTCCAGCTGCTGTGTCGTAGAGTAGCACTCGATCCCGAAAATAGCTGCATATCAGGTTAATGATGTACTCAGATATGTTTAATCGCTCTAGGGACTCGATAATGGAGTCCCAGCTGGCCGAATTAAAAGCATTCCGAACATCCAACGTTGATATAAGGCAGTATTTTTTGTTGCCGCCTTTCCAGCGTTGCCCCTCGATGGCTTTAGCGGCTATCTCTGCCACCGAACTGATGGCGTTGATAGTGCTGCGTTTCCTCCTAAATCCGAATTGCCAGTCCGACAGTCCATGACGTTGCTCCAGTTCCTTCTCCAGTCTGTTGCAGATGATGCGCTCAAAAAGTTTCCCAATCACATCAAGCATACACAGGGGTCTGTATGCTGATGGGTCATCTATTTTGTCACCTTTGGGAAGCAGGACCAACCTTTGTAGCTTCCACCTCGTAGGGAACTCCCGTTGCAGCATGCATGTGTTGAAAAGTTCCACAAACGTCGACGCGTATTTGCAAACTAACAGTTTGATTACAAGAGCCGGGACCCCGTCCGGGCCCGGGGCTTTATGTACATTTATCCTCTTCCCTGCTTCCACGACTTCACCAACATCTGTGAATATCGGTGCACATGGCGTTCCGCTCGCAGCTAAATTCCTCGTCGGCCTTGCAGGGAATAGCGTTGCTACAATGTGACCCAGCTTGGTTGGATCCGTTGGCATTATGCGCCTGGCGAGTTTGCCCATAACCAGTTTATAGGCAGTCCCGTATGGCTGCGCATCCGCATCTGCGCACAGCTTCTTCCAGCAGTCCGCTTTGCTTCTCTTGATCTCCATGTTTAGGTTGGCTCTTTTCCGCTTGTAGTCTGCAAGCAGTTCCGGAAACGTGGGCATTCTGCGGGCACGTTGCTGTCGTCGTCTGGCCTGGTGACATTGCCTCCTGGCATCCGCAATCCTGGCATTCCACCAATGTACAGGCTTACATTTGTTGATTCCATGCCGTTTGCGTATCATGGCTGCGTCGCACGCTCTGCGAAGAATGTCGCCCATGTGGTTGGCCTGGGTGTCCGCGTCCGTGCTGCTGTTCCTTGACACTTGGGTCATCATGGTGAATAAAGCTTCTTCGCTCAGCGTGCTTGGGGCCCAGCTGTAGAACGTCGTTGGTGTGTGTGCAGGTGGGCAACTCTTGATAGAGCACACAATGGCGAAGTGGTCGCTGTGCGTGTAGATGTCCGAAACTGCCCACTGTGCGCTGCGGGCTAGGCAAGGGCTAGCAAACGTGAGATCGATCACGGAGCCTCTGCCAGCCTTATTGTAGGTGTGGGTGTTGCCTACGTTGAGCAGACTGATGTTGAGTGTGGCAAGAGCGTCCAGCAGGGCCCTGCCCCTTCTGGTAGTCCTTTGGCTGCCCCATTCCGTTGCCCATGCATTGAAATCGCCGGCTATGATGGTCGGCGTGTGATTTCTGGCGTCCTCCACTAGTCCATCCAGTATGCTGCAGAATTCGTCGATGTGTTTGCTCGGTGCTATATAGCAGCTGTAGATATATACTCCATTGTACCTCGCCCTTACATATCCGTCCGCGCTGTGATGATTTTCCAGATGTGTCCTGGAGTTCCTCCAAATTGCCGCTCCATAACGATGGTTTTGCGTCCAGCTGTGGTCCTGTATATGGGAATATGGCTCGCACAAAATTGAAAAATCGACTTTCAGGTCCCGTACAGTTTGTTTTAAGAGATCCTGTGCCGACCTGCAGTGGTTAAGATTGAGCTGTAGAAACTTAATCCTTCCTGTTACTGCCAGCCTCTACAAATAACGGGCAAGCTCTGCTGAGCGTGTTATGCGCCGTGTTGATCCTCTTATGTCGTGTGCAAAGTATGCACGCTGCTCTCTGGTCACACTGCTTTGAAGCGTGTTCCTTGCTGCCGCAGTTGAAGCATAGCTTGGATGCGTCGTGCTTGCTTCTGCACCGAGCTGCTGTGTGCCCAAAATCCAGGCACTTGTAGCACCGTCTCGGCTCAGTCTTCAGGCGTACTCGGCATATGCACATTCCTACTCGTATTTTACCCGCCTGCAGCAACTTGTTCGCCAGGTTCGGGTTCACCACCATTGTTGCGGTTTGTGTACCACTGTAAGCTTTCCGCATCTTTGGGTGACATTCTGCCGGCAGGTCCTCGTCGATCAGTTCCAGGACGGCGCGCAGAAGATCGTCTGCAGTATGGAATTCTGCGAGATCCTTTATTTCGACCATAGCCTTGTCGCTGATCGCCTTGACATCAGCAGTGTCTCCAAGAGCCTGTTTCACTGCCTGCTGGAGTTTGGCAGTTGCTTCGTCCGCTGGCTTGGTCAGCTGTAGGAGCAGTTCCCCGGCTGCTGTGCGTCGAACCGCACATACATTCTCCTTGAACTGCTGGATTCCGGCGTCTGTGTGGACTGACTTCAGTACCATCGCGTAATTGGCTGGGTCCTTACACTTCACCATGATGACGTCCGGCCTCTTCTTTTTAATGGGTCTCGGCTTGCTTTTCACCTTTTGCCATTTCCCTCCAGCGGTGTTAGTTGCGTGTGTTGGTTCCGCTACTACTGGTCCTGGTGATGCTGCTGTTGCTGCGGGGCTTCGGTTCCTTGGAGTCCGCTCCTGGATTGACGACTTCTTTTTCCTCCTGTCATTTTTATTTGCTGTCGGTGGGTCTTCCGTCCTGGTATCCTTCCTTTTCGTAACCTCTTTGGTAGTTTTCACGACGGGATTGCGCGTTGCGCATGCCAGGCATGGTCCAGCCTTCACCGGATATTCCTGCATCTGCTCCATTACCTGAAGGTGAATGGATTTCATCTTAAGATGTGCCTCCTTCATCCATTGGGTTGTGTTGCGCGTCGGGGGAGCCTTTTTATTGACCGAGCCATCTATGATCTCGTCTAAGATCTTGCCCAGATCGGCCATCAGCAAGTTTATTGCCTGCGGCGGTCCTTTAAGTTTCTTCGGCGAGGTTCCACTTTCGGTGCTGCAAGGGCTTGCTTCCCTTGCCCGTTTGGGTGTCTCTTCTCCGCATCCAGCTGAGACGAGCGTTCCTCGGGCGGCTGGCGGGGCCGAGTGAAGAGCCTGTGGCGGTGTCCTGGCGATCTTGCTTCCTTTGGCGAAAGGATTGGCTCCGTTTGTGCACAGTCCGTGCTTTTTGCTGCTGCTGCTGCTGCTTGTCGCTATGTCCGCTGCATCGGCCAAGTTTGCCACCGGTGCAGTAGTGGTGGTGATAACGGTTGTTGGGGCCTCCAGAATCCTTGCCCCTGCCATGGCTTGTACCATGGGTGGATTTCCACAACTGTGGCTGCCACCTGGAGTAGTTGATGTTTTTCCAACCATTTTTCCATTGATTTTTTGCATTTTATACCTGCTGCCAGGTTTTATACGCTGTGGCCGCTGGCACAAGCGCAGACCACAGTCCTTTGGGTTTGTTGGTCCTCTTCTTGTAACCTGAAAAGATTGCTAGTCGGTAACTTAAGACTTACTCTGCCTATAGGGGATTTTAAAAATCGCGCCTAAGCGAGCGCCCAAAAGCACGCAACACTTTGGAGTCTGATGTTGCGAGCTTATGTTAAGCCGTCAGCTGGTTTATCGGCTCTGTTATCGATCGACGGTTCACAACACTAGTTACCAGCTGATTAATTGCAATCGGCAAAGTAAAAAAAAAAAAAAGCGCTACGAAATCAAACGATAGGGAAAATGCCAAAAAGTGAAATTTTCCCACCACAGGAGAAAGCGCGGGATATGGTCAACACCCCCGCCGCCCCTCCCGGCGCAGCCACCAAGCTATATCTGATGGGAAATAAACAATTTCTCCAAAACAACGGATGCAGCCAGCCAGGCGGCCGACTGCGGTTCAGGTGAGTGGCCAGTCTCTTGGCGACCCTTCCTAATCCTTCCCCTCTGTATTCCAGGTATTGTACGTCGATTGTGTCCTTTTTCTTTGCGGAGCGACTGATAAACGCGACCGCACTTGAAAATTCACATACACTCTTTCTGTGCGTATGCATGTGCTTTATTTGATTTGCTGATGACGTAGAACCGATTTGTATTGACTGTAACTTGTGTTCTATTTATCCGATCAAACTCAAATTTTAGGATCTGAGATTTTATATCAAATTCTATTATATTGGTAAATTTCATGGGGATACTCCAATTTTTGCAAAAATTTTTGTTCTAGAGCTATATGATATAGTAGTCCGATCCTGACAATTTTCATACTCTATTATCTCCCGGCTAAAAGTAGCTCAAATATGAAATTTCATTCCGATAGCTCTTAAGATGCCAGCGTGAAGTTGATTTGCACAGACGGACGGACGGACGGACGGACGGACGGACGGACGGACAGACGGACATGGCTATATCGACTCAGCTTCTAATGCTGATCAAGAATATATATACTTTATGGGTTCGGAAACGTCTCCTTCTGTGCGTTACAAACATCTGACCAATTTTATAATACCCTCTGCAAGGGTATAAAAAACAATACGAATTAAGTGCATTATTCGGATAACCAGTATAATGGATCAGCATCAAAGAATCATGAAAGAATCAAGTTATATATGTCGGAGAGTCCACAATATTATTAATTCAGTCATGTTTTTTAAGGGTTTTACTTCTCACTTTCACTATATCACTTGTGTTTTAAAACTGATTTGCTAGTTCATAGGGGCTTGTTAACTGAACTGAATTCTCTAGCCCGAGGCCCCCAAAATCGGGTCCGATTATTGCCTTATATTCTTCTTCGATTTCAAACGGATTTCGAGAATAAGAATGGCGAAATTGAACTGTGAAGTCACCAGAACGAATTATATTTTCTGTAGCTACTGAATCTTCACCATCATTATCAATATGTGATTCCCGAACCCTAGTTGGTCCGGTGAAATCACCACGAATAAATTCAGTTTTTTATTGGTTGGTTGATTGGGCCCTTTTTGTTCCAACTTTCCTTATAATTGGCCAGTTTTTTATTAGACATTCCTATATTTATCCCGCCCTTTAAAATCCCCACCATTTTTTTGGGCTTACCCTTCACTACTGAACCGTGCACTGTGGATGGGTACAAGATTTCTGGCCGAGACAGTTCCCTTTTGTTCGTCAACTGAATTCGAAAGATCATTCATTTTTCGAATAAATCTTTCCAGCTTTATCCCTTGTTTATCCTTAATTATGCTCGATGCTTAGTCTTAAAAAACGATTCGATTCATATTTCCCTAAAATGACCTGTGCCATATTGGAATTAAAAACAATATTATCCCCTTCCTCTTTTTCGGACAGTTGAGAAATCATGTTCATCACGTTATTAATAATGTCTGTGAAACGTTTTCTCAACCTGCTGTTGCCAGCAACAGTTTTGAGGCTTTCCTCATTTCTTATTTTTTCCTAACAACTTTATTTTCATGGTCGGATAAATCAACATAAAGTGCGTGTTCATTCATAAAATATTTGATGGAATTACGTACCATCTCATTTGAATTGCGGGACAAAAGAATTTTTACCAAATGTTGGAACCATTCCTCAATTCCGGCCTATATCATAGGCTGAGTGATTTGAAAGAACGGCATGTGCCATTCCATACGTTACACACATGTCAGGAATGTGTGCTACTATAGAGTAAATAAATATCCTCTATTTGGCTACCACTAGGGGTCTACTACTTGCGGTAGTATTTTGATTAATCATTTGCTTATTACCAACAAGGTTCCTATCATTGCTTGCAACTTTGAGCAAATTTTCCTTGTGTTCAAATGCTGTGAGGTGTCTAAGTGCTTTCTGCTCAAGAAATCGATTAATGCCCCTGCATTGGTAAGTCTTTTTAAAATTTATTGTGCGACAAATCTCTAACCTATTGGAATACACATCAATATTACCCCCAAAATCACCATTAAATCTAAGCTTTACGCAAGACGTATCATTGCAGTGAGGATATACAGAGAACATGCAATTTGACTTATTAATTCGGTTTGGTAACAGTGCGATTGAATTTGTTTTGTTAATTATTTAAACAAACTACGAGAAAACACTATTAGTATGATACAATGCACTATGGAGTTTTCAGACGTTTTTGAAGCATTTAATTCAAAAATCTATGTTTAACAATAATTTTCATTCTCATTGCATTGCTTGAAGTAATAAATATGTTTTGCACTTGTTTTTCGCCAAAGTGGGTGTGGCATCTCGCCTCCACGGTCAAAAAACCGTACTTTTCCCAAAAATGTATGCTACATAATCTGCAACAAAAAATATTATAGTTATATAATGTTAAAATACATCTTGTGCTACTGCATATTTTCTTCAACTTCAAGTTCAAGATTAATTGGAAAATCCGGAAAATATTCCGAAAATTGTCAACATCCTCGTCACTAGAATTGTAGGCACCTGATTGCAGGCAAACGACTTCTGATGGCAATGGAATTTGCCTATGTTTTTTAATTCGCCTCTCTAGGCTAATTTAAGAAATTAAGGGTTCTGAAGTATCCATGGCTCTTTTAAAAGTTTGGCAGCCGCTATTAGCAACTCCATGTTATATCCAACTGCTTTTGATAACTCATCCGCTTTTTTCATTTGTCCGCGTTTTTGCAAATACAAGAACAGTAATATGGGTCTTCCAGGCCGCTTTGTGGTACTACTGGTGCACTTTCTTATGGTCCATGACGTTGATTCATCCAGCCAGGCTGCAAATTTCCTCTTAAACAAAGTCGTATTCGACCTGCACTTTCGCCATTTTTGATACAATTTATTGGAAAACCATCGACCTTTTTCTTTGAAATCTTTCATTTCCATTTCACTTGAAGCTCCGGTAGCCACTTGTGCTTGCAACCAGGTATACAAAATGGGCATTAGCTTTGTCTTTCCCTTTCTCCCATATAGAAAATGCCTCCATATGTGAAAAAGTGAGGTTGAGTACTAAAAAGTGTAATTGCAAAAAAAGTGGCTGTTTGTGGATGTTGGCACTTTTACATTTTATAAAGAATTGATTATACTACATCATAAACAAAGTCTTAGAGTGGACACTGGTAGACATTTTTTTATAACCCTCCTCAAGGTTAAGAATTTTTGTAAAATTCTTTCTTTGAGGGGGGCTTACAATTAGACTTACACAAATATAAAGACACTCACGTTATATTTCTACGACAAAAATTTACCACCACAACTTACAAAACCGAATTGTCCAAAGCCACTTTAAATTACTTAAATATCGTTTTTTGTTCCAAAAATATATTCACTCAAACTTTGGGCACAATATACAGTGAGCCCAAAAAGTATTGGCACACTTAAAATTTTCAACTTTGATCCCATGTAATTTCTGTTTCATTTGTCGGCACCCCAAAATAAAAATGCAATTCGATAGAATATGGTTTAAATTATCTAATTCATAAATAAAAATTAATTTTCATAACATTTTTTCGCAGTTATGTTTAATAAACTAAAAAATAGGCACACATTCACGCCAAAAAAGTATTGGCACAATTTTATAGTAGACTTGGAAAAATACAAAAAAAACAAAATAAACTAAAAATTAATATTTCGTTGGGCCACCTTTGGCTTCTATGACAGCTTGAAGGCGTCTCTTCATGCTTCCTACCAAGTTCGCCATCTCCTGGCTTCCAATTTTCTCCCACTCTTTAATAATTGCAGTTTTAAGGGTATCCTTGGAAGTTATTTGATAGTTCCTTATTTTTTTCTCCAATAATCCCCATACATGTTCTATGGGATTCAGATCGGGTGATTGTGGAGGAGTTTTAAGCTGCTTGCAGTGATAAATGAGCCACTCCTGAACCAAAAACGATGAATGTTTTGGATCGTTGTCTTGTTGGAAAAGCCATTGCGATCCACTAAGGCCTAATTTTTCAACACTAGGGGCCAAATTACTTTTTAATATTTCCAAGAAACCATACTTGTCCATATTGCCTTCGATAAAGGTCAGCTGACCCACTCCCGATGCTGCACAACAGCCCCACACCATGACATGCCCGCCACCATGCTTGACGGTCTTACGTATATTTTTTTCCTCCAGCTCTTTATTGGCTTTACGCCATACTTTTTGGCTACCATCGGATCCAAATAGATTGAATTTAGACTCATCACTAAAAATTACTGAGTTCCAAAACAAATCCGGCTCATTTACATATTTTTTTGCAAAATCGAGCCTTTTTTTTTTGTTGGCCTTTGAAATGTATGGTTTGCGCCTTGGTACTCGACCATGAAAGCCAGCCCTGTTGAGTGTATTTCGAATAGTTTGAGGGCAAAAGTTTTCCTTGAAGCTCTCCTGCAACTCGTGACACAATTTCACAGCCGATCCCATAGGGTTTTGAGTAACTGCAGCCACAATAACCCTTTCCTGGCGAGGAGTAAATTTTTTGGGACGCCCAGTTCGGCCATCTGGTTCCAATTTTCCGGTAGTAACGTAATGTTTTATAACATTTCGAACACTTGACGGTGATCTGTCCACTAACTCGCCAATTTCCCGATATGATTTGTTTTTAACATATAGTTTTATGATTAATTCACGAGTTTCTAAGGAAATTTCTGCTCCTCTGCCCATTTTGATCGTTTCTGTCTGAATTTAGATCGAAAACTGCCGCTGAACACAGTATGTGTGTATGCGAGCAGCTCTTATTCTAAGAAAATCAGAAAAAACGGAACTTATCCGTTACAACAGCAAAAGAGTTAGACGTTATGAAAAAATGTGCCAATACTTTTTTGGCGTGAATGTGTGCCTATTTTTTAGTTTATTAAACATAACTGCGAAAAAATGTTATGAAAATTAATTTTTATTTGTGAATTAGATAATTTAAACCATATTCTATCGAATTGCATTTTTATTTTGGGGTGCCGACAAATGAAACAGAAATTACATGGGATCAAAGTTGAAAATTTTAAGTGTGCCAATACTTTTTGGGCTCACTGTACGCTTAAAGTGAAAAATGTTGGTTTGGCAAAAGCACGTGTTTTCCGCAGAGATTTTTTCGCGAGTGTTGGACAACTTTAAAAAATCATGTATGTATGCAACAATGTGCTTCAATCTTTTATATAAAAATCGGCATCAAAATTTATCGATTTCATGAACTTTTAAAAATTGACTTAAGTGCTGCAAAAACGTCAAAAACTCCATAGTGCAATGGTGCAAGTCTTATGTGTTTGCAGAAAATTTGTTTCCAGTTGCACAAACATACACACATATGTAGACAGATTTAACAATTACATATTTCATTAAGTTTATTCAAATTCTTAAGAAAAGCCTGCATAAAAATATCTAAAATTATTATTAAGAAATAATAAACATTTTTTGGGCAGTCGTGTACCACAATGCAAAAACCCATTATTTCATCGGCACCATATGTGCCTGATCCCCCTACTTGCCCTATTGAATGGCGAATATCAAAACTGAGCGGCAAATTGCCTTTGCTGAACAAATATGTACATATATACCCATACATTTATGCATACATATGTATTTCTCGAAAACCTTTCACACATTCTGAATGAAACTACGCTCATACTCTAGAAAGTCTATTGTTCATTCTGGCTTTTAATCGTCATTGAGTGCTAGCCAGTTAAAATGAAAGCATTTTTATACCCTTGCAAAAAGGGTATATTAATATTGGTCAGAAGTGTGCAACGCATTGAAGTAAGCATCTCCGACCATATAAAGTATATATAATTAAATATCTTGTCTTTCCAAAAGGAAAAAAAAATTGTTTTGTTTGAGTTAAAATCGGGGTTGGATGAATACTGAAGTACAAAAATGTCTTCTAGTAATATTTATAGGCTAAATTTGTGAGCCCTTCAGTGGCATGATCGATATTGATGCGATTTGATTGGCCCGAATTTTAATGTTGAATTAGCGTTCTCACGCTTTTGATATTTAGGGGGACAATTATTATTGCAATTGTTTATGAATAAAACGGATTTTATTGGCCTGTGTTTTAATGATAAGTTAGCGTTCACAAATAGTAATTCTATGTAAATAACAATTTGTCCATGAAAATGGGCATTTTACGTATTCGTGTAGCACAGCTCCAAAGACACAGCTCAATGACAATTAAATGCCAAAATTTTCCACAATTATTCATTTTAATCCCAAAAAGATTGCAATTGCATTTTTCTTGGCCACCCACGATTTTTACCAAACAAAATATGCAAAAACCAGAGGGTCGGGGTAAACTTCGACCGTGTCGAAGTTTGTATACCCTTGCAACTATTTTGGTAAATCTTTCCTTACCCATAGCCATCAAAGTGTAAAATCGTTTTATACAAAAAGTGTAATTTCTGCGAAAGATCCGCCTACAATCTTACAATTATCATTGGAAATAACGAAGTTATTGATCAAAGTCACTGTTTTCGACCGATCGTTCCTATTGGAGCTATCTGATATAGTCACCCGATCTTGACCAAATTTGGCACAGTCGTTTATGGCTATAATGAACTCACTAATATTAAATTTCGCGACAATAGCTCAGAAAATAACGAAGATATTGAGAAAAGTCACTGTTCGTGACTTGCCGTTTGTATGGGAGCTATATGATATATATCCGATCCGGCTGAATCCGAGATATACAACGCCTGCAGTATATACAAGCCTACGTGCTACGCCTTTCAGCTCTGTAGCTCTTACGGTCTAGGAGGAGTTTACGTGGATCCAGACGGACGGACGGACGGACATGGCTATTTGAACTCGACTCGTCGTGCTGATCAAGAATATATATACTTTTTATGGTCGGAGATGCTTCCTTCTATGCGTTGCACACTTCTGACCAAAATTAATATACCCTTTTTGCAAGGGTATAAAAACTACATTGTCACTCGTATGCATTTAAAATAAACCCACTTTTTTCAGAATTACAAAATGTAAAACCTTACATATTTTTCAATACAACTTTTTAGGTTGGAATGGCTAACCAGCATTTTCTTATAGCCATCCTCGATTCCAAAGAGTTGAGTTTTCAAGATGTTTTCACCCCTGGCTTGGTCCAGTGAATTTGCCTTAAAATAAACCACAGTTTTTTTTTTTTTTTTTGCCATATCTAATTCCAGCTTTCGCTGTACCTAGAAAGCTTCTATTAGAATTTCGTCTAAAACAGTTTGGCCGTTTCTTTGGTGTTCCCCCAATGAGGAACCCCTGTTCACTGTTTCAGGGTCTTAAAGAAAGACTCAAATGGGCCGTTGCTAGACCTTTTATTGGAATTGTCCATAAAAACGGCCATTAAATTTGTCCAGAAAGGCGCAAGCACAACATATTCCCCCAAAACAACTTCATTCATTTTGGGATTATAATCAGCAGCTCGGTTCTTTTGGATTACATATTATTTTTGCATAGTGACATGTACAAGAACTGTTGGAAATGTATTGCTTTCTTTGCATACGTACTGAAAGTATATTTCATTGTACTCTATAACAGTATAGCGGCAGTACTCTTTAAGAATTGCCAAAATAATTGCAGTTACGAAGCCATATGTAGTTCGCATAAAAAACGACCAATGTCATAGGACGAGTGATTTGAAAAAATCGCATTTGCCATTGAATACGAAAAAAGCACATCAGAAATATGTGCAAATATAGCATACAAAAATATTCTTTTCTTTGAAATAGGAATCGGTTTTACAACACTTCCTGTCGCATCAATATGCAATGTATTTATATTGAATTGCTCTTCGAACAGATGGATATGATCAATGGCCACAGTCATTGCACAACATTTTATACACATCCTTAAATGCATATTTGTCCAAGTCGTTCCGAGCATTTTCCTCTGCTCTGATGTTCCTATAATAGGATAAGTGCTTATTAAGCATTTGGTCATTTCCAACTAACTTCTTTTCCTTATTAGCGATTAGAGCCAAATGATTTTTGAACTCAAATGCTGTGCGAGTTGTTAATTCTTTCTTTTAAGGAAACAATTAATACCTCTGCGCTGGAAAGTTTTTTTTAAGTTTATTGTATGGCTTATGTCAATGCTGCTAGAATAGACTTTAAATGGCCATCAAAATTTCCAACAAACTTTAGCTTGTTGCATCCAAATCAATTCGAATTGAATTAAAGTTGACGTTACAAGCATAGTTCATTAAACAATAATGCTGTCGTGTCCAATACTTTGTATTTTCGAAAATAGTGAGCAGCAGACTTTTGAAAGTTCTTTAAACTGCTGCACTTTTATATCACATATTTGATGAGAATATCCAATTTTTTTTCGCATACGCTTTAATCGGCTTGCGACAGGCTTTCGACTACGGGCTTGGAGGACAATTCTAAATGGGAATCAATTATTTCAATAACGTCAGAAGAGATATTGAATTTCTCAAGACAGTTGATGCTTGAAACAGTATCCGCGTCAAGCGGAAATTGAATTTCATTAGCACACAATTCTTCTGTGTCTATAAATTCGGAATAGTTAAAACTTTGTGGTTGTACCGTTTACTTGAGTGTCTCTCATTTGAATTCTACTATTGAAAATGTTTGTAATTTGCAAGTAATTCTCATCTGTTAATCCTTATGATTAAGAAGACCATTAGAAATGGCTTCTTCTATTGCTTTCCTAATGCCCATAGATTTGTTCCTAAAAGAATATTATTCGAATAACAACAAGTGTCCATTACCATATATAAAATAAATATTGACAGTAAATTCAAATCTTTAAAAAAATGTATTTCGAAAATGAGCCTGTTTTTGGTTCTTGTTTGCAATAGTCTATAAAATTACAACAAATCATATAAAAAAGTGATCAGTTACGAGAAACGCATCTCTGCATACACTCGAAGCACTCATGGAGCAAAGTTATTCATCATGAGTGGTCCAAAGAAGACTTTGTTTTTCTCATAATGTATCCCCCGAAGAACTGATTTGATTTACCAACATTCTATTATGAGAGTTCCAAATAAGAGTTTTAAGTTCAGTATGTCTCTAATAGTAATTTGTTTCAGGATTTCGAAAAAATTCGTTGGAATTATTTAAAATGACCTCATTTGCAATATTTTATAGTATTAAATAAACAAGCAACCTACAAAATATCAAAAAGGTGTTTCTTTGTTATATTGCATAATATCTTACACTTCGGATATGGTTCCAAATTTAGTAAAATTTGAACCAAAAAAGTACGTTTAATAGATTCGAAGAAATTGCGTCTTTTTAGTGTTAAAGAATTTTCGGAGTCTTATGCATCTACCAAATTATTATACCCTTGCAGAGGGTATTATAAAATTGGTCAAATGTTTGTAACGCACAGAAGGAGACGTTTCCGACCCCATAAAGTCTATACATATATTGTTGATCAACATGAGAAGCTGAGTCGATATAGACATGTCCGTCTGTCTATGCGTACGCGTTTTACTCAGCCATCTTAAGAGCTATCAGGTTGAAATTTTTTTGGGGGGCTTTTTATTACCCGTGTGAGATAAAGTATGAAAATTGTGAGGATCGGACTACTATATCATATAGCTCTGGAGCAAACATTTTTGCAAAAATTGGAATATCCCCATGAAATTTAATATAATATAATAGAATTTGGTATAAAATCTCAGATCCCAAAATTTGAACCTGGTCGGATAAATAGAACACAAGTTACAGTCAGTACAAATCGGTTCAAGCGCTGCCGGCAGCGCTGCTTGCTGCCTACTACGTCATCAGCAAATCAAACAGAGCACATGCATACACACACACAGACGCAGCGCTACACGAACCGTATGTGCATGCGTGTTGTGCTTTGCTTAGGGAATGATGGAAAAATTTTTAGTAAAAAGAGAAATAATTTGAATGTTTTGTTTGTGTGTTGTTGAATTGAGTTGTAGGGAATGAAATTTCAAAATGTAAAAAAATTATTGCCAAGGACTGCAAGGGTATATAAACTTCGGCATTGCCGAAGTTAGCTTCTTTGATTTTTTTTATACTCCCTCTTATCGCATGCACGCTCAATTTTAATAGTAGAATAATATGAAAAGCAGGCAGGTCGTCGAAGAAATAAATAATTGTGGTAACTGGGTTTCGGCAGAACTACACCCCCTTGTCGACGAGCTAGTGCCGGAAATCTACAGCGTGCCAGCCGATATCCAGCTGCTTCATGACCAGCCAAGACTATACGTTACCCCTTACAGTTATAATTACATCATTATTATATTATTTGGCTCCCAATCGTGATTGATTTAGATGAAGTAGCTCGAAGAGGTGCGGCACCGCGGTCCAACATGGTACGCTGTGACTGGCACGGTAGAGATGATTCCAGCGACATGGGATCACCCTACGGGTCCGAGGTGGAGTCCGACGACGATGGGCCGGACATGTTAAATCCGGACATCGTCGCTTCCTCGGATGAAGAGTTCGATGAGGACGAGGAGTTGTATAGTGGAAGAGAGTGACGCGGAGTCGGCGGTGGCAGACCGGCTCCGTGGTATACACGCGGAGGAAGAGTCAGATAGTGGATTCACCACTGAGGAGGAGAGTGTCGCGGAGTCGGCGGTAGCAGACCGGCTCCGTGATATCCACATCACATCAAATCATTCGACTGCCAAACGTAAGGCAGTCGACAACATTCGGACTTGATTTCGTTAAAATTTGAAATGTAAAATCTGTTCAAAACCAAAGTAAATATTAATTTATTTCGGATTATAATTTGTGTGAATTAACTAAATATTATTCTCCTTATCCAGATCCCAAATTTCAAGACGATAGCGATGCGGTCCCTTTCTCCATACATGGAGGATGGCCAAGGTCAACAATGTGGTCCCTTTCTCCATACATGGAGGATGGCCAAGGTCATCGGTATGGATATACATTGACCAGAGTTCGATAATCGTAAATTGTTGTAATGTGAGGTGTTTGTATTTTCAGTTCCAGGTCTGAATTAACAACCAAATAGCAATTGTATTAAGTGGTGTGAAATCTGTGGATTAAATGTTGACGGTACCGGGCCCAGGATTGGGTCTGCAGCTTTGCGTCAATTATGGGCTTAATAGAGAAGAGAATGTTTAACAACAAACATAAAATAAAATAAATTTATTTTTATTGGGCTCTCAAATCCGTATACTTCATTGAGACGATATTTTCCCGAAGACGTTAATGAAGAAATCTATACAAAATTCCCTATTGATTTCTGTGCTAGGTAGAGGATGAGCCTCGAGAAGGCTGTGCCCAAGGCATATGCACTGTGGAAGAGTTTGGCGGAAGCGGAATTACAAAAAAAATATATTACGAAGATAATTACAACAACAAAAGAGAAGGGTAAAACCACCTCAGACTCGGAATCCATCTAATCATTCTAATGATGACACACAATTTTAACTGGATAAGTGAGTCTATCAAGGACCTTGCACTGCTCCGGACAATTATTATAGTTAGTCGGTTCCTATTGAATTGTAGATAAATGGGATACTTTAAATTAAGGAAGAGAAAAGAAACATTTGATACGGGATAAGTGCGACCATCAAGGGCCTTGTACTGCTGCCGACAATTATTATAGTTAGTCGGTTCCTATTGCAGTTGTAGGAACAGAAAATACCTTCATCAGCAGATTGTGTTGATTAGAACTTTTGTAGGAATAAGGAAAATATGATTCAGTTGTTATCCGAACAGAAGGAAGTAACTGAATGAGTTAAGCCTGTGAGTCGATCCAGTATTTATACCTACCATTACGAAACAAATTTGCCGATGGCTACTTCATGAAAATGAAAATTTTTAATATTGTGCCACACTGACTTTTCTATCGATAACTAATACATAAAAATCACTGGGAAACGATTGAAATGTTGGATGTGAAACACCAAACTAATTACTTCATATAGCCAAAATAATACAAATAATTTGTGGAAAAATATTAAAAACCCAGTTTCAGCCATCTGCAAGGGCTTTTTAAAAACAGCCTCAAAACTGTTGCTGGCAACAGCAGGTTGAGAAAACGTTTCACAGACGTTATTAATAATGTGATGAACATGATTTCTTAACAGTCCGAAAAAGAAGAAGAGGAAAATATTGTTTTTAATTCCAACATGGCACAGGTCATTTTAGGGAAATATGAATCGAATCGTTTTTTAAGACGCTTAAATCGAGCATAATTAAGGATAAACAAGGAATGAAGCTGGGAAGATTTATTCGAAAAATGAATGATCTTTCGAATTCAGTTGACAAACAAGTGGAACTGGCTCGGCCAGAAATCTTGTACCCATCCACAGTGCACGGTTCAGTAGTGAAGGGTAAGCCCAAAAAAAGGTGGGGATTTTAAAGAGCGGGATAAATATAGGAATGTCTAATAAAAAACTGGCCAATTATAAGGAAAGTTGGAACAAAAAGGGTCCAATCAACCAACCAAATAAAAACTGGATTATTTCGTGGTGATTTCACCGGACCAACTAGGGTTCGGGAATCACATATTGATAATGATGGTGAAGATTCAGTAGCTACAGAAAATATAATTCGTTCTGGTGACTTCACAGTTCAATTTCGCCATTCTTATTCTCGAAATTCGTTTGGAATCGAAGAAGAATATAAGGCAATAATCGACCCCGATTTTGATACTTATAGCCTCAATTTTCCCAACACTTTAAATTTAAAATCCTCCCAGCGCTCACGTTGTTTGTTGTGCTATCTTTATGCGGATAATTATCCAAATTGATTAGTTTAGTGTGTATATTCTTAATCAGTCCAGCCACCACAAAGACATCGGTGAACTCTCGACGAGTGGCCGCATTCAATTCGTAAATGTGCACCAGGCATTCCTTTACTTCCTTGAGCTCATTGGAATTCAATATACTTAGCAGAGAACGGCAGGGCGTGATGGCAAAAAAAATCATACACAAAAAAAGCCGAATAATCGTGTCATTCGGCTCAGCCGATCAAACATTCGTATGTACACGAACTCACTGTCGACTTAAATTCACTCCAATCCGCTCATATTTTTATACCCTTGCAGAGGGTATTATAAAATTGGTCAGATGTTTGTAACGCACAGAAGGAGACGTTTCCGACCACATAAAGTATATATATTCTTGATCAGCATGAGAAGCTGAGTCGATATAGCCATGTCCGTCTGTCCGTCCGTCCGTCCATCCGTCCGTCCGTCCATCCGTCCGTCCGTCCATCCGTCCGTCCGTCCGTCTGTGCAAATCAACTTCACGCTGGCATCTTAAGAGCTATCGGAATGAAATTTCATATTTGAGCTACTTTTAGCCGGGAGATAATAGAGTATGAAAATTGTCAGGATCGGACTACTAGATCATATAGCTCTAGAACAAAAATTTTTGCAAAAATTGGGTTATCCCCATGAAATTTACCAATATAATAGAATTTGATATAAAATCTCAGATCCCAAAATTTGAGTTCGATCGGATAAATAGAACACAAGTTACAGTCAATACAAATCGGTTCTACGTCATCAGCAAATCAAACAGAGCACATGCATACGCACACACAGACGCAGCGCTACACGTATGTATGTATGTGTATGCGTGTTGTGCTTTGCTTAGAAATTTGTAGTAAAAAGAGAAATAATTTGAATGTTTTGTTTGTGTGTTGATGAATTGAGTTGCAAGGAAAGAAACTTCAAAATGTAAAAAAATTATTGCCAAGGACTGCAAGGGTATATAAACTTCGGCATTGCCGAAGTTAGCTTCTTTGATATTTTTCTTACTGAGTTTATTCGGCTCACCATTGATTTTTTTCCTTGATTTACTTATACGCCCAAATTTTTACTCAATTCACCTCACTGAACGAAAATCAGCGTTGAATGAAAATCAGCTCATGATGCCGAAGTCACTGAACTCGTTTAGATGCATTACCGTTATGTTTTTGTTATTTTTATATTTATGCATTAAGTATTAATAGGAATTTACTTATGAAGTCAAAATGTGTTCCTTTTTTTATGTTATTTTTATATATATGTATTCCTATATATATATGTACATACATACATATGTGTATATATATATATATATATATGTACATGAGTGTGAAGTATTTTTTTTATTTTATTTCATTAATTTTTTTTGTTAATTTTCTTTTCGTTGTCATTAAATATGAAAATATATGTATAATCTGTTGTGAAATTACGTATTTTGATTTCCTTGACTTAGCACATGAACAAACTCATACGCGTTGATTTAAATCAATGTTGAGCCGAAACAACATACGCCCAAATGATCGGTAACACTTTGACCATGAATAAACTCAGCAGTGAGTTCGTGTACATATGAATGTTTCATCGGTTGAGCCGAATGGCACGATTATTCGGATAAGCCGAAATGTGTACCGAAGGCTGTGCAATTTACGCAATTCGTATGCTCATCAGCATGAGCTGATTTTCACTCAATGCTGACTTTCGTTCAGGGAGTGGAATTGAGTCAGAATTTTACCGTATGAGTAAATTAAGAAAAAAGTGAATTTTGCAGATCTCTGATACTTAGATTGGAAAGACTCATCTTTAATCTGAACAATAAATTTTGTTTAGATTTTTTTTAACAAATAGTTATTTTTGGTCTCGTCTCTACTAGATTTTCCAAAATATGAAACAAAAATGTACAACATAAAACCCAACAATTGTAACTACTTGATATATAAATTTCAATTTTTTTAGATTTGTCTAGACTTCGAACTTATTGAAGTTTATCAAAACTGGAGTTACCAAAAAAGTGGTAGAGTTGTAGGCATGATGAAATAAGTACAAGGTGGTCCCGTCGGCAAATCGTACGGTCCTATGCATGATGAAATGAGTATAACGACAGCTGAGACAGCTAAGTCGAACGATAACTGAAATAAGACCTCATCGTGAGCAGCGCTGCTGCCGACGGAACCACCTTTTACTTCGCCTTCGCCAAATTTTTCACTCTGTTTTACGCTTCATTCATTCTCACTCTTTTCTTTAAATGCTGTGTGTTATGAGAGGCAATAGGCCCTCAGACTCACACTCAATCACTTAATTGTAGGCACGAACTCACACAATTCCATTCCAATCATTTCATTTCGAGACCAATCATTTCTTTGTATAAATAGAGCAGGGGTAGGCTCGTATGTGTACATTCCATTGCTCGCAAATGACGATTTTTCAATAATTTGTCTCTTTCTGTCTCACGAAACTTTATATATTTATGTATGTACACTCATACATGCGCAAAAGGCTTTTCGAATCGTTGCTCAATGCGAACGGTCCGGGAATGCGCAGAGCAAAAGCAACGGAAACGAACGAGTAAAACTGCTCGTCGGTTGAGCACGAACAATAAAGTCGTTTGCTCTCGGACTTTTGGCTCGAAGTCTCAGTCATGATGGAATAAAATAAAGTGGTCTCGTTGGAAGCCGAAGTTTTCCGAAGTGTACACTTAACTTCAGCACACGTTTGCTCACTCACATCACCGTCTCACTCAGATTCAAAAGAACACTCAGTATACTATTCCTTTCACTCGCACTTATTGCTAGCATACTTTATGTGTATGTTGCCGAAAAGACCACCTAATGTCGTTTTATTATGGTTAAGATTTTCATATGCCTTTTGTCGATTGTCGAGACCAGTTGTGTCTCGATTATTGATCACTTAGAAATAAAACCAATTTAATTTGCCATGCAAATTAAAACCAAATCGTGAATTATCTAACAAATACTTTGGAATTTTATGTGTTTGAAATTTTAAATTCGGTCCATATTCTGATAATTTTTTTTGATTAGAAATCTAGGTGCAATTTCTAAAAGTACTGTTTTTTCTCGAGTGCTAATATTAGCATAAATATATGATGATTATTAAAGAAAAACTTAAATAATATATTTCTGATTTAAGAAAAATGTATGGAGTCATAATGCAATTTAAGGTAATATTGCTCCACGGACGCATTATAGCATCTTTGCGATCTTTCATAAAGGAGTATTCCTAAGTTATAGGTTCTCCGGAATTTTTTAAAATTTGATCTAAGGTTGACCATGAAAAGCATGCGAAATCTTCTGTGACAGTTTTAATACAGATTCGCAGTTCATAAGATTTTTTTACCTTTCCTGCATTTTGCGTGCAACAGTGCGCTGTGAAATCGGTATTTCAAGGACACGTTGCACATATTTTTTTTGTCACCAAGACATTTTAGTACGTCCATCATCAAACTTTTAAAAAATATTCCGCCGGCGAAGGGAGGACATTGTGTATGACGCCTCAGTCATTGGGAGAATGGGTTTGGGCTGTTCAATTGTATCTGCTTCAAAAGTTTAGAAATACTTGGCTTGCAACTCAGGTAATTATTCGCTTTTTTCAGCCCCTACAAATTTTTAATAATGTTTTTTTTGGGGGGTTTCCAAATTCCAAGTATTTTGTTGCTCAAAAACAATTTTTTCTATAATTCGTCCGTCCGGGGTAATAATTTTGGGAGCGCGTATGATAAATCCAGCGAATTAATCAATTCCCGCCTGTTTTATCTGTTATTTCTGCGATAATAAAAGTGGTAGCAGCAGACCGACATCCATTTTTTAAAATCCATCAAATACGTTTTATAATATGAATGCGAAAAATTTCATCGGATGTAAAATTCCATTTTGATTATTATTAAGTTTTTTTTTCAAGATTTTTGTAATCAAATTACAGCAATACAGTGGAAAATTAAAACAAATGCTATGAAGACTCAGTTTTCCATTCATCCCGTTCATGTTATGGCTTTCAATTATAACGTCCGATAAAATTTTTTTAATAGATTTGGCCAGAGCCGCCTGGCCGAGGAGGGCAAGCACTTCAGTGGTGTGCAAAAATAAAAGAAAAATTAAAATTTACTTTCTTTTTAGTATCAATATACATACATATTCTTTGCCCGTCTCCGGCGTAATCTGCTCCACCAAATCGACAAGCTCCAACACCGACTCCAAAGGGAAGCACGCCCGGTGCACCTCGCTGCTGTTTTTGCTCATCACCATATGGCGGATCAGCGCCGTCTGAGCCGCCATCGCATCCTTAATAGTGGCTAATTCCGCCATTATGGCCTTCATCTGGCTATTGCCCAGTTCGTCCTCCGTCTGCGTACTAGCATCTGCTTTGAAATGAATTATAATTATGAGATTGAATTGGATTATGCAATAATCTAGAGAAACTTGCCTAGAGCAGTATGGGGGCAATTGAATCACTGGTTTATGATGTAATATCAAAGAGTAAAGCTCAACAAGACACTATGGATGTGGAGGAGCTAGTCGATGGTCAAATTGTAAAGGCAACCAGGAGACTTGTGGCCTATGACGATTATCTTAAGGCTCTAAGGAAATGTCAAACGAGCGATCAATTTATAAGCCTAATGGATAGTAGAATTCTTCGTTCAATTTATAAGCCTAATGGAAAGTAGAATTCTTCGTTTGGAGAGCATTTTACGAAATGAGCTGGATGGTTTTTGTTTTGCCCATCAGGATCCATTCATTTTTTAAAATCCATCAAAAACGTTATATAATATGAATACGAAAAATTTCATCGGATGTAAAATTCCATTTTGATTATTATAAAGTTTTTTTTTTTCAAAATTTTTACAGCAGAAAATTAAAACAAATGTTAAGAAGACTCAGTTTTCCATTCATCCCGTCCATGTTATGGCTTTCAATTATAACGTCTGATAAAATTTTTTTAATAGATTTGGCCGGAGCCGCCTGGCCGAGGAGGGCAGACACTTCAGTGGTCTGCAAAAATAAAAGAAAAATTAAAATTTACTTTCTTTTTAGTATCAATATACATACATATTCTTTGCCCGTCTCCGGCGTAATCTGCTCCCCCAAATCGACACATCCTTGTTGTTGCTTGCCGGTTCCAAGTTGACAAAGAACATAGCCAGAGGTTTCTTTGTACTGCGGCTGATTGCATTTTTGATGTCCAGGCCTCTAACAATGTGCCCGTTTGCAGACAGTGTGATGAAGACCTTTGACAACAATACTATAGGCTCGCTTGTCTTTAGGCTGGAAAGTCTGGTATGGGATGTTGTTTTCACTAAGGTAGTTTTTCAGAGTTGAAAAACTCTCCTTATCTTGTAGGTTGACACTGACTTGTCCATCCCTACCCGCTTTGTAGTCGAAATTGTTGCCGCCGATTACGGATGTGACGTC
The DNA here is from genome assembly GCA_018152135.1 of Drosophila paulistorum. Classification (NCBI taxonomy): domain Eukaryota; kingdom Metazoa; phylum Arthropoda; class Insecta; order Diptera; family Drosophilidae; genus Drosophila; species Drosophila paulistorum. Next base: position 1,250,771 of record JAECXG010000811.1, on the reverse strand, counting down.
TCTTAATAAGTCCTTAATATCATGAACCTCCGGTAGAAAAATAGGAGGCGGCTTGACCTTGCGCACCTCAGCCGTGGGTGGCTCCTGCTGGACCGTCATTGGAGCATCTTCTTCATCGCTGTCACTGTCGTCAGATAAGATGGCAAATCTATTGACATTCTTGTTGGCGTCACTTATGATGCCCGTTGAAGTAGAAAAAAAAAAAGAAACAATACGAATTAAGTGCATTATTCGGATAACCAGTATAATGGATCAGCATCAAAGAATCATGAAAGAATCAAGTTATATATGTCGGAGAGTCCACAATATTATTAATTCAGTCATGTTTTTTAAGGGTTTTACTTCTCACTTTCACTATATCACTTGTGTTTTAAAACTGATTTGCTAGTTCATAGGGGCTTGTTAACTGAACTGAACTCTTTAGCCCGAGGCCCCCAAAATCGGGTCCGATTATTGCCTTATATTCTTCTTCGATTTTAAACGGATTTTGAGAAAAAGAATGGCGAAATTGAACTGTGAAGTCACCAGAACGAATTATATTTTCTGTAGCTACTGAATCTTCACCATCATTATCAATATGTGATTCCCGAACCCTAGTTGGTCCGGTGAAATCACCACGAAAGAATTCAGTTTTTATTTGGTTGGTTGATTGGGCCCTTTTTGTTCCAACTTTCCTTATAATTGGCCAGTTTTTTATTAGACATTCCTATATTAATCTCGCCCTTTAATATCCCCACCATTTTTTTGGGCTTACCCTTCACTACTGAACCGTGCACTGTGGATGGGTACAAGATTTCTGGCCGAGACAGTTCCACTTGTTCGTCAACTGAATTCGAAAGATCATTCATTTTTCGAATAAATCTTTCCAGCTTTATCCCTTGTTTATCCTTAATTATGCTCGATGCTTAGTCTTAAAAAACGATTCGATTCATATTTCCCTAAAATGACCTGTGCCATATTGGAATTAAAAACAATATTATCCCCTTCCTCTTTTTCGGACAGTTGAGAAATCATGTTCATCACATTATTAATAATGTCTGTGAAACGTTTTCTCAACCTGCTGTTGCCAGCAACAGTTTTGAGGCTTTCCTCATTTCTTATTTTTTCCTAACAACTTTATTTTCATGGTCGGATAAATCAACATAAAGTGCGTGTTCATTCATAAAATATTTGATGGAATTACGTACCATCTCATTTGAATTGCGGGACAAAAGAATTTTTACCAAATGTTGGAACCATTCCTCAATTCCGGCCTATATCATAGGCTGAGTGATTTGAAAGAACGGCATGTGCCATTCCATACGTTACACACATGTCAGGAATGTGTGCTACTATAGAGTAAATAAATATCCTCTATTTGGCTACCACTAGGGGTCTACTACTTGCGGTAGTATTTTGATTAATCATTTGCTTATTACCAACAAGGTTCCTATCATTGCTTGCAACTTTGAGCAAATTTTCCTTGTGTTCAAATGCTGTGAGGTGTCTAAGTGCTTTCTGCTCAAGAAATCGATTAATGCCCCTGCATTGTCTTTTTAAAATTTATTGTGTGACAAATCTCTAACCTATTGGAATACACATCAATATTACCCCCAAAATCACCATTAAATCTAAGCTTTACGCAAGACGTATCATTGCAGTAAGCATATACAGAGAACATGCAATTTGACTTATTAATTCGGTTTGGTAACAGTGCGATTGAATTTGTTTTGTTAATTATTTAAACAAACTACGAGAAAACACTATTAGTATGATACAATGCACTATGGAGTTTTCAGACGTTTTTGAAGCATTTAATTCAAAAATCTATGTTTAACAATAATTTTCATTCTCATTGCATTGCTTGAAGTAATAAATATGTTTTGCACTTGTTTTTCGACAAAGTGGGTGTGGCATCTCGCCTCCACGGTCAAAAAACCGTACTTTTCCCAAAAATGTATGCTACATAATCTGCAACAAAAAATATTATAGTTATATAATGTTAAAATACATCTTGTGCTACTGCATATTTTCTTCAACTTCAAGTTCAAGATTAATTGGAAAATCCGGAAAATATTCCGAAAATTGTCAACATCCTCGTCACTAGAATTGTAGGCACCTGATTGCAGGCAAACGACTTCTGATGGCAATGGAATTTGCCTATGTTTTTTAATTCGCCTCTCTAGGCTAATTTAAGAAATTAAGGGTATCCAAGAAGTATCCATGTCTCTTTTAAAAGTTTGGCAGCCGCTATTAGCAACTCCATGTTATATCCAACTGCTTTTGATAACTCATCCGCTTTTTATACCCTTGCAGAGGGTATTATAAAATTGGTCAGATGTTTGTAACGCACAGAAGGAGACGTTTCCGACCCCATAAAGTATATATATTCTTGATCAGCTTGAGAAGCTGAGTCGATATAGCCATGTCCGTCTGTCCGTCTGTCCGTCCGTCTGTGCGTATGCGTTTTACTCAGCCATCTTAAGAGATATGGGGTTGAAATTTTTTTTGGAGACTCTTTATTACCTGTGTGAGATAAAGTATGAAAATCATCGGGATCGGACTACTATATCATATATTGTTTAATAATCATTAAATGTGTTTTGAATTCAGTAGTTTGAAGTATGCGTTTTACTCAGCCATCTTAAGAGATATCGGGTTGAAATTTTTTTTGGAGACTCTTTATTACCTGTGTGAGATAAAGTATGAAAATCATCGGGATCGGACTACTATATCATATATTGTTTAATAATCATTAAATGTGTTTTGAATTCAGTAGTTTGAAAAATATTTGAGCATATTCATAATACGACAACTAATGCTGTTGATGTATGAAATTTCACTTTTCTTATCGAATTAAATATAATAAAGAACTGCAAGGGTATATAAACTTCGGCAAGGCCGAAGTTAACTTCCATAGCTCGTTTCATTTGTCCGCGTTTTTGCAAATACAAGAACAGTAATATGGGTCTTCCAGGCCGCTTTGTGGTACTACTGGTGCACTTTCTTATGGTCCATGACGTTGATTCATCCAGCCAGGCTGCAAATTTCCTCTTAAACAAAGTCGAATTCGACCTGCACTTTCGCCATTTTTGATACAATTTATTGGAAAACCATCGACCTTTTTCTTTGAAATCTTTGATTTCCATTTCACTTGAAGCTCCGGTAGCCACTTGTGCTTGCAACCAGGTATACAAATGGGCATTAGCTTTGTCTTTCCCTTTCTCCCATATAGAAAATGCCTCCATATGTGAAAAAGTGAGGTTGAGTACTAAAAAGTGTAATTGCAAAAAAAGTGGCTGTTTGTGGATGCTGGCACTTTTACATTTTATAAAGAATTGATTATACTACATCATAAACAAAGTCTTAGAGTGGACACTGGTAGACATTTTTTTATAACCCTCCTCAAGGTTAAGAATTTTTGTAAAATTCTTTCTTTGAGGGGGGCTTACAATTAGACTTACACAAATATAAAGACACTCACGTTATATTTCTACGACAAAAATTTACCACCACAACTTACAAAACCGAATTGTTCAAAGCCACTTTAAATTACTTAAATATCGTTTTTTGTTCCAAAAATATATTCACTCAAACTTTGGGCACAATATGCGCTTAAAGTGAAAAATGTTGGTTTGGCAAAAGCACGTGTTTTCCGCAGAGATTTCTTCGCGAGTGTTGGACAACTTTAAAAAATCAAGTATGCAACAATGTGCTTCAATCTTTTATATAAAAATCGGCATCAAAATTTATCGATTTCATGGACTTTTAACACATGTGCTGCAAAAACGTCAAAAACTCCATAGTGCAATGGTGCAAAAAATATCTAAAATTATTATTAAGAAAAAACTAACATTTTTTGGGCAGTCGTGTACCACAATGCAAAAACCCATTATTTCATCGGCACCATATGTGCCCGATCCCCCTATTCGCCCTATTGAATGGCGAATATCAAAACTCAGCGGCAAATTGCCTTTGCTAAACAAATATGTACAGTGGCTCACAGCTTATTTCGTGCAGGGGTCCAAAAAAACTTTAACAGCGTGTACCCTTTAAACTATTGAAGATATCAAAAAAATTTAAATGCAGTTTTATTTAGTAGTCAATTATAATATATTTAGGCACTTATTTTTTTTTCGTACTTAAAAAATAATTATTAAAACTAAAAAAAATGAACATCAGTGGCTTTTTCTAGGTCACAGCTTATTTCGTGCTCTGCACTTAACTCTAAAAATTATTCTAAACAAATTAAACTAGTATTTGGTGTGTCCTCCCTTTTGTTTAATGACATCTTTAATGCGTGTTTCCATTGAGGAAACCAATTTTTTGGTGACTTCAGGAGATATTTTTCCCCATTCTTCCAGTAGGGCATTTTTAAGGTCATTTTTATTGGAAATTGACCTTTTCCGGATGGCCATGTCCAATATTGGCCATAAGTTTTCTATAACATTAAGGTCAGGAGACTGGGCAAGAGGATTGACCACATATGGGCAATTCCAGATCAACCAGGACTGGACAATGCCTGATTTTCGACCCTCTAGACCCAATTTCACCGCACTTTGAAGTATTTTCTCCTTTAAAACTGAAAGGTACATATGTCTGTCCATGTTTCCTTCGATAAATACAAGGTTTCCAACTCCCGAAGCTGTAACACCCCAAACGATTCTCAACTGCTTTAAAAAATCGGGGTTTGTAAAAGAAGATCAGGACAATTCGCAAATAATTATGGATATTGAAGAACCAACTATTGTACCATTAGTATATGTACATACATATGTACAAAAGATTCCACAAATGTACATATGTACATAGGCTTCAGAGCCTATTTTCCCGGAATACTAATTCCGGCAATTCTGGCTCACGCACGCTCCTATCCCTTCCCATTCGCCCACAAAAAATAAAGATTTTAACAAATTGATTAATTTATTTTATATTTTATTTTTCTTGAATTTATTCTCCAACTCCTTCATTGGAGTTGGTGGCGTTTGTGGCGGTGCTGCCTTGGCCATACTAGCCGCGACCCGCTTCGGGTTGGGCTTCCACGGCATCGTGGCCACACTAGCCGTGACCCGCTTCGGGTTCTTGGCCACCAGGCGCGTTCAAGGTGACGGTCTGCAAATGAAGAATAATAAAGATTAGTCCATATTTGTTAATAAAAATACAAAAAAAATTACACAATTTTTGAAAATGAAATTCATAGTTCGCCGTTATAGTTGAAAATGATTAGAGCTGGCACATTCTATGCTCGCCATTAATCGGAAGCTATTTATTATCGATACTTTGGCTATCGATATATTGAGTGGTTATCGAACTTTTTGAGTCGAATGTGAATTTTTAATTGAAAGTAATCTTGAAAGTTGTCCAAATATTTTGCCAAATATTTTGTCCCTTAATCTCTTGCTTTTGGTCATTAAATTAAAAATTTTTTTTTTTAATTTTGTATGGCGCCATGCAGCAACTATTTCGCCGGCAAAAGGTACCCCCACATGAATGCATTTTTCTCGAAAACGTTAAGAGGAATTTTGCTTAAACTTCTTAAAATTCTGGCATTCAATCTTCAATGAGCCGTTACTATTTAGGCGGGTTTTTGCCCAACAAAGTCAGCCCATTTTTTCACTCATTTTGTACGGGGCGAATTAAAGAAGGAAGAAGAAGAACATTGGCGAATTGCATTTGCTGAAAAAACTATTGTTTTCTGAAGGTACTCCCACATTTATGCATTTTTCTCGAAAACGTTACGAGGAATTTGGCTGAAACTCTCTAAACACATTCTAGAAAGTCATATCTAAATTCTGGCATTCAATCTTCAATGAGCCGTTACTATTTAGGCGGGTTTTTGCCCGATAAAGTCGGCGTAATTTTTTGCACATTTTGTATGGGAAAAATCATGATTGGTTCAAAAAAATTCAATTTTCGCGAAAACCTTGTGAGGAATTTTAACCAAACTTGGTGGAAATATAGATAACTAATTGGGGAAAAATCTGGCATTCAATCTTCAATGAGCCGCTACAGTATATTGAAGCTATACGAAAACGAAAAAAGGACTTTTTCGTGGATAAATTGTAAATACTTGGAATGCTCAAAAACCCCCAAAATTGAATTAAAACAAAAATTTTATCTATTCTCTATAATTTAACACTTTATTTAGTGTTATAGCTGAAAAATTGAAAAATAAAAATACAAAAAACTTAACAGAGGGACCGTCGCTAACTCGAGTTTAACAGTGTCGGTAACTTGACGGACATTGACGGACATTAAGAAAAATACATTTTTTAGCGGGATTAAAGCTAAAATATCAAAGAAGCTAACTTGGCTATGCTGTTAAGGCGCTTGTTGCTAGCGATTGGCAACATTTAAAATGAAGTAAGTAAGTCGTCTCGCCGACTTAGGTATACCATACACCAGTAAAACAAATATTTCAAATTTGTAATAACAAATGCATTTTCCTATTTTAAAAAAATTCTGTTCACATGCTTTTTACAAGCATATCTCAGTATCTCACTCACTCATGCATATGAGCACCCTAGCGCCACCACCCGCCAACGGCCAACTCCGGCATTATGGAAAAACGTTTATATGCATAACTTTGCCTTTTTTTCCGATTTTGATCAAATTTGGTATTTTGCTGGGTATTAGCATCAATTTCAAGTGTGCCAAATTTGATTCCACAAGGTAAAAAATTACGGGAGATAATCGGGTTTTTCAAATTTCGGGGGCGGAAAGGGGCGTGGCAAAATCTTTATACATACATACAAAATGTGCGCATTTACTAAGCAAATATGCATACCAAATATGGTGTCTCTAGCTATAATAGTTTTTGAGATAAACGTTTTTTTTGAATTGCGGGGGCGGAAAGGGGCGTGGCAAAAATTTGAAATAAACTTGATCACTCTACATACTACACGAGCCTACATTCGAAATTTGGTGACTCTATCTCTTAGAGTCTCCGAGATCTAGGCGTTCATACGGACGGACAGACGGACGGACGGACATGGCTAGATCGACTCGGCTGTTGATACTGATCAAGAATATATATACTTTATGGGGTCGGAAAAGCTTCCTTCTGCCTGTTACATAGATTTTGGCGACTTTAATATACCATTTCACCCTATGGGTGTATGGTATAAAATTGGCGATGCACTCAGAAGGTATTGGTACTGTGTGTATCAACATAGGAAGATTCAGTGTCGACCTACTGAACGTTTTGTATGTGAAAGAATTGCAGACAAATTTCATCTCTCATGTCAAAAGCAACCGAAAAAGGATTTGAAGTGTCATTTAAAAGTGGTTAGGCAATAATAAAAGATAAACAAAAGATTGAGATATTAAGAGCTAAAGAGTGCGATGGCTTATTATTGAACCCAAAGTGAAAGAAAGAGTGTACCTCGGTGCGCATAATAGTGATGTTTTGAAGTGGCACTGTCGATTTGGCCATTTGAACTTTGCAAGTATGCAAAAAATGTCAAAAAATGAAATGGTGCATGGCCTAAAGATCAAAGAAAGTAATCTACCCGGAAATAATGAAGCCTGTGCTACGTGCGCGAAAAGTAAAATATCGGCAAAGAAATTTCCCAAAGTATCGGAAAATAGATCGAATGTGTTGTTGGGCTTAGTGCATACGGATATATGCGGTCCGATGGAAACAACATCGGCCGGTGGGGCGCGATATTTTGTGACATTTATTGATGATTGTTCTCGATTTGTTTTTGTATATTGCCTGAAGACTCGTGACTAATTGTTAGATTGCTTTAAAGATTCGCGGAGAGGCAAACAGGCCAAAAGTTAAAAGAAATTCGTAGCGATAACGGGCGCGAATATTGAAGTCGTAACTTCGAATATTTCTTAAAGGAAAATGGCATTAAAAGACAATTAACAGTGCCATATACCCCACAGCAGAACGGGGTAGCTGAGCACATGAATTTAACATTGGTTGAAACGGCCAGAAGTATGTTGGTACATTCTGGAGCCAATAAGATACTGTGGGCTGAAGCGGAAAAAGCAGCGGCGTATTTACGAAACAGGTCCGAGACGCATTCAGTGGTAAACATGACGCCTTATGAAGCTTGGTTTGGTAGAAGACCAAAAGTTTCCCATCTTAGAATCTTTGGAGCCAAGGCTATCGCTCTGAAGAAGACTCATAATAAGAAGTTCGCTGCCAAAGGGGAGGAATATTTAATGATTGGGTATTCCTTGACAGCGAAAGCTTATCGTTTGTACAGTCCGGAGAAGAAAAAGCTGATTGAGAGCAGAGATGTAGTCTTCTTAGAGAATGACATGGCTGGATCTAGCAGTGAAGAGGGAGACATGGAGCTGTTTGAATCCTATTTGCCGAGTAACCCAACGCCAATCGGTTCTGAAGAGTGTGACCAAGCAGGTAATGGACCGAATCCAGATGAGCAAGAAAGAAATAGCGATGTGAGCGACAACTATGAGAGCGCGGATAGCGATCAGCTTGAAGTTGATGAAGAAATCAGTCAACGGCCCCAAGGAGGCGAAAACGAAATTAACGAGGAGCCTGATGAGGACTCAGAAGCTGAAATTGGTGGAAGTCGAGGTCCAGGGCGTCCAAAAGTAGTAAGAACGGGTAAACCAGGTAGACCTCGAAAGCAGTATAATATGGTGAATATGCTAAAAGGTAAAAGTTCCATTAGGAGTTAATGATCCATTAATGGCGAAATGGGAAGCGAATGGATAGCATCAATGCAGAAGGAGATAGATGCATTGAAGGCAAACAATACTTGGGAGGTAAGAAAGCTATTGGCTGTAGGTGGTTTTTTGCGATTAAAGCTGACAAAAATGGTTTTGTCGAAAAATTTAAGTCCAGGTTAGTCGCTAAGGGTTGCGCGCAATAATTTGGTATTAGCTCTAGCAGTAGAGTATAATCTTTATCTCCATCAACTAGACGTATCGTCGTCATATCTGAATAGTGACTTGTCAGAGGAAGTTTATATGAAGCAGCCTAGTCGATTTGTTAGCGACACCTATCCAGAAAGAGTTTTGAAATTGAAAAAAGACGCAGAGTGGTAGAGAATGGAATAACAGACTAGATGAAGTGCTTAGAAAACTAAATTTCAGACCATGCATTACTGAGCCATGCGTTTATGCACGCAATAAGATAGGTAGGCTTAATATCATTACAGAATACGTCGATGATCTGCTCGTGGGCAGTTCTAGTAAAGATGACTTAATGGACATCAAACGATCGATCGGGAATAAGTTCGACATAGTAGATGGCGGTCAATTGAATCACTTCTTAGGTATAGAAGTCGAGCGAGAAACGGAAACTGGAAAAATTGCAATTGGACATCAACAATACATTGGAAAAATGTTACGCACGTGGGGAATGTCTGATTACAAGGCGATGTATACACCTCTAGAAGCCGGATATCAAGTCAAATGTGAAGACGCTTCCTGCATACTAGAGCTGGGAAACTATCGATGGTACTATCGAGGTATCGAATTTTTGCATTTTTGAGCCACCATCGATAGTTTTTTGTCACTATCGATAGTAGTGAGCATTTTTAATAGCTACACATCAATTGAATTGGCGCAAAAAGCAAGTACTGGCTGCTGCAAATTGGGTAAGATAAATTAATAAATAAGCTTTAAATGTAACAAATTTACTATAAAAATCCATTTTAGATAAACTTCAGTGTGGGTTGGTGGTTCTGAGCATGGAGAAAAATTTGATTTATTTTTTAAGAGAATTGATATCACTAGATCTTAGATGTCTAATGACCAATTGTTAATTTGACTTTTTGTAAAACAAAATGAAGTTTAATTTGTTGTATGGCTTAATAGAGTTGATCTCATTAGGCCTCTGAAAACTGACAAAATGTGCTTTTTTTTTTTTGTTTTTTGGAAAACAAAATGAAATTTAATTTTCTAAGCAGATCTTTTATACTAAATACATGTTTAAAATAATTAAAAGTTGCTTGTAATTTCATTTTGCAAAGTTTATTTCCAACATTATTATGTCTTACAAAATAAGCTTGAGTATCAAATAACGGGCTTGAGTAAAAAACTATAGTATCGATAGTATCGAATTTTTGCTCTCAAAACATCGAAAATATCGAATGGGACCACTATCGATAGTTTCCCAGCTCTACTAAATACCTACTGATGAGAAGAAATATCAGTCGCTTGTGGGGTCATTGATGTTTTTGGCCGCAACAACCAGGCCAGATATTTTACATTCCGTTGTTAAGTTTGCGCAGATGAATGTGAGACCCCATAAAGAACATGAAGTGGCGGCAAAAACAGTGCTACGCTACTTAATGGGCACAGCTGGCATGAAGCTTCACTACGAGATGACTGGGACCCAAGTCACCGGGTACGTGGATGCTGATTGGGCAAACGACTCCATAGACCGAAAATCATATACTAAATATGTTTTTATGTATGCTGGCAGCGCAATATCATGGGAGTCCAAAAAGCAAAGTCTGGTGGCTTTAAGTAGCACTGAAACGGAGTACATTGCGTTATCCACGGCGGCAAGAGAAGCGGTGTACTTGAAGACGTTTTTGAACGAGATGGGTTTTAACGATGTTCAAACTGTATTATTGTATTGCGATAATCAAAGTGCCCAATGTTTAACTAAAAACCCAACTCTGCATAATAGAAGCAAACATATTGATATAAAGTACCATCATATCAGAAAGAAAAAAAGAAATTGATGTTCAGTATATTTGTAGTAACGACATGATCTCTGATGTATTGACTAAGAATTTGCAAAAATGTAAACATATGAAATGTATCACTGAAATGAACTGTCATTAGTGCTTGAGCATACAAGTAATTTGTTGAGAAGGAGTGTTGATAATCTGGGAATATAATCGTATCTATTAATTTGGCAACAATATGTACTTGTAGTCTGCCCACACTAATTTTCAGTTCAGTTAGTTGTTCATCTTTCGTCGTACCATTCGGTTCGCGATATAATTGTCTTAATAAACATATATATACATACATACATATACTCTACTGCGAAACTTTGTTCTAGAATTCTTGGAGTGGGTTCTCAGTTCTTTCTAATTCTAATAATAAATAATGTGCTTATCATTAAAATGAAAATTTCCAAAATATAATTACAATTATTAATATTTTTTTTTTAAATTTCTCCTTCACCTTGTACGCATACTTTTTCTGGGAAGTACATATGTATGTATGTATATTACACAAGTTACGGCCAGTTAGGTGCCATCAGCCTACTACGTCATTGCGTATATAAACTCTATGTGTATGAGTGTAAAATGACCCTTCAGTACCGGTCGCCGCAAATTCCTCTGAAAATCCGAGGCAATTTGTCAGATGTCGCCTCGGAATTTCAGGGGACAAGCCATACAAATTTGCGGCGACATTTAGCATTGCATGTCCGCCTCGGACATTCTCTCAGCGACATGTCGCCGAAAATTCCCCTGAAGACGCGAATAACAAAGTCGCTCGTGCGTTCAACGGAACTTGCGGCGACATTTCGCCGGAATGTCTGCGCAAAATAGTGGTTGATTTTTCAATCGATATACATACATACATATGTATGTACAGTTTGTCAAGTAATTCTTTGCAAAATAAAAAAAGTCACACATATTTATTTTTCAGCTTAAAATTTATTATAAACGATTACTTTTTTTCAAAAAATTTTTTCAGTAACTTATAGATATAACTATTCTTAACAAATATAAGGCACAAATATTTCAAATTTTCATGCAAAAGAAACAAAAAAAGAAAATTCGTCGAAATTCACACTGTCAATTAATTCTTTGCAAAATGCAAAGACAATACCAATCGAAGCCGCAGCTGTGTAACAGCACTTGTTTTTCGAAGAAAAACCAATATGTGCGGCATTGCTATGTATTTATGTACCTAATTATTTCTTTCTGATTTGGAAACTGAGCTGTCAACATCTTGCATAAATTAACTCGATTTAAAATGCCTGGAAACGGATTGATGAAAATTTGATTCAACTAGTTTACTATCATCACAGTAAAGGAAAATCAGCAAAGGAATTGTCGGAAATGTTTTCAATAAAGTTAAGAACCATTTATAATATAATAAACCGGGCGGAGAAAGCAAATAGGTTGGAGTTAAAGCACTCCGGAGGCCGGCCATCTAAGTTGACAAGACGCGATCACTCAAAAATTATCAAAGAGGTCAGCAATAACCCCCAAGTCAGCCTAAGAGAGTTAGCGACAAACCTTAAAAATGATTGCCAGAAGTCCTTAAGCCATGAAACCATAAGGAAGGTCTTAAAGCTGCATAAATACTCATCAAAAATAGCGAGGAAGAAGCCATTACTTTCAGCCCTAAACATTGAGAGGCGGCTGAACTACTCTATTGCCAATGTCCACAATCCCCTTGAGTACTGGGATGATGTTATTTTGTGATGAGACAAAAATTATGATGTACTTCCATGATGGACCAAGTAAAGAGTGGCGAAAGCCTAAAACAGCGCTTCAGCAACAAATTTTTATGGAATTTTTATGGAAATAATGGATAAGGAGTTCTATTTGGATATCCTAAAAAACGAATTAGTAAAAAGTGCAGCAGGTTTTGGTTTTATTGACCCCCAAAACCCAAATAAGCTGAAGTATAAGCTGTATATTCTTGATCAGTATCAACAGCCGAGTCGATATAGCCATGTCCGTCCGTCCGTATGAACGCCAAGACCTCGGAGACTTGGTATGTAGGCTCATGTAGTATGTAGAGTGATCAAGTTTATTTCAAATTTTTGCCACGCCCCTTTCCGCCCCCGCAATTCAAAAAAAAGTTTATCTCAAAAACTTTTGTCGCTAGAGACACCATATTTGGTATGTATATTTGCTTAGTAAATGCGCATATTTTGTATGTATAAAGATTTTGCCACGCCCCTTTCCGTCCTCCGAAATTTGAAAAACTCGATTATCTCCCGTAATTTTCCACCTTGCGGCATCAAATTTGGCACACTTAAATATTATTAGTATCAAAATACCAAATTTGATCAAAATCGGACGAAAAATATCCAAGTTATGCATATAAACGTTTTTCCATAAGGCCGTAGTTGGCCGTTGGCTGGTGGGGGCGCTAGTAATAAAAAACATGTGAAAATTCATTTGTTTAATAAATTTAAAATATTTGCTTTACTGGTGTATGGTATACCTAAGTCGGCGAGACGACTTACTTACTCCATTAAATATGCATTAGTTTTTATTTAATAACATATTTACTTATAATTATTTTATTTCTATGGATTCTAAAAGAACAAAATTTTAGTAGGGAATGAAAAGTGCATATTATCTTTATAACACTTACCTTAATTGTTGTATACACGGAATTAGAAAAAAAATCACTCAAAATTTTATGAAAAAATATGAACTAGCTCGCCTTTACGAAAATCAATCGCAAATGCACAAAGAAACCAAAAGAGCAAAGCGCGGCGTGTAGAAATCTGAGAAAAGAATAGCAACAACAATGCACAGACGAACGAAGTAAAGCACATAAAGCAGAGCCCGGCACTCATATCCCCCGGGGGACGAACACCGAACGGCTGCCGAAGTCCTCACACAGAGCATGAGGTAGTGATGTAAATTTGGGTCGAAATTTCGATGTCGATGTTCATCGATGTTTGCAAAATGATAAATCGATGTTGTGTGAAACATCGGCTATAAACATCGATGTATCGATGTTTCTACCAATTCCGTTATTTTTCGTTAATTCAATTCTTAAAAGCCTTTTAAAAAAATGCTTTCGAAGTTTTTTTTAATTTCTTTATTGAGTGGTTTACTTAACAATATAATTAACAGAACTTAAAACTATATCAATTTACGAATTTTACGTAGTCTTGTGATTAAATAATAATATAACAAATGCTTTCTTAGCAGTCTTTTTCATTACATTGAGAATCAAAAACAATAATATAACTATGCTTTCTTAGCAGTCTTTTTCATTACATTGAGAATCAAAATGAATAAAATAATAATATAACAATAAATGCTTCCTTAGCAGTCCTTTTTTATGCTTCCAAACAATATTAATTATTGTAATTACTTTTTTCCAAAAAAGGTTTTTTTGTCGATACTTTGCAAAAATAAAATGCGGCTTAGTCGATTTGGCTCTAACTTGTTTCTCCTTTGGCTTAAAATATATGATGCCGCTGAAAAAACCCGTTCAGAAGGAACCGACGATCCAACTACTTACCGGTAAAAATTGCAGCGCCGTTTTATGTAAATTGGGATACAGCTGCGAGCAAAAAAATAGTAGTGCCCTTGTCCACTTTGATCAACACATAGAAACTAATGTTTTTGGCGCTTGTTTGAGATTTTTTGGTATGCACATTTACTACTCTGATAGTAAATGTTTATTTTATAAACAAAAACGAGCACTCCACATTCATTACTTGAAAATAATGATGATTTTGTGAAAATTGTGACTATTTGAGGCGAGCAAAATAATAGTAGTGCATATTTTGGAGATTAAAATAATTCAAATTATCAAGTTTTACTTCAAAGAAATATTGTTAAATTAAAGATACATTTATTATTAATTAATTATTATTTAGTAGCATGACCCTTGTTGGCAAGTACAGCTGCACAGCGACGTGGCATGGAGTCTACCAATACTTGGCACCTTTCAGGTTTTATTGACATCCATGAGCGCTGTACAACTGACCAAAGATCCTTTTTGGTTGTTGGTTTTGCTGCAGCTACTCCCTTCTTAATGTCGCACCACAAATGCCTTCGATGAGATATATAGGCCTGACACCGTAATACGAAAAGCAGCCCCACACCATGACACTGCATCCACCGTGTTTAATTCTCTTAGTGGTGTATTGCGGATTGTATTCGGTGTTCCCTTCCCTCCAAACAAAACAACTTTCGACTCATCCGACCACAGAATGTTGCGCCAAGTAATCGGAATAAGTGTTGGCGGGTGTTGTGCACTACTATTTTTTTGCTCGCAACTGTATGTGTTTTTCATACCTTCCCATACTTGTAGAGGGTTGGTTTCAAATGACGCTAATGGCATTCGCAGGTACGCTATCGTCTCCACATCAATATCCCCATCAGGCTCATGAGACTGTGCCAGCTGGTGATGGTGGTCCCAAAAAGAATTGCATTTAGTTGTGCTTGTCACGGTATCATTACTATTGTAGTCTTGGACCATCGGTTTTACCATAGACTTAATTTTTGTAATAGAGCTTGAGCATGCCTGAGGGTCTTTAAAATGCAGTTTCTTAAATCTTGGATCAAGTACTGTAGCCATTGCCAGAATTGAGACCTGAAACAATACATTTAAAATAAAATTTTTTAAGGAATAAATTAAAATGACATTTGAAGCATACCTGCTCTATTGAACCCATACGCTTATCGATTTCGAAAAGCAAGAAGTTCTTAATGTCATTTGCCTCGGGCGTGATGTCATCAATGTTAAGCAATTTTGTTTTTAAGATATTCACCATTGGGATAACCATACTGGCTGTGCAATACGTACCCTCACCCTCAGCCCTCCACCCTCAGCCCTTGCCCATAGCATTTCGACGCAAGCACATCTATGTATGTATGTCGCTTTGCTCGATCGCTACACATGAAAAAATGAATGCCTTCATTCTTTTTATGTAACTGGCAACTTATGCAAAAATATTATGATCTAATGTAAAGCAATGTTAAAATTATGTTCAATGTTTTCCGCAACATATATTTGTGAAATAATATTTTCCACAATGAAATTAATTAAAAATTATATTCGAAACAGTCTAACTGCTAGCCATTTAGAAGATCTCCTTCGGATAAAAAGTTATCCAAATAATATCGAAGTAAATGAAATAGTTGAGTTTCGAAAGTTTTCTTGCTTTCGTCACATGCAATTTGCGCAGTGTAAAGCAACTTCCGCACACAAGCAAGTGCACACATACAACTACATTTTTCAGCGCTCTCTTTGTGCCTGGCCCTGCTTTATGACAGGGCTTATGCTGCCTTACACTGCAAATAATGATAATTCGTCAAATTCTGTCTCAAATCAAGAAAACAAGCGCAGCCGATAATCTGATGCAAGAAAAAGATAGCGAAAGCAAAGCAGCGATCAATTTTTTCATGTGTGTTCTCTCAACAAAGCGACATAGATCTGCTTGCGTCAAAATGCTGAAGAAAACTAAATCCACCCTCATGCTCTTGATTTTTTTGTGTGAGGACTTCGGCAGCCGTTCGGTTACACGCATACGAGGTGCCGAACGTGTTCGTCCCCCGGGGGATATGAGTGCCGAGCCCTGTCATAAAGTATTCTTTGCTGCTGTACTTTTTGTCTAATTTTTTCTAATATTATTTTTTTTTTTAATGAGAATAAGAAACATTGTTGCTTTTCGGCAGCCCATCGCGTTTTGATGACGACATTAAATCGTTCGGGTGCCGTCGGCTAATCTCAGCATGAAATACGCTAGCAGAATTTTTTTCTGGCATAAACTACAGTTTGAATGCTAGAGTTGAAATTTTGCAAACATGCTGGAAATACTAAAAGACATTTTTATACCCTTGCAAAAAGGGTATATTAATTTTGGTCAGAAGTGTGCAACGCATAGAAGGAAGCATCTCCGACCATATAAAGTATATATATTCTTGATCAGCACGACGAGACGAGTTCAAATAACCATGTCCGTCCGTCCGTCTGGATCGATGCGAACTCCTCCTAGACCGTAAGAGCTACAGAGCTGAAATTTTGCACGTAGGCTTGTATATACTGCAGGGTTTGTATATCTCGGATTCAGTCGGATCGGACCACTATATCATATAGCTCCCATACAAACGGCAAAGTCACGAACAGTGACTTTTCTCAATAACTTCGTTATTTTATCAGCAATTGCCATAAAAGTTGGTATTGGTCAGTTTTGTGTTCTTATTAATAATTGTGCCAAATTTGATCAAGATCGGGTGACTATATCATATAGCTCCCATACAAACGGGAAAGTCACGAACAGTGACTTTTCTCAATAACTTCGTTACTTTTTAAGATATTGTATTTAATATAAGTAAGTTTATTGTAGCTATAAACGACTGTGCCAAATTTGATCAAGATCGGGTGACTATATCATATAGCTCCCATAGGAACAATCGGTCAAAAACAGTGACTTTAGTCAATAACTTCGTTACTTTTGATGCGATTGCTTTCAACCTTAACATTTGTCAGTTTAATATATCTGTTAATGACTGTGCCGAATTTGGTAAAGATCGGGTAACTATATCATATAGCTCCCATAGGAAGGATCGGTGGAAAACAGTGACTTTCATCAGAAAGTTCGTTATATCCTATGCTAAGATTGAAGGCCGTTCTTTCGCAAACATTACCCTTTTTAGATAAAACAGTTAGTTAAGATAAAAGAGTTACTAACAAACTTGCAAGGGTATACAAACTTTGACGCGGTCGAAGTTAGCTCCGGCCCTCTGGTTTAATCTCTAATCTGTATGATACGTTCAGGACAAATTCTAGAAACCGGATCCATGCATGTAGTGGACTTACCCCAAATTTCAATGAATTAAGCTTTGGGGTGAAGGTTTCTGAAATCAGTAATTTCCAATATTTTAGTTGGGGTGACACCACATATTGGACAAACTTGAGTAGATTTATTTCCAGTTAGTACGTTGAGAACTTACAATAAGTGTCATCTGCATTTCATAGGTAACTGATATGTCGAAGTTCTCATCCAATTTAAAAACAAAAGGTTTGAGGTTATCAATTTGAAAATCTAAATTATTTTTTTTCCATAAGTATGTGAGCAGAAGTTTCTTTTACTAGTTCAATTTTGAGCGGTCTGCAATATCTGATGGACTGAGGTGTCCTGTTTATCCAGATGTTCCGATAACAGGAGTCAATAATTTTTAAGGGAATAACAGAAGTTACAAAAAGAGAATGATCTGATAGCTGTTCGCCATTTGATTCATTTCCAAACTTCTGCTTGTATATACTATGACCAGTTGAACCATCAAATCCATAGCTGCAAATTAATTTGATTTTGGAACTAATAGGAAACTGCTGGAAAACATCGGACTGCAATTTAATTATTCGATGAGCAGTATGATTTAAAAGATTTTTTTCTGCAGTAGTTTCCATTATTTCTATACCTACGGGCCGGCATTGTAATTTTGCTTCCATTAGTTTATCATAGTTTGGAAATATGTTGCTGTGATGACTTTAAAGATAAAGGTGGACGTCCTGTTGTCTTTGGTGTCTTACAATTTTCATTAACAATTACACAGGCCGACATTTTTAAGGTCATGAAAAAGTGTTTTAAGTTCAATAGGTGCCCTATAGTAATTGAGGGGTGCTGAACACGACCCTGTACTTAGTTTTTGTCCATCACGTTAGGTTTTCGAGAAAAGTGTGTTCAGTTTTATTTTAACCTATTAATATATTAAGTATTATTTAATAGCAATGTACTTCTTTGTTATAAAGCATAATATCTTACACTTTGGATATGGTTCTATATTGATTTAATTTTGGACCAAAAAGTATGCTATAGAGATTCCAAGAATTGTCTGCTTTTTAATTTTAAAGAATTATGCAACTCTTATAGATCTTACCAATTCTTTATTAGTAATGTTTGCAAACAAGAGCTATTTTTCTTACACAGGATATTCCGAAATCTGATAAAAAAGTTAAAAATTATGTTATTAATATTTTAGATTCCAGCAATTTAGAATGCTTGGACATAAATCGTTCCAACATTTGGTTGCATTTCAATAGGGTTTTTAATGAATGATTCAAAATTATTTATTTTTTCGTATTCCAGATGGTTATTGTTGACTTTACTGTAGATCCATTCTGATACAGATTTTATTTCTCGATTGTTGCTGCACCAAATATCGATGAGTTCTTTATGACAAAATTCGAACTTGCCTGAATATTGTCAAATTAATGGAAAAGGGGGAAAAACGGGGCGAAGGCATTAGTTTGCGATCAAAGACGACATATGTATATTGGTACCAACTTGTCTCATTACTTTTTGTCAGCAGGTGTCAGCTCGTTAGTTCTATTCCACGAAACACAGAGAACGCAAAACAATTTTCTAAAAAAATACACATTTATTGGACATTACACAACACTTAAATCCTAAGACTCCACATAAAAGAAAATATATACATTAAAAACTACAACCTTGATGTATATTTTCCATATTTTAAATTATTTTTATGTGCAAAATTCCACAAATGGTGGCACTTTAAACTTTAGGGTTTTTTTTCACTTTCCAAATGTCGATTACGTACAAAGCACATGTCTGACTTTGAGACCCTGGTACGAACCCAGGGATGCCATTAAACATTTTTTTTATCGATATTTTGTGCTCAGGGTATTTACTTTCATAATCAATTACCAAAACCACCGAATCTTTTCATGAAAATTTGGACTTTATGCCAAAAAAAATCGACATCCGGCGACATTTTGTACTGAAGGGGAGTAATAATTTGAAGGTTTTGTTTGTTTATTGATGAATTGAGTTGCAGAAAAAGAGTTTTGAACATTTAAAAATATTATTGCGATGGACTGCAAGGGTATATAAACTGATCAAAGTCATTGTTTTCCAGCGACCGTTTCTATTAGAGCTTTATAGCATAGTCGCCCGATCTTGATCAAATTTGGCACAGTCCTTAACAGATATATAAAACTGACAAATGTTCAATTTGAAATCAATCGCGTCAAAAGTGACGAAGTTATTCAGAAAAGTCACTGTTCGTGACTTTGCCGTTTGTATGGGAGCTATATGATATAGTGGTCCGGTTCGACTGAATCCGAGATATACAGCCCCTGCAGTATATATGTACAAGCCTACATGCAAAATTTCAGCTCTGTAGCTCTTACGGTCTAGGAGGAGTTGATCCAGACGGACGGACATGGCTTGAATTCGTCTCGTCGTGCTGATCAAGAATATATATACTTTATATGGTCGGAGATGCTTCCTTCTATGTGTTGCACACTTCTGACTAAAATTAATATGATAATGTATTTTTTTTAATTCATGGATTTAAATGTACTAAAGTTTATTTTATTATTATATATTTTATTATATATTACAGTATAGTATATATTACATCAACTAATTTTATAACAAACAATCATTTATCATGATTAACAAGTAATTTTAGAGGAAGTTGCATTATTTTAACGTTTATTCATGCACTGTTTAAGATTTCATTTTGGAATTGCGGATTGCGAATTAGGACAATGAATTAAAAACATAGTTTTTTTTCCACACTTTAACGATTTATTAAACAAAATCACTATAAGAAAGTTCATTGCACGAACTTAAACTAAAATTGACAAAGGGGAGATTAAACTAAATGAAACAGATCAATTTGGCGAAAAAATAAGACGTAAGACCAGGCGATTTTGACGGTCAGTCGACGGTTAGTCAATACTTATTCTTGTGAAAGACAAGCTTTTCTTGCTTTAGAAGAGGCGAAAACATCGATAACTGACTTCAAGTTCAATTTTCTCGCCAATTCTGATTCTAAACAAAGAGTTGCCAATCCAGACACTCCTGCTAGAGTTGAACAAGAACGGTGGAAATTTTTTATCCTCGCAAGTACGCTAAATGAACGTTCAGCACTGGCTACTGAAACTGGCAAGGTACAAAATATTCGCAGAGCGACACAAATGTTTGGGAAGAGATTTTGCAAGTTTTTTGCTGTGATGTCATTTAGCAACTGGAATGGGCGAAGACACGCAGTGAAGTTCGCTTCATAAATGTGCTTTAAATAATGATTTCAGTTGACAGTTCTCGAGCAACGTTAGAAGCGTAATTCTCCACAAAGTTGTCTGCCGCCTTTTGTATCTCTTCATCTTCCATCTCTTGAATCCTCCATAAAAATGCAAAAACCTTAACGATATCTCTAATTGCAGCGAATCTGTGATGAATTCCGGAGATTACTGAATCTATTACCACGAAGAAAGTATTTCTTTTGAATTCGATTTCCTCTTCAGTGCTGTCTTCATCTTCAGGCGACGGCAAATGGTCAGCGCGTTTCTTCTTCCGAGGAACAGGCAATGTTGAAGAAGTGTCTTCCATTTCATTCGCAACCACTTTGCATTCCAGCAAAATAATATTTCATTCATTACGCAGGAGTTGCAAATCGTCGAAGACTCTCGAGATTCTTTTCTTCAATGACGATAGTTCCTCCCCTGGCTTGAAGAACGACGTTTCTTTCAATAATGGCGTGGAGAATTTTAAACCAAATGGATGACATCTAAAGACATTCGAATTTGCTCATGTATTTTATGACTCCTTGCAAATGTCTGCGAGTTTCAGCGTTTTTAAATCCTCCAACGCATGTTTCAAGCCAGGAAGATTTTTTGCGAATGGTTTTACGGCGTCAATCCCAGCAGACCATCTTGTGTCGGGCAGAGTATGAAGTGAATCCGGTATTCTAGATTTTAGAATGTCCCAACCTCCTTCAAAAGTTACACCCACTACAGTGGTCGCGCTTGACTAGAGCGATTCTTTAACATACATATGTACGCAATTCGTTTCGACAGATTATCCAGGTCGATAATGTAGCCGTTTTTTTCAATTTCTTTGTTTAGCATTTCAATTATTATCTTTACTTTTTATACCATACACCCATAGGGTGAAATGGTATATTAAAGTCGCCAAAATGTATGTAACAGGCAGAAGGAAGCTTTTCCGACCCCATAAAGTATATATATTCTTGATCGGGATCAACAGCCGAGTCGATATAGACATGTCCGTCCGTCCGTCCGTCCGTCCGTCTGTCCGTATGAACACGTAGATCTCAGAGACTATAAGAGCTAGAGTCACCAAATTTGGTACGTAGACTCGTGTAATACCTACGTCGCGTCGTCAAGTTTATTTCAAATTTTTGCCACGCCCCCCTCCGCCCACGAAATTTAAACAAATTTGATTTTCTTAAAGACTATAATAGCTAAAGACATCAAGTTTAGTATGTGTATTTGTTTAATAAATGCGCATATATTGTATATGCAACTATTTTGCCACGCCCCTTTCCGCCCCCGTAATTTGGGAAAACTCGATTATCTTACGTAATTTTCTTCCTTTTGTAATCAATTTTGGCACACTTGAATTTGATACTAATACCCAGCAAAACAATTTTGATCAAAATCGGACAAAAAACAACCAAGTTATGCACATAAACGTTTTTCCATAAGGCCGTAGTTGGCCGTTGGCTGGTGGGGGCGCTAGGGTGCTCGTATACTTGCGTGAGCGTGATACTAAGATATGCTTGTAAAAAGCATGTGAACAGAATTTTTTTAAAATAGGCAAATGCATTTGTTATTACAAATTTGAAATATTTATTTTACTGGTGTATGGTATACCTAAGTCGGCGAGACGACTTACTTACTTTATTATACCATACACCCATAGGGTGAAATGGTATATTAAAGTCGCCAAAATGTATGTAACAGGCAGAAGGAAGCTTTTCCGACCCCATAAAGTATATATATTCTTGATCAGTATCAACAGCCGAGTCGATCTAGCCATGTCCGTCTGTCCGTCCGTCCGTCCGTCCGTCCGTCCGTATGAACGCCTAGATCTCGGAGACTATAAGAGATAGAGTCACCAAATTTGGAATGTAGGCTCGTGTAGTATGTAGAGTGATCAAGTTTGTTTCAAATTTTTGCCACGCCCCTTTCCGCCCCCGCAATTCAAAAAAAACGTTTATCTCAAAAACTATTGCAGCTAGAGACACCATATTTGGTATGCATATTTGCCTAGTAAATGCGCACATTTTGTATGTATAAAGATTTTGCCACGCCCCTTTCCGCCCCCGAAATTTGAAAAACTCGATTATCTCTCGTAATTTTGTACCTTGTGGAACCAAATTTGGCACACTTAAATTTAATACTAATACCCAGCAAAATACCAAATTTGGCCGGAGTTGGCCGTTGGCGGTTGGGGCGCTAGGGTGCTCATATGCATGAGTGAGCGAGATACTAAGATATGCTTCTAAAGCATGTGAACAGAAATTTTTAAAAATAAGCAAATGCATTTGTTATTACAAATTTGAAATATTTGTTTTACTGGTGTATGGTATACCCAAGTCGGCGAGACGACTTACTTACTTCATTTTTTTTGTGGACACACAACTAAAAATCCAACTACACATAAAAAAGACATTCACAAAACACTTAAAAAGATTAAAACAAATAAATTAATTACAAAAGAACATTTTAATTAGTTGGTTAATTATTAATATCAGAATTTAAACTGAATACCTTCAACTTCAAAATTCATGTTAGAGAACTTAATTTGGTACACTCAATATGACGTCCGACCTGTTTAAAATTTTAAATGTGTAAAAAGAGCTGCAGCTGCGCGAAAACGAACGATTCTATGCAAACTGTCAAAATCGCAATTCAATTGAAGGTTTTTCGGAAAATCACGGACCGTTCTGAAACTGCGAACCCTGGGGAAACCCACCCGTCACCCTCCCCACCAAACGGCATTCAATCTTAGCATAGGAAATAACGAATTTTTTGATGAAAATCACTGTTTTCTACCGATCGTTCTTATCGGAGCTATTTGATATACAGTGGCCGTCAAAAGTGATTCAATGTTTGCAACTCTTGCAGTTAAACAGCTGCTGTATGAATATAGAGCAAGCAAATGAAACAAAACTTATTTTGACAGTTACTTAGATTATTAAAATAATAATAATAAAATAATGCAAACTAGACAACGAAGGAGCGAACACAACAGAAAAGGGAGATGTAAAACAAAAACAACATGCATTGACTCACTTTTGACTATTCCTATTTTTAGGTTCTTTATTAATAACTGCATCTTAATTTAGTTATTTTGGGGAATTGTTTTTCGCTTTTGATATATTCATATTTGTAGTCAATTTTGAAGAAGTAAGGTCATTTGTAGTTTGGGTACCTAATAGTTGCAAAATTGATTAAAAACTCGAGAATGAAAAAAATTTCTAAACCCGTTGAGGACGATATAGTGTGCCTTTCAGAAAGAGGATCCTCGTCGCGAGAAATAGCCAAATCCCTCCCTATAAGTCAGGCGACAATCATTAGAGTAATAAAACGGCGTGGAATCAACAACCAAACTACATCCAACGGACGCCCACGACTGATTACTGATGGTGATGCACGCCTAATGATCAGCCAAATTAAGATGGTCATGTGACACCCAAGGATGCTGCCAAAGCAATTGGTAAGGCCATTTAGTGAATCTACTGCAAGAAGGGCACTTCGAAATATCGGCTACACTCCGATTGTAAAGAAAAACCAGAGGGGCGAGGCTCACTTCGACCGCGTCCAAGTTTGTATACCCTTTTTAGTAACTCTTTCCTTACCTATAGCCATCAAAGAAAAAAACGTTTTATCTAAAAGGCTAATGTTTGCGAAAAAACGGCCTACAATCTTAGCATAGAAAATAACGAAGTTAATGATCAAAGTCTCTGTTTTCCACCGATCGTTCCTATGGGAGCTATATTATATAGTCAACCGATTTTGATCAAATTTGGCACAGTGGTTTACAGGTGTAATAGACTGGCCAATATTAAATTTCACGACAAAAGCTGAGAATAACGAAGTTATTAAGAAAAGTCACTGTTCGTGACTTTGCCGTTTGTATGGGAGCTATACGATATAGTGGTCCGATCCGGCTGAGTCCGAGATATATAAACTGTAAACAGTATATACAAGCCTACATGCGGTCTAGGAGGAGTTCGCGTCGATCCAGACGGACGGACATGGCTATTTGAACTCGTCTCGTAATGCTGATCGGGAATTTATATGCTTTGCACACTTCTGACCAAAATTAATATACCCTTTTTGCAAGGGTATAAAAAAGTCAATAGCTGACACGAAAACACTTACGGGCATTATCTTAATACAATTATCAACAAACCACTTACAATTTGTTCGTTTAATTACTTGGGAGCTAAGAAAATCAAATTTTTTTTTTTTTTTTTTTTTTTTAACGTTTAATATATATTTGTTGAATCTACTCTTAAATTAGAGCCTAACAACAAGTTTGAGATATTTTTCTTAATCTAGTACTTAAGATATATCCAGGGGATATTGCAGGCGGCCCTAATCATTTATTATTGGGTTGGTCTGTCATTTCTTTTAAGACGAGTTCTATTGTTAGTTCGCGTAAGGGAATTGGCAAGAACATTAGGGTGTACATCCAGTTTCGCAGAATACTTTAGTTGTTGACTACCTATTTCAGATTTTACGCTAGGTATATTTAGATCATTTTGAATGTTGTCGTTCCGTATGTACCACGGAGCCCCAGTGATTGATCTTAAAATCTTCGACTGCGCCCTTTGTATAATGTCGACATTGCTGGTACTTGCATTTCCCCATAGTACGGCACCGTAAGTCCAGATGGGTTTCAGTACGGAGTTATATAGGAGGACTTTATACTCCAGACGTAGAGGTGACCGAGCATTGATGATCCAATGTAAGCTACTCGCTTTCAGTTTAAGCTGTGACTTTTTTGCCTCAATGTGCTTGCGCCAAGTTAGTCTTCTGTCTAGGTGGATACCAAGGTAAGTGACATCCACGGCTTGAGGAATTGGTACGTTGTTTAGCATTATAGCTGGACAGTTTCTTCTGTTAAGCGTAAATGTAACATGTTTGCATTTCTGCTCGTTGACCCGGATACGCCAGGTTGCTAGCCATTCCTCTACCACCTTGAGGTGTTCCTCTAATTTTGCAGAGGCTTGTATCGGGCATTTGGATCTGCTGAGGATTGCCGTGTCATCGGCAAAAGTGGACGTTGTAAGTCCTAGACTCGTTGGTAAGTCTGCAGTGTACAGCAGATAGAGCAACGGTCCGAGTACACTGCCTTGCGGTACACCAGCTTCGATTTCAAAGTCAGCCGAGACGGAGCCATTACATCTTACAGCGAATTTCCTATTGTAAAGGTAAGATTCCATGAGTTTGTGGGTGTACTGTGGGAGTTTCTGCCGGATTTTGAACATTAAACCCTCCAGCCAGACTCTGTCGAAAGCCTGGGCAACGTCGAGAAAGACAGCCGTACAGTATTCTTTTAGTTCGAATGCTGTTCTTATTTCGGATGTTATACGATTGACTTGTTCAATTGTCCCATGTTTTTCGCGGAAGCCGAACTGGTGAGAAGGGATTGTGTTCTCCGATGCCAGAAATGAGTTTAGACGAATCTGCAGGACCTTTTCAAAAAGCTTCGAAAGACATGGCAGCAAACTAATTGGCCTATAGGATGATGGTTGGGTTTTGTCCTTTCCCACTTTAGGAATCATGATGATAGTGGACCTTTTCCATGCTCTTGGGAAGTAGCCAATTCTTATTATAGCGTTGAACATTTTGCAGATGTATTGTATGGCGATAGTAGGGAGTTCTAGGATCATTTTTGGTGTGATTAGGTCATGGCCAGGGGCTTTGTTCGGCTTTATGTGGTTTTTAATAACTGCAGTGATCTCATCCGATTGGAGTTCCGAGTACTCACTATCCGTTAATGTGCTCGAAGGGGGAAGTACAAATGAGTTTGATGTTGGATTTGGCTGGAAAACCATTTTAAGATGTGTGGCAAATACGGATGCCCTCTCTTCGTCGCTGCGGGCCCATCCACCTGTTGGGCCCCTTATTGGTGAAACTGTCTCTGTAGGCGCGCTTAAAGTTGGGTGGGCTTTCCACAGAGGATGTTTAGTGCTGGATGGACTGAGCTTTTCTATGTATTTCCTTTGAGCCCAGATTTCCTCTTGTCTTAACTCCTTGGAGAGGTTGCGGCTGGCATGCCTTAGGCGAAGTTTTGCTGCTGGTGATCGAGTAATCTGCCATTCTCTTCTTAGACGTCGTTTTTCCGTTACTAATTGTTCTATCCGCCGGTTCGTAGGCCTGACAGCAGGTTTAGCGTAAGTAGAGGCATGTGGCGTAGATACTCTTGCTGCAGCTCCCAGCATCGACTCAAGTGCAGAGACGCACATGTCAATGTCCTCTGCAGCATCCAGTTTCGGCGAACAGTCAATGTGGGCACTCATGTACATTTTAAATTTAAGCCAATTTGTTTTGTTGTTTGTAAGCATATATGGGCGATCAAGTACTTGAGGTCTTGTTAACAATGTGAATAGCACTGGAGAGTGATCGGAGGTTAAATCTAGCAGTGTTTCCGCAGTGATCCGATTACGCGGAATCCTCTTGGTTACTGCGAAATCAATCAAGTCAGGCATTTTCTGTGGATCTGTGGGCCAATAAGTGGGCCTACCTGGTGAGACGCAATCCATCTTATTGAGTGGGTTGACTATTGTATTGTACAACTGCTTGCCTTTAGGATTTACCAGGCGAGATCCCCAGTGCGTATGTTTGGCGTTATAGTCCCCTGCTGCAATGAAGCGTTCTCCGAGTGTGTTAAAGAAACCGGTGAATTCCTTTTCAGAGATTGAGAAGCGTGGTGGGCAGTACAGGGCAACCAACGTAGTGTTGCCGCAGCTGGTTTGGACGGTTATAGCAGTTGCTTGTAGGTGCTGTGTTTCGAATCTGTTGAGGAACGAGTGTTTTATACGGTTTTTGATTAGGATACCAGTCCCGCCATGAGCTTTTCCGTCTGGATGGTTTGTTGCGTAGAAGGTGTATTTTGGTATTTGAAAGTTATTTTTTGATGTTAAATGTGTTTCCGATATCAGCATGACGTCGATTTCACTTGAGTCTAGGAATAGTTGCAGTTCATTTTTGTGCTTGGAGACGCCATTAGCATTCCAAAGACATAGACGTAGGGAAGCCATTATTTATTCTCGATAAGCTTCTGGATAAGCAGGTTTTGATTCCGCATCAGTTCCTGCATACAGTTTTGCATGAACGTCATAAAAGTGGTCATGTTTTGATTAAGTGAGATCAATAGGGCCTCTAAACCACTTGGAGTTTGCTGGCCAAGCTCTGGTGCGCTAGGTTGCGGATTCTGTAGATAGTGGAGTGACGGGGTCTCTTTCGCGGGCTCCGTCTGTCCAGTTCGGAGTACACTAGCGAAGGATACACTAGGATTGGTTGTAGCAGGCATGTTAGATGATCTAACAGCCTTGGCGAAGAATACCTCCGGTGTAGTTTTGGAGGCGTTGAAGGTGATTTTTGGTCCAGCTGGGGGTTTACGCCCGTTTAGGTGCGATTTAAGATCCTTGAAGACAGGACATCCCCTGTAGTTGGCTGTGTGGTTCCCTCCACAGTTACTGCATAGTCTTAGTGCGACGTTGTTTCTGTCCTTGGTGCAAATGCCATCTTTATGATGTTCGCCGCAGCCAACACACACTGACCTAAGATTGCAATTGTTAGAGGTGTGGTTGTATTCCTGGCAGTTCTTACACTGAGGTGGTTGGTATCTCTTATGGGGCTCCTCTACGGTGATTCTTCTGTGCAATAGGAGCTGAAGGTTGTAGATTGGATGCACTTCATTTGGCTTCGACCGCTTTGCATCTGGTTGGAGCTCGATTTTAAAGAGCGGCTGTGCGACTTTATTCCTGTTGATGATATTGACAACGGACTTAACCGCAAACCCTTTTTCGGCCAATGCGTCTGCTATTTCTTGAAGTGGGACCGATGGCTCGATCCCCTTTAACACAACCTGGAGCCCTTTACTGCTTTTTAGTTGGTAGGTATAGAAGTTTATGTTAGCATTACGGAGGTACTTTTCGATGATGCGGAAGTTGTCCTCAGTTTGGGTTTGACATTTAATTTCTTTTATGTTACCCCTGTTGAGAGGGGTTACAACAAAGTTATTTGCCCCTACTGTTTCTACTAGCTTCGAAATCAGGGCGCTGCAGTTGGCTCCACGGATGTATAGAGGGGGTGGTCTAGCCGATTTAACTTTATCCACAGCGCCGGCTTGATCGTCTTGCTGATCGGCAAGAATTTTAAAACGATTTCCGCTTAGAAGTGCTGCTCGTTCATTTGTTTTGGTTATTTTAGGCGTATTGCCAATTTTTTTCTTTTGCGGGCTTAGCTTCCGCTTAGTTATTTTAATATATCTATCCATTCCAGTTTGGACAGAAGGCGTTGGGTTTCTTGTCGTGGCTGACTCTGGGCGACTTGTCGATGACGGCTTGAGGCAGGTCAATACTTCTGCAGACTTTGCAGCAGTTGCTGTCAACGAGCTGACGGTGCTGGTCGGTGCAATCGGTGACCCAGTTATCGATATTGATGGAGAAGCACACTGCTCTCTCCACGGTAAATTGCTGTTGTGGCTTGCTGTTGCTGAGTGGCTTGCACTTTCGGTGTTATTGCTTACGGTAGCATTCAGTGGGGTCGGCGACACCACCGAAAAGTACGCGTTGTTGCGTTGGACCGAGAGACGACGCTCACGTTGTTGTTGTACAAGTAGTTCTTGTAGCTGTTGCTGGTGGGGATCAAGAGAGCTTGGGCCCGAATTGGTGGACATGGCTTTTCCAAAAAAGGTGCTCACTTTGTTGTTGCAACTTAGTATTTATTGCTATTAGAACAAACTAATAGCAATATGATTGTAAATTGGCGTCTCTGAGGCGACTGAGAGCCCTACACAATTTTTGCAAACGCGGTCTTTTTATTTTTTACACTAAATTTTGCGGAGTGCATTAAAAAAACACGTCTGTACGCGGCGGCGGTTGAATTGAAAATCAAATTTAAAGTAAAAAAAAAAAACATAACGCGCCAACCTACTATTTTCTATAAACTTAAGAATCATTTATAATATAATAAACCGTGCGGAGAAAGCAAATAGGTTAGAATTAAAGCACTCCGAAGGAAAGCCATCTAAGTTGACAAGACGCGATCATTCAAAAATGATAGAAGATGTTAGCAATAACCCCCAAATCAGCCTAAGGGAGTTGGCGACAAACCTTAAAAATGATCGCCAGAAGTCCGAAAGCTACGCAACCATGAGGAAGCCCTAAAAGTTGCAATACTCATGAACAAAGCTAGGAAGAAGCCATTAGTTTCAGCAGTAAACATTCAAAGGCGGCTGAACTACTCTATTGCCAATGTCCACAATCCTCTTGAGTACTGGGGTGATGTTATTTTTTGTGATGAGTCAAAAATTATGTACTATCCTGACGAACCAAGCAAAGTTTGGCAAATTATCAATAATGGTGTGGGGTTGCATCTCATCAAATGGGGTTGGAGAACTTCGCATATTCACAGAAATAATAGATAAAGCTTTCTATTTGGGTATACTCAAAAATGAATTGGTAAAATGTGCAACAAGTTTTGGTTTTATTGATCCTCAAAAGCCCTGATAAACTCAAGTATAAGCTTTACCAAGATAATAACCCTAAGCACAAGTCGCTCCTATGCAGGTTCTGGCTACTGAACAATTGCAGTAAAGCAATTGAAACACCTGAATGCAAATTTGCAATTGTTGGTGTTTTATATTTGTTAAGAATTCTTTACTCTATAAGTTACTACAAAAATAATTTGAAATGAAGTAAGAAAGTCGTCTCGCCGACTTAGGTACACCATACACCAGTAAAAGAAATATTTCAAATTTAAAATAACAAATGTCAAATGTCAAAAATTCTATTCACATGCTTTTCTCGCTCACTCAAGCACCCTAGCGACCCCCACCAGCCAACGGCCATCTCTATGGAAAAACGTTTATATGCATAACTTGGCTATTTTTAGTCCGATTTTGATCAAATTCAAGTGTGCCAAATTTGATTGCACAAGGTAGAAAATTACGGGAGATAATCGGGTTTTTTCAAATTACGGGGGCGGAAAGGAGCGGGGCAAAAATTTGAAATAAGCATACTACACGAACTTAATGTTTTATAATAAATTGTAAATATGTGTGCTATTTTTCATATTGCGAAAAATTACTTGACAAACTGTATATATGAGGTAAAGGGGCCTGTGACCCTCTGAGACCGAAAATGAAGGTGTCTTTTGGAAATTAATTGCGCAGAATTTAATTATTGAATTCTCAAATTTTTTTTATTTGAAAGGTACATTTTTGTACTCGTTGTCAATATTTTTAAGTCAATAAATGAAAGGCACCTGCGACCTGGAAAATCCATTGCAGACTCGCCACCCAAAATGGAGGAAGTAAAGTTTTGGCACCTTTTTGGGAAACGCGTGATCTGAAATGGAAAAGAAGACATTCGATTTTTTTGGAATTACGTTGGCTATGTTTTAATTTTAAAACTTAATTTCGGTAGTTTAGTTCTCGGGAAAGCGTAGCGGTGTGTTTTCTGAACATGTTAAGTTAAGTTTATTAAAATCGGACTAAATTCAGTGTAAGAAACGTTACCAAAACGGCAGAAAAACACTATTTTCGGGAAAATTCGCTGCAGCGTGCTTGGATTGTCAGAAACGGCCGGAGATGGGGACCTTTCGGTTACCAGAAACATGAGAAGGAATGCGGTTTTCTCAAAACCCTTTCTGTCACGTATTCTCAGATAGTAGTAGGTTAACATAAAGTAAAAAAAAAAACCAAAAAAAAATAATTTTTTTTTCGGCGATTGTCAGACCCCCCTTAAGTCGCAAGGTTTTATGCACCGCAGAAGCTAGCTCTATTTTGACATTTCATTCTTTCCAGCTTTGCAGCGAACGGTGCCGGTGAACGAAAGAAGAAGACTAAAACGCTGAGAGCGATCGTGCGACGAGCAGCCGCCGCTTCAATGAAAAACGTTTAGAAAGTTCGTAATGACGACGACGACGGCGATAACTCGGAATCCCCCCGAGTCGCCCAGAGAGCTTCGTTAACATTCAGCTTTTGTTCGTTCAGTTAGCAGCGCAAACTCAACAAGCTCAGTTCGTTCCGGTTAAGAAACGCGCGCGCGCGGATTTTTGGTAACGATTTTGACGATTGAAACGATTATCGTCTTGTTTTTTTTTCGTTGTTGTAATCATTTTGTTGTTTTTTTTTTTTTTTGTTTATTTTTGCATCGACTGGCAACTACCAAATGTAAATTAATTGTTTTGGTAGTATTTTACACTGTGATTTGTTATTGTGTGTGTGTGTGTGTGAGTGTGTGTGTGTGTTATACATAGTTGTCCCATTGTTTAACATAATCGTGCTGCTCACAGTTTCGGCTGAGTGCTTGCAAAAAACATAAAAAGTTATATACAAAAGTAACTCGAAATGCGTTACGCTTAGCTGCATCTGTGATCTAGTCTGTGTATGTGTGTGTGTGTGTGCTTCAATATGTTTATGTCTGCGCAACTTTACAGAAATTGAAAATAAAATATTGATACATATGTATGTATGTACATATATCCGAAAAATTCCATAATACCTGTAATACAGAATCAGATTCAGAATTACGCATCGCTTACGTGCAAGCAAACTTTGACTGGGTTTGGCCCCTTGGCCCGTCTGGTTTTTGTCCGCGCCAAATATGTCACAATTCCGAGATAATTCATGGGTGAGTTTCCGCTTAGCATTATGATTACTCAGTAGTATTGCACTATGTTCTGTAAGCGATTTACGAACACATCTACTAACGAACGAGCCAAGTAGACCAACCAGCCAACGCACCAACTAACTAATTAGCTTACTAACTACTTATTATAATATTTGCACATTCAAAACTGCGAAAGTTCGCTGTCTATCAAAATGTACCAACGACTTGGCGTATTTTTTACCCGCATTCTCCCATTTATTGCTTGCCATTATTTGTTGCACAATTTCCAAACGAAGGAGAGGGAGAGAAACGAAAAACTTAATTAAGTCTAAATCATTAATTAACCTGTGTTGCCATCTTTGGCCCAATTGGCCCGCACGCATCATCCCACAATTTCTGACCCGATTTCCATTGCACAGACAAGTTACACACATACTAATACAAATACATATAAATCCATCTAGCTGTTGATATCGTAGTTAGCTTTGCCGATGCCAAGATGCAATGATAATTTGCTCTCTCTTTCTATGTCTCTCTCTCTCTCTCTCTTTGTATATGATTGAATATCGGTATTGATGCTGCACAGTGGAACAAGGTTGGACGAGAATTTTACTTAATTTAAAAATCAAGTTTTCTTAATTAGTTTCGTCCATAATGTCGAGGTCACGGCGTAGATAACAACGCCAAAAACCAAAGCGAAACCAACAAATTAATTTATTAGTCTTGGATATATGTATATAAATGAGTGTGATTTACACGGTGCTTCGCTCCTGTATTCTGCTTGGTTTTTGCTTGACATTTTTATTTCTACATAAGTGGAACAGTTGTTGAATAAATTATGAACTTTAAACGGCATTTTGTGACTTAGTGGGTTAAGCAATTATGCCAAATTTAATAACGACGCCGACGACAAAACAGAAAGGGTTAACACAGTTCATCGAAATTCGGTTATCAATATTCATTGTTGTCGGATTCGACAAACAGGAATTATAATTGAGTTTTAAACAGTTTCTCAGTTTATTGTTCAATATAGGAAGCGTCTCTGACCATAAAAAGTATGTCCGCCCATCTGGATAAATGCAATCTCCTCCTAGACCGTTAGAGCTATAGAGCTGAAAGTGTATCTGAGCTTCCTCTATCTTGCACAGGTTGTATATCTCGGATTCAGCCGGATTGGATCACTATATGATAAAGCTACCATAGAAACGGCAAAGTCACGACCAGTGACTTTTCAGAATAACAGAATTTTAAAAGTTATTGTCAAGAGAGTTCATAACTGTTAGGAATTAATGCATTTACCAAATTTGATTTGATTTGATCTGATAAATTTGATATAGCTGTCATTTTTGTTTTATATAAACTAACTTGATCATCCCAGAATTGAGTCAAAATCAAGATCAAGGTGTTGAAACAGACGGTCGGACATGGCTAGATCAACTCGACTGGTAGTTGTACATATGTACATACATATATAGTTTACCATTCTTTGATACTTTGATTCGCTTCCGATCCGGATGTTTGCTATTGGAGTATTTAAGGGCTTTTCGAGCACTGTGACTAACCACTTAAATAATTTCCGATTGCCAATTAGGCTTTTACCATTTAAGCTTTCATCACATTCTGTCGGTCTCTCTTCACATCCAATTCATGTGCTAATTTCCGTTCTATCTCTCTCTCCCTCTATCACAATAATACTTATACCTTTACCTGAGTGTGAGCAATCGTATCGCATTCACAAATATAATTGAGAAAGGAATCTCCCAAATAATTTTTATAATCGCTGCCAAAAATCAGATTAGGGTATTACTTAGAAATTGCAATACAATTTGATTATAGCGGTAATCTAATCAATGGGCTAAAAAGCAAGAAACAAAAAGTAAATTTCAACTGAAGGCGCAAAGTTTCCTGCCATTGCCTTTATTATGATTATCATAGGCTGCGTCATTATCTGCAATTGCATCTTCATTATTATCTATGGCATTATGCATCTGTCTTGGCCAAATTGGCCAAAACAAATTGCATATCATCAACATGCAAAGCCAAATGCATCACACAAAAATTATAAACCGGAAAGCCGGGCTAACTCCGGCCTTGGCGAAGTTTGTATACCCTTACAAGTTTCTCTGTTACTCTTTCCTTTTTTATTATCGTCAAAGCGAAGAACCAATAAATCGATAAAGTGGATACAAACCCAAGCTGGGGCAGTGCGGTATGGTTCGCCTGAATCCGAGACATAAATTACCTGCAGGGCGGTCGGTCATGGCGATATGAACTCGTCACTTCGATCAAGAATATACTATATACAACTCATAATGGTTGGAGATGTTTCCTTGTATGCCTTGCATACTTGCGAACAAAATGAAAATACTCTTTTTGCAAGGGTATAAAAAAACCAAAGAAAAAACACACCAAAGTCTTTCCGCACTTTTGCATTATGGTTGGCTTTTCCTTTACACGTTTTTCTCTTTTCGAAACAAATCTCTCTTTTTTTCTTGGGTAATTAAAAGGTCATTGTCGTTGATGTGGAAATAATTTTGCAATATGCCCAAAAAAACAACGGACACACACAAAATGAAATCAAATGGAAACCCGCCCAGCAAACCAGTTGACGTAGCTGCTGCCCAAAAGCTCACAAAACGTTTTCAGATAGTCACCCACCCACCCCCTCCTTCCCACACACACACACACACACACTAACAAGCGAATTTTTCCCACATGAAAATTTTGTGAGTGTGTTTCTTGTTGGGAGTTAGGCAGGAGCCAGCGTCATCAAGTGAAAGTTGACTTGGGGAGCGAGTGTTGGGGCAAGCGGGTTGCCAGTTTGGGCCATGGCCAATGACGCGCTGCCAAGATGATGACAATTTGCTGTAATTGAACTTGAAGTCGTGTCGTAAAGACGGCGGCTTCCAGGAAGCAGCAAATGCAGACAGGCCGCTGCACCTGTACAGAGTGTGTGCATGCATATACATATACATACATATGCACATACAACAAAGCAGACAAAAAATGTTATTTTTTATATTTTGTTCATAATACTGGGTAATTCACTTATCATTTGACAATATGCCAAAAGCCATTATAATAGGTCATAATATGATTAGAGCTAAAACTCACAAACAGAAAACAAAAACGTACAGAAATAAGAATAAAGGTGTGGGAGAAAAGATAGAGAGAGAGAGAGAGAATAAATAGAGATAACAGAATGAAAGTTCTTGTTTTTTTTTTTTTTTTTGTCTAGAAAGAAAGCGACCTTCAACGAGACAAGATGTGAGTATGAACTAGATCTTTAGTAGATACAGAAAAAAAGATATAAAAAAGCGAATACACACAAACATCTACTTACATTCATATGTATGTATGTATGTATGTACATACGGCCCTCTGGTTAAACCGCAATTTGTCTCGTTTGTAGTTTTCTTCTTCTTTTATACATATATTATAAATCATTTTGCGACAAATATCAAGTTTCCCTTCCTGATTGATCACTCGACCACAGAATCGAAGTTATTAGATAACATGATCTTCTAATAGATTTTTGCTTCTGGTCAATCAGCATTTAAGACATTTTCCAACCAACCAAATTGAACAGTGTGCCGGCAGATCGAGTTTATTTAAATTTTTTGCCACACGTACTTTCCTACTTAAGAGAAAACCATTTGCCTCCCGCAATTTGTGGACTATCGCCATCAAATTTCTACCAAATCGACGTGCTTGTAAGAGTGAGCGAAATATGCTTGTAGCCCTTCCAAATATAAATAATTTTTTCACTTGGTGCATGGTATACCAAAGTCGAGATGACTTACTTACTTCAGTTTCAAGTTGAGGCTGATAAATTATATAGTTATCCGATTTCGAGCAAATATTGGGGAATTGTGCCTAAACTAATTAATGATTTGAGTTAGGTTTGCTGTCGATGAAACTGTTCCTGTTTTCCCCCCTTC
Source organism: Drosophila paulistorum (assembly GCA_018152135.1). Classification (NCBI taxonomy): domain Eukaryota; kingdom Metazoa; phylum Arthropoda; class Insecta; order Diptera; family Drosophilidae; genus Drosophila; species Drosophila paulistorum. Next base: position 1,214,554 of record JAECXG010000811.1, on the reverse strand, counting down.
TCTATGGTCAATATTGTAAACATTGATGAAGATTTTTGGCTTGATAACTTAGAAGATTGACGGCTTTTCTGCAATACAAGGGAACTTGGGGCTATCAAAAATGCAACTTGTCAAATACCTTGATGACTCTACACAAATTCGATGTGATGTGTATCATTTCTGCACAAGTGAATACTATCTTGCTTACTTTTTAACAGATCGTAGCCTATTTTGAATTGTGAATAGTTTGGTAATCTATTAATTTGTGGCTTCCTCATATAGAGAGTAAAGTGATGGTTCGAACGCAACAGTGTAATCGAGTAATGTGTGGGATTGGAATCTATAGTGTATACAAAGTAATCCTTACGTAAGCGATTACTTATTAAACAAAATTCTGACTGGGTTATACACTATACACTACAATATGCATTTGTTAATTACCTAGTTTGGTAAACTTCCCATAAGACACAACACAATATATTTCAGGCTATAGTAAGTTTATTAAATTTTATAACAATTGTTTGAAAACTTTCCAAAAACTATAGGTCCGCGGCTAACTTCGGTCATGCCGAAGCTTGTATACCCTTTAGTAGTTGTCATATGACAGTTAGATGATGTAGTTATTCGATTTTGATGAAGTTTTTCAGAATTATAGATTGTTACTAACCTATCTTTTGTGATAGTCGCATAAGAAGCAGATGAAGTTTTCCTGTCGAAAATTATGTTTCGACAGATCGTTTCTATCATCGTAACAGCTACATTAAATTGAGGAAGAACCTGCGCTGATCCATCGTCTTCTCTGCGGATCAAGAATATATACATATACTTTTTCTGGTCGGAGATGCCTCCTTCTACCAAAATATAGGTATATACCCTTTTTGCAAGGGTATAATTATATCAACTTGTAGTTCTTTATAACAAAAGTATATTAAGTCTAAACTTAATATAAATTCTACAAAATTAAATTAAACCAAAAGGCACCACGAGACGAGTTCATATAGTCATATCCATCTTGATGAAATAATTTTGGACCATTATGTAATATAGTTGTCAAACGAAAAGCCACCTCTCAGCAGCATTAGTTCGTAGCCAGAATGCGAATTTTATATTTGGACTTATAAGGTTTCTTAGCCCGGCTCTTTGGGGTTTTTTATAAGCTTTGTCCATTTATAAAGTCTCACAAATTACTAAGGTTGTTATTTTTAATTTTTTTATTTTCGTTGCTTTTTGCAACAATTAAACTAGTGAAAGTCGAAAAATAGTTCACTTATCTTTTTGCTCTTTTGCTCGTATGACAGAAAAAAAGTGTAAAAACATACAGATTTATATAAAATACATAAACACGTATGTACAGATGTATGTATGTATTTGACTTATACATACATATATACATATGTATGTATGTTTGCAGGAGAGAAGCAACCAAAAGAAAATTAAAATGATAACAAAACAAAATAGTAAAAAGCCAAACAGTTATTTCTCATTATAATTAATGCTTATTATAATTATAATTTTTTCTCAATTGTTGTTGTTGTTGATAACCAAAAATGCACTGACCTTGAAATGAGGTTAACAAAACGCTCACAAAACATTTGTTTGTGTTGGTTGGTTTCTTCGGCTAGAGCCAAGTCACGTTCAATGCAATATATCTGAACAGATTTTCATCAAGTATTCGTGTATGTATGCATATGTGAACATACATACATACGTAAATAGATTAGGTCGCAAACATTAAAGGTAATTGATTTTCAAGACAGACTGCTTACAAATACTTGCCCGGACTTTGGCTTTGGCCTCTAGGCCCGAATCCGAACAAGTTTTGACCTTATTTTTTTGGGCCAAAGCAACAACAAAAACTGAAACGAAAACTGGCACCATTAATATGTGGTAGCTGGAAGAAGTCATTCCATTTCTAAAACTCTTTTCAAAATTTCTCATTCGACCACATGCACACACACACACACCGCCCACATTCTCACTGTGAACGTTAAGCTTTGTTCACCTTTTGCTGTGAATGACTTTCATTGTTGACAAGTGATAAACAATTGTTTCGACAACAAATATTAAAAAAACGTTTAAGAATATGAAATATATACAATATGTATGTATATACTCTATTTAATGTTTGATTTGTCATAGGTATTTATGTGGCTATTCATTTCTAGGTACGCACAAAATTAGTCATCCACATGATAAGAATTTGAGGCAATATTTTCAAAGTCTTCTTCTTAACTCTTTATTATACCTTTGCAAAAAAGGTACATTTATTTTGATCAGAAGTATGAAACGCATAGAACGACACATCACCCACCATATAAAAACATAGAAATCTCTACATATCTTGTCCATGTCCGTCCGCCAGACTGTCTGGACCAATGCAAACTCTTCCTAGATCGTTAAAGCCACGGTGCTGAAATTTCAGATATAAGATTCAATGTACTGCTGGCATTGTATAATCAGATTCAACAGGATACATCAATACATCCTATAAATACATTCTACAAACGACAGTGACATTAGTCAGTAACTTCATTATTCCCTTAGCTTTTGTCATTAAATTTGTAACAGTTTAATATGTGTACTTGTTAATACCATATAGCTCTCATAGGAACGATCGGTTGAAAAATAAATTTGGTCCGGAAATCTTTTCTTATCACCAATAAAGATATCGAATAACGCACATACAAGTCTATAATGCTGACTAATTTGATCGAAATCAGAAATTTCATATATAATATACATACATAAAGTGTCATACAAATTATATGAACATGATATACCATGTAGGGCAATGCTCCAACTGATTTTGTTCCCGAAAACTCGAATTTTAAGATACGGCGTTTTTTCGCTTTGTCGGCTGTTGGTAAAGAAAAGAGGAACAAAACACAAAGGTACATATAAAGAAAAAGAAGTTAGGTTTTTTCTCTAACTTGTTTTCCGCGCTCCGGAAAATTGTAGGAGCCACAGTGCGCTGAACTTGAGTTTGTTTCGAAAAACAATTATCAATGTATTAGCTGAATGGTATTTAATAGCGTCCAAACGATTACACCGCCGTCGATTGAAAATACGTAATTCGCTGTCATTGATAAGCCCCACCCAACTACCCATTGGTAATGGGGTAATTTGCCTTCAATGTTTCCACAACATTTCCTTGTTGCACTTCTTACAATTACATATACATAAATTCAAAAAAATTGAAGCAAAATCTCATTCAAGCGTGTTATAAAATCGGATTCGGAAAATCGGTACTACCGCACATTGTATTCCCATACATTCCCAAAGATACATACATACTTGATCAGAGACAAATACATATATAAACAAGCGAGGGGCGTATTGTGTGTTTACCAATCGACCATGATCAAGTGGGTAGAACATCCAGCTTGAGTTTAAATAGAGAATGCATTATTAGATGAATTTGTCTTGACCAACCAATCAGACCAACTACGTTTATAACTTTGTTGTATTGCAAACTCGATAGTTCTTTAAAAGTTTTAAACAAGTCGAAATATTCATCTATGTACTTTCAAAACGAGGGAGAAGATTTGAGAGATTTTGGATGCATTTGAAAGAATTAAAACATACATATGTATAACATGTAAAAAAAACTGTTTTGTTCTGCTCATTTAAGAGAAGAATTACTATAAAAAGTTTGAAAATGATCAAACAAGTTGTTTTATCACACCGACTTCTACATACATTGAAGGCCGATCGTTGGGAACAGTATTTCATCGACAGATTTGTTCACATTTACTTTAAATTTGAACTCAATATTCATAATATGTCACGGAATTGGAAAATAATATTTTGGAAATTCAAAATAAATTTGGGGAGTTTTCGGTTGATGGCAAAAGTCTTATTCACTGGAATTTGAAAAAGTACTTAACTACTATCTGTCTCCGTTCATCTCTACGATGATGCATTGAGAATGTCTCATGGCGGTTCGCGCGTTCGCAAGGTTCATTCCATTCCATAGTCATTCTAGTCGCTGTATATGTATATAGATACGTATATGTATGTACATGGAGAAGTACATACTTACATATGTATGTACATACAGAAGTACATACTTACATATGTATGTACATACATACATATGAAGTGGATATACTATTTTGCTTCACACAGAGGGCGCATCATGGCCGTGTGTTTTGCGCAATTTAGTGCTCCAGTTAATTACTGGCAACTATTGACTGGCTTCTTGACTAACCGACTGACAGTCAACTTTTGATGTGGTTGTTGTTGTTGTTGTTGTTGTTTTTGTTGACTGGTTAGACTTGTTCCACACATGAAATCATTGCTGAACTTTCTTTCGACACTCATTGAGAAGTAACAGAATGAGAACGAATACAAGTCTCTCTCTCTCTCTCTCTCTCTGTCTCTGTCTCTCTCTTAAACTCAGTTGAGCTGTTGGCCCACTTTAGAATGTGCAACGTTGTTTCGTTTTGATTTTTTTTTTTTTACAATAAAAGGTATATATGTACTTAATGCGCAGCATTTAAAAATTAGATACTGTCATAAGTTACTAGCTGATTTCAGTATCGGCGTATTTCAGTTTTATCGACGGAATCAGTCATGTGTCTATATATAGTCACAATATGCACATTAACTTGATTCATCATATGTACGTATGTACATATAATCGGTTAGTTGGTAACAGCGTCGCATTTACACCTGAGCGTACGAGTGTCGTTCGGTGGCTGCGTGAGGGTTCAAGTTGTTTGGAAAAGACAATCTATTGTCTTGCCTTGTGCCGGAAGTTGGCAAAGCCAAAACTATATTTTCACCACCTTCTATCCTATCTCTTATGTCTTTCACATTGAATTTTATGTTGTCTTTGCTTTTGTGTTTGGGTTCAGAGACCGCAATGTTTATTATGCTTATACGGTCATGCCAACACGTTTGTAGTCAATAGAAAGTGGACATGGACATAGCTTGACATGATACTCACCCCCGCACTGCATCAGAAACCCATGCCCATACCCGATATCAACCTATTCACATGCCTAAGCTTTTTGCTTACTTTGTTTTGTACCTAAAAAAACTAAATTAATATAGATAAGAATATTTTAAGCACAAGGAACTAAGAATACTATAACTATTTAGATCATTGCTTACGTATACATATTTATACATATGCATTTAGCTAGAATCTAGATTAAATATTAAAAGCTAAATATTTAAGAATGACTCTTTTTAATGAAAAAGAAAGTTTATAGACAATTTTAATATTCTAAATGATCTGAATTTATTAAGCACATACACAAACTAGATAAATGCTTAACTTATTCTTTAACCACCTCTTTTCGTCTGACTGTCTCCTGTGGCTTATCCCTCTTTTTGTCTTGCCTTGTCTATCTCTCTATACCTTTTTTTCTACTTTTTTCTGGTATCACAAAGCTCGCCAATGCTCGATCTTATGGCGTATTGAAAAGTTTACGCTGCTCTGCACGTTATGCCAAAGCCAAATCAAAATCGGCCATCAATTTAAATGCCCAATCAAAGCAACAACAAAAGAAACAACAACAGGCGAAGGAGAATCAACCAGAGCCGGCTGATGATCAGCCAATTTACGCAAATGTTGATGAGATAATTGAAACTGAAGACAATGTTCTAATGGGCAATGCACAGGTAAGATGAATCGCATCGAACTGAATTGAATTGAATCGAACAAAAAGCAATCTTCATGTGTTTATCCAGCCCTGAATCCATCTAACATCAACGAATACGACCATCAATTCAACCAAATTCACCATCGATCAACCAAAATTGTGTGTTTGTTTTTTGTGGTACAATTAAATCACTGGCTAAAACTGTCATTAAAATTAATTTTATTATACATATCTCTACCCCTCAAATCGACCCGCCACCGCCTCACCGATTACCAACTCACAACTCTACCTTTGCATGGTATTATGTATCTACTCTATCACTCACTCCCCCAATCTGTTAAACTCGTTTGATTGTCGTCATTTAGCAAGTAAGTGGAATTTATTTAACACAACCAAAGACCTTACACAGACGCAAAAACAAACAGGATAACATCTAAAAGATATAAAGCTAACATCACAAGGTCGTCTAAAGAAAGCAGGTTCGTGACTTGGATAAAGCTTTCGCGTTGAGCTTTTACATTAGCTAGAGCTTCAAAGTCGATGTGCTACCTCAGTATCAGATCGACTAACTCTGCCCTATCGCATTGTTACTTCTAAAGAGATCTAATATTGATTTAAAGGATACTATACTTTATGTTTAAGTTTGTGTATATACATACATAGTTCTCTAGGCTTTGCAGAAGTAAAAAATTAAGAGAAATATCGTAGATGCATAAAATGTTCCTATTACTTGAACGTTCGATAGCTTTTGACAATCGTCCTGTACTTAAATTCGAAAATATAGCTATCAGCTATAGCTATCAACTATAGCTTACATAAGGGCACTTCCGCGGTTGCTTACACGACCTTCGAAAGTAAAACAAAGTGTTGTATGCTAAATGAATACAAACAAATTCATATTCTTACACTTTGCACCTTATAATTGTTTGTGGTATTTTGAAAGTACTATCAACGGCTACAACTTTGCATAAATAAGAAATGACAAGTAATTTTTCAAAACTTGCTCTGTAATTTTTTCCACTGAAGTTTTGTGGGCATGTCCATACACATTTATAGTTAACCATAACTGTTTAAGCTAATAATAGAAGAGATATTTATGAGATGCAAGAAACTTATTTAAATTAGGAATTTAGAAAGAGAAACTGAGAGAACCCTAAAAGTGGTAAATATTTTACGGAAATATGTATGTACATAAAACACACAACATACCAACTTAACTACAACTTATACTACTGACCTTACCCTATTTCTACCTAAAAATATAAAATGATATAATTTGTTAATAGTACATATGTATGTATAAAGTAGAAAAAAGGAAGATATTAAGCTCATATTTCAAAATTTGATAAATCGGTGTGTGACAATTCATTATCTTTATATATTTTAAATCTGGTGCTGTTTCATTTTAAAATATTTTCATTAATCTGTCTGCCAAATGTTTTTTGTCCCACTATCCAGTTGCAAGAATAATTAAAAATCTCTAATACATATTTTTTCTTCCTTTCCACTCCCTCTCTCTCTCTCTCTCTTTTTCACATTGTGTAATTTACAGGTAAGCCATTCGTGTTATTTTAAATACCAGCCTAGGCCCAAGAAAATGAATCGGCAATTAAGTTACAAAGCTTTATCAGATTCATATAAGAAATGTCATGAGAACAGTCACAAATTAAAATTAAAACCCGAGTGGCCACTTTTTGCTATTTGAGCTATTGTCACTCAAAATAAAAATGCAGATGGATATGCTAGAGATGGAAAGACAAAAGCATGTGGATCTCGAACACTATGAATGTCGGTCGAGCAACAAGTGCCGTCTGCAATACTCTGTGAACCTCATCATCACCATCAGCAGTCTCCTCGGCATCGGCATCGTCATCGTCGTCGTCGTCGTCGTCGTCGTCATCATCATCTCGTCCATGTAAATGCATAAATTGGCAGTCGGTTATGCAACTGGTTAACTGACATAGCCCATAATACCGGTACCTTGTCAACGGGCTCTTGACTCTCAGAACCAGACTTCGGGCAGCGCATTACTCTTAACTCAGCACGTGCAATTGCCTGGTTAAATTTATTGTAAAAATGTCAAAGAAACTATCCGAAGAACGTAAGTACCCTTGCAGTATTTTTCAAACCGTTTTTCAGTGTTCCAAACTCGTATTCTGTGTCTCAACAAGTAGTTACATAGTTATGTAAATACACATTATTTTTATTAATGTCGTAAAACGACTCGTCGCAACCTCAAGCCTAAAGACCAATTCAATGGGCCCTCAGAAAAGATATAACAAAATCTTAATTCTAATTGGCTCCAAATCGGATTTTGGGAACATATTGTAAATTTGTAGTATTTCCTTTTTTTTTTTTTTTTTGTTTTTCAAAAGATACAACTTTCTCTGAATGTAGATACATATTGTCATTGTACATATTGTCAATTTTAAAAATTTGTGCTTAAAATATTGTTCTGCATTCACGTGCTAACGAAAAGTTTAAGAATTTAATGTTATCATTTCAATACAGTGACCCAATTAAAGCATTAACGATAGGTCGGACACGTCTCATCCTTCGCGACACAATCCTCTGATGATTTTGATAATACCCTCTGCGAGGGTATGAATAAACGCCGCAATCCACGCTGCCTTGGCCTAACGCCTTTTACCGCACAGTGGGACAAGTGTTGGCAAAACACGTGGAAATCAACGAAACTTCAGTACAGTAAAGTAGTACAAATGGTTTTAAGGCTCCAATTGGGTCATTTGGCTACCCAAATTAAAAATGAATCACCATAATAAGTTGTCATCATTGGGAAAGGACCAAATAATTAAGCTGAGAATATTTAGTTTTGATTTGTATTTATCGGAATCATGCAATTCGCAAATCTTGAATTGGATGAAGATCGTTTAAAAAATATCGACGTTATGTAAATTGTTCAACTAAACTGCATCAAATGTTGTATTGACATATTTTTTTGTTTTGAATATGTACATACAATTATTATTAACGATTATCAATTTAATTCAATACTTTTGTTACCACTATGCCTTACAAACGGTACATTTGTCGTGCAATCAGAAAAGTCCCGCTTCCCTTGCATGTGTATACCGTAAGACGATTGGAATCGCTGCGCGGTCATCATTCCAACTACTCCATTCAAATATTTGGCCTACGCATTGTCACCGATCATCACAGCTGGAGCTGAGCAGAGCTGGGGGCAGAGCTGAGCAGGTGCAGCGCAGCAGCATCCGTCACCAGTTCGAGCTCTCCTGCGTTAGCGCAACAGAATAGAAGAACAAAACAAAACACTTATAATGCGCATGCTGCTTACGCTCTCCGCTCACAACCGCTTCTTCTCTCATTCACCCACTGTCGGTGCTGAGCTCTCCCATTCTAGCGCTCACTCATTTGAAATACCCTGTACGTAAAGGTGTACTCATAGTTTCATAATGTATGTATGTAGATACATACATACATATGTAACAGTTAGACGTAAGTTGTTAGTCTAATTAATCTATTGTTAAATAAGAATAATTGAGATACCTGTGAAAATGTTGCGTGAAGTGATATACATACATATGTATGTATGTATGTATGGACCACCTTGGTGCAGGGTATCTTCAAGTCTGCTTTACTTCAATATCTTTGTTGTACACTTCAGCGACTGCGAGTTTTAACTGGTCTGTCTCTTCCTCTCTCCGGCCGGCCGCTTTAGTCGTTGAATGCGCTTCGAGGACGGACGTTTGTTCTAAATTTAGTCGCGCCCCATCGGCGAGGCTGTGTGAGACTAAACATACGCGTAGTTAATGTCGCGACAAAAACATTTTATTTACTCACTCCATTAAAATTTAATTAATTTTCGGTAATATTTTGTCGATTTACATAAGCCGCCCATGTGTGATATATGCAAAACATACAAAACAATTTTTTTTTTTGGTTTTTAATCCTAATGTGTGAAGAAATAGAAACAACAAAAGTGATCGATTTCATTTTGAAAACGATTAGAGTGCGATCCAAAAAACAAAAGAAAAAATAGAAAACGCTAAACAAACCAAAACGAATTCTTTGCTTCTGCGTTCGAAATATTCACAAAATATTCATAGAATATTGTATGGAATTCAAGGATATACATACATACATACATATGTACATATCTACTTTCTTTGACCTTGTTGCAATTTTAAATTGGTGAACAAAATTAGGTAGGATCCATCAAATGGCTGAACTGCATTCTCCAAATCTAAACAAAAACCGTCTCACTGTTAGAAATGTGCCAATTAAAATTCTGAAATTAGAACAAAATAAAAGTTTTCATACATTTTTAAAAACAGTTTTTGGTGGTTCTGGCACACATTTCACCTAAGTATTTACGCATATGAATGCTATGCATGTATATACTCACGTGTGTGTGTATATATTTAGCTATATATTGTTATATGTATATATGTATGTACCTATATTAATAGCTATTATGTGATCATTCTTAGGCCCTTTCATTATTACATTTTTTTCTTTGGCTGACTTACCGTTAGACATTTTCTAAAGAAAAATAAATACATAGAGACTATAGTTAATTAGGTATAAGTCATCCCTATAGAAAAAAGAAACAAAAGCACAAAAAATATCAACGAAGCATAATTCGGTTATGCCGAAGTTCATATACCCTTGCACTCTCAGTCCGTTATGTTTCAAACTCTTTTTCTAAATCTCAACGCAGATGTATATATGTACATATGTATAAGTAGGTATGTAATACATACTATGTATTCACTATGTAAATATGTACATATTTGTATACATAACCTTCAAATAATGACTCTCACGTTCTTTTTTCCGCTCCTTTTACTTCGCTCTCAATTTTTTTCCTTCGGCTAACACTCCCTTTGCAAACCTTTCGAGTGTGTGTGTGATCGGGACGCCTACAATCACAATTTATATATGTACATATGTACATATGTACATACATATATACATATGTATATGGAGATTTACATCTGCTTGTAGCTACAAAACGGTTTGATGCTTTCCTCTGCCGTTGATGTTTACATACATACATAAGTACATATGTACATATATTGGCGGTTGGAGGAATTGTATGTAACCTGATCCACTGATCCTGATACCACTTGTATTTGGAAGTTAAAAGAAAGGCACAAAATAGGTAGCCTGACTAATTCTGCAAACAGTCGGTGGTTCTATACTGTAGCACAGGTTAAATCAATTCATTTGCTAAGCCGATCTACAGCCGAGCTGCATTTTGGCTAGTAAATACATAAATCCAACTTACCTTCTGGATGGTTTCGGAATCTGAAAGTTTTGAAGTTTAGGTTTAGAGAACTACATAAAAAACACATCGCGACCGAGCATTTTAAATTCCTATTCCTATTGCTTTAACTAACTCCGTCTTAAATCAATATACTCTTGCCGGAGGGTAGGTAGAAGAAGCAAACAAGATTAACAAAATACATGTGAATGTCGAATAAAAATAAAATGCAGCCGTGTTGCCCTTTTCTAAAGAACAAACGCATTTCTAACAAGATTGACAGGCAAAGACGGAGAGACACAAAATAGATGGAAAAAGAAAACAAAACCCAAACGAAAAACGAATAAAAAAGTCAAAAGCAAAGGAGGTGTAGCGGCATTCAGCTTCTGTCTGCCTAATAGAGCCGAATAGGCTGACAGCAACAAAGCACTTGGCCACAGCCCCATGTCAATGACACTTGTTGTCCAAATTGATTGAACCACTTCCAATTCCATTGAATCTCCCTACTCTCCTCGGCCTCTATCCTGGCATGTGTATGTAACCCCTGAAGAGCAGGTCACGTGGAGGAGGTTAATTGTGTTAAATGGTCAGTGCTTTTATTTTTCTTTCACAATTTTCTTAAATCTCAAACTCCTCCATTCTAGATGGCCAGGCCTTTAAAGTATCTATGTATTTATTTACATATATACATATGAATGTATGTACATATGAATGTATGTATCTACAAACGAGCATGTGATACGATTATATCAAAGTTTTTTCTTTTTTTGTTTTGCATTTCAGATAAAATATATAGAACGCTGGAAATTATTTTGAATAAAGATCACATAATGAGCCATCTATTTCTTATCAGACCTTTAAAGATTAAAAATGAATTTTACAGACAATATATGTACATATATACATTTATGTACATACATATGTACATACACATGATATGCTTCAATATACTCAGAATTGTTGCTTGGGTTTGATAGTTTGCCATTATTTGGATGAGTCGAGGATTCAACCTGCCGTACACTATCCACTCAAAGGGGTGATATGTCAGGCGGAAGAAAGCTTTTATATATGTATTCATGATCCGATTGAACAGCTGAATCGATCCGTCCGTTCTTCCATATGAACGGAGTCTGAGCTAAAGTGCAAAGACTTAAAACCTTTGATGGGTACCTCACTGACGATGCTTCATATTTGGCGAAAATTCACTGTATATACAGTGAAATCCCGGCATAACGAATCCGATTGGACTCACAGTTTATTGCTTTGCAATGGGTTCCAATTGTGTTTTTCGTTTTTCGCAATGTGCGTTATATCGAGGTTTTACTGCATATACATATTTTCTTTTGCATTCAGCACGCAGACCTTGCGCATTTGATAAGTTGTGAAAATATTTACTTAACTGAAACAGAAAGGAGAGTGACACAGGCCGTAGAATGTTGCCTATGAGGTGTCTTGGCCCAGTACTTTCGCACAGTTTTTCTGTCCCTCTCGCTCTTTTGCTTCTACATATTTACGTATAGGTATAGATAATATGATATTGCCTACCGCCAAAACTGTTAAGGAGGAAAAGATTTGTATACCTACATACATATACACATAACCTCTTCTCTATTTCACACTGTTATTTTCATTTCATCTCTCTCAGCGTCTTTGTCTCTCTATCTATTTCTCGCCTCATCTCAATTTAGTTTTTTTTGTTAATTTGCCAAGAAAACGGCAACTTGTTTTGTTTATTATCCAAGATAAATGCGAATCATAAACCATTCAGGGTTGTACAGTAAACAAAATTTGTGCCACAAATAGTTAAAAGATGAACTAGGTAAACATTGTATTGACAAGCGATAGTTGTATAAATCGCCTCTTCCTTGGTATGTATGTATGTATGTATTATTGGTCGGAGCAGTTGGGACTAGTGGAATCTTAATCGGGGTAGTACAGACCTCTCTCTGGATTCGTCCGTGGCAAAATGTCTGTTTTAAACACAACGTTTTGCTGTTTTGTTTTATATATGTTAGATTGATAAACATTTGTATATTGGTTTTGATTTTCCGGTTCATATATACTTTAGAAAATATGTACATACATACATATGTATGTATATTGAAACATATGCTTTCGGTTTGTAGTCGATGACTACTGTTGCCTCTGTTTCCTTTGAATGATCTGTAAAAGATTTTTATTTACAAAAAATTGCCAGTAATGTAGATACATTTTATGCATAGTGGAAAAGCATTACCAAAGTTCACTGTTGGGACAAAAGAAAGAACATTTTGTGAATTATCTAAACAGCCGTAAAGCTTTAGGAGCCATTTCATACTAACCCAGGAACCTTTTAAGAGGCATCTCGTACGACTTTTGTTCAATGAATAACTTTACTTTGGATTGAAGCCGTGAGAGCTTGGCTCGAGTGCTAAAACTTAAAACTTAAAGGCTCTTCACAATTTCGGAGGAGCTCTGCCACTGCATGCTGATAATTGTCGCGCAGTGTCTGTACAGATGTGTGTAATATAGTCATTCGATTTGATCGCATAAATGAATAACAAATTCTATTTCCTACCAATCTTTGTCATGTGACAAAGTTCGGATGTAAAATAAAGCTAAAACACTTGACACAAAACTAATAAAGATGGCCACCAATTTCTAAAGCCAGAGAAACGGCTTGGCTCTCCGACTCTCTCTATCTGTCAGTGTGTGTTTTTCCTTTTTTCAGCTTAGTCCCAAATTATAGTTCTCATGTATTTATTAATCATAAATTGCCATAAAGGTAAGCAAGAGCCCATAAAGGATGCCGCTCGCTGTCTATAGGATGCGCAATTGTGGATTGCAATTGCAAGATGGAAGTTGATTTGATTCGTCTTTTAACCATTTTTCGCTATTTATAGACCAGAGGGCTGCTAAGGGCCAGCACCTTGACTTCTGTTGCTTCTTTAAACCAGAAGATTGTTTTCATCTGTCTGGGAAATAATTTATGATATTTGACTTTTAAACCTGGGCTACATAATTGCAGGTTATGCTTGCAGTGATGCTGCTCCTGCTGCTGTTTTGTCTCCTTCTGCTGCACCGTCGTCTTTACCTTCTCGATGCACATTCGTTTTTGTGGCATGCGATGCATGAAGTAGAGAAAGAGGACGAAGAAGAAACCGCTTCTTCTAGGCTTTTGACTAAGCCCACTCATTAGGTGGATTGTCTTTTGACTTGTCACATGCTCCACTTCATAGTCACTTCAATTCCCTACTGGCAACTTCTTCTCACCCACCTACTGTTAAAGTGTTCCCTTTAAGGAACGTGACATATCGTCCAATTCCATCCGAACGACTTTTATTTATTTCATTTACTTGTTCCTCAAATTTCTTGGTAAATGCTATTAGCTTAGAAATAACAAACAAACAGCAAAATGTAATTAAATTGTTTAACTTACTACGGTTTCGCATGTCGAGGGATTACAGATAGAGAGAGAAAGAGAGAGAGAAGCGGAAAAGAACGAGAACAAATGTTCAGCAAATGTAAATTTAGTTATCAGGCGAGTTGGCGAAAGAACGCCCGAGCGAAGCTTACATCACAAACTACAGTTATCTCAAACTTCAGCTTAATGAGATTCCCACCAGTGGGTCTACCATCTTCTATCCTCCCACTTGTTCTCTCACTTCTCGCATACATATGTATGTATGTGCTCCGATTCTAGTAGATCGGATCTCTCGCTCCCACTCCCTCACAT